>JADKXX010007716.1:0-113079 GCA_017310255.1 Butorides virescens | reverse complement strand
TGCCCCCGTGCACACCCGCCTGCCCCCGTGCACACCCGCCTGCACTCGGTGCACACCCGCCTGCACTCAGTGCACACCCGCCTGCACTCGGTGCACACCCGTGCCTCGCGCTTGCCACGCTGCACATAGAGGGGGTGGCCCACGCACCCGGAGCGGGGCCTGCCTGAGCACACCGCCCCGCCTGCACACGCAGGGACACAGCTAGAAGCATGAGCACACGTATCACCCTTACGTAAGTACGCACGCAAGCAACACTGCCAGGCTCTGACACACCTCCCCATGTGGCCCCTGGCTTGTTGGCTTCACGGGGAGGGACAGCAAGGGATAAGAAGATGAACACAGAGGGGGTGGACACAAACCCACCTGGGGCAGCGGGGAGGGTCCACGCACGTCAGCCTGTTCACACCAACACGGGCACACACATCCCTTGCCGTGGGCCAGCCAAGAGGCTGCGCTCCTGGGGTGCCGGCAAACAGGCTGGCGCATGGCTGGGTCCTGCCCATGTTGTCAGGCAGAGCTCTATCCCCCATCTATTAAAGCTTCTGCTTTTTAGATGCTGCTTTCAATTGTGAGCAGCTGCCAAAACGGGATTCACTGGGCTGAAATTCCCTGCTAGGCTCTGTCTTTCCAGATTTTTTCCTTGTTTTGAAGTTTCAACTTCAACAGCTGTTTCTGTGGTTCCCTTTCCCTAGGAGAGAGGTACTGCAAAGCTGTCCTCGGAAGAGCCCCGACATCGGGCACTCACTGGGCTGGGCAGAGTCCCCGGGCTGAGGCGCGCCCCCCTTCTTCATGCCAGCACAGCCCCTGAAGCTGGGACTCACCTCCACCTCGCATTCGTACTCAGAGGCATCGAGCAGGGTCACTCTGCAAAGGGCGCTCTTTACTTTCTTGGTGGTTTTCTGGGGTGACTTCTGGGTCTTGCTGGGGGTTGTTTTGTCAGAGAGCCCATCCGTCTCACTGTAGTCCTTCTCCTCCATCTCTGTGCCCTGCAGCAGGGAGACACAGAGGGTTACCGGGCACTGCTGCCAGGATGGACAGACAGACAGAAGGGCAAAGCCCTCCAGCAGCAGGCAGAAGAGGGCAGCTGACCGGGAGCGGGGGCTAATGGCCTCTTGGGAGTCCACAGCCAAGCCCAGTTCCCCCACCCCACGCCACCAGCACCACTGGGGTCCCTGGAAAATGGACACCCATGAGCCCGGGGTCAGTTCAGCACCCGAAACCTCCATGCATGGAGCCTGCTGGCAGCAGCGCAGCTCCTGACGCGGGGGTGCAGCCCCTGCTCCCAGCCCTGCCAGGGGCAGCTCGGTCCTGGGACATGGGGGGCCGCGCGCTTCCTCCCCCTGCCCTGGCTGGCAGCCGCAGCAGCGCCATTTCCAGCACTGTCAGCACTTTGGACCGCACGCTGCTCCTTCTGCCTGCCCTGCCTGTGAGGACCTGTGTGGGCAGCTGGGAGGGAGCCGGCAGAGCCCACCCGCTGCCCTGGGTGTAGGGGCCTCCCCTCCAGGATGTTGCCCCGGGGCCACAGGGGAGGTGCCCACCTCACCGGGCTCCCCGCAGACCCCGCGCGGCAGCGAGGACACGGCGATGGCACATCCCCCTCCTATGCTGCGCCTTCCTCTCTGCCGCATCTCACAGCACCCGGCTGCCACCCACTCACCGGCTCCGTATTTCGGGCATCTGACTGTGCTCCGGGCTTCTCGCTGGCCTCAGCGTCCCGGCCGGCGGGGCTGGCGGCTCCAGCAGTGGGGCCGTGCGCGGCCGCCTCCAGCTGCTGCTGCGGAACCTCCTCCTGCGTGTTCTTCACTTCCGAACCAGGGCCCGTCTCCGTCGTCATGGCCACTGGTCACCCCGCTCTGCCACCGCCACCCATGAGGAGAGACAGGAAGTGTCACCAGGGCGGACAGGGATGGAGGACGCCGGCCAGGCAGCCAGCAGCCCGGGCGCTGCCCATCCCTGCCCCGCTGCCAGATACCCGGCCCCCATCCGCAGCGGGAGGTGCTTTGCAAAGGGCCGCGGCAGCAGCACAGGCTGTTGGGATTTCACACTCCCTTGAGCCGGAGAAGAAGGGCCAGCGGTGTGGGGGGGACACCAGTGGCAGGGCCCCACGGCAGTCAGGGGCCGGGGCTCATGCCCCATCCCCGCACTCACAGCAGGGAGCAGGGCCGGCCGTATCCCCCTGCTCCCCCCAGCCTCGGGACCTTCGGTACCTTCACTGGTATTTTTTATGAGTAGAAGGGCTTATTCTGGAAGGAAAAACCAGGCTGTGAGTCAGGTTAAAGGCTGCACTGACACAGCAAATTGCAGGCACTGACAACTCCACACATTGCATCCGGGACGGCTGGTTTTTCCCCCTCTGGACCTCCCAGCAGCAGCCGCACGCTGGGTTCCCACGGCCGGCGTGGCCGGACCCTGCGTGGCGGCGGGACAAAACCTGCCTCCAGCTCCAGCTGCCTGTCCCGTGCAACATGAAAAAACAAACCCGGGGCCAGGAACAGGGGAGGGGAAGGCACTTTCCCTGCTGGGTGCTCAGTTTTTGCGACCTTTACGGTTTTGAAACCCTCATGCAAATGCAGTGTGGGGCCGGCGAGGGCTCCTGGGATGGTCCACGCACGCACAGGGCATTGAGCACCCTTTGTGGCCGTTGCCCATCTGCCACTCGGGCGGCTCAGGCCTCACCAGACCCCCATCGCTGGGCTCCCCAGGCTGCGCCTGGCTACACGGAACCCACTAGGATGGCCGCCGCCGGAGCGCCGGAGGGCTGTGGCTGTGGCTGTGGCTGGGTGAGCTGGCTCGGTTGGCAGCATCTGCCTGTGGTCACATTGCCCACCTTGCCCACAGAGCAGCCACATGAGCAGCCCAGAGTGATGCCTGCCACACCAGAAAAACTGCACTTTTTTGGAGCATGGAAGCCCATCCTGGAGATTTCTGATCCCCTGTTTCTGGAACGACAGCCCACATGGCACGGGCAGGGAGCCAGCTTCTCCCTGAGCTGCCAAACGCCAGGCTTCGCCCCAGCCCTGACAGCACTAGCAGAGGGATGAGGTCCCAGAGCAGCTCCAGGCCACAGACCTGGCCACCTTGGGGCTGGCGGAGCTGCTTGCAGACGTGACACCTCCCGCAAGTCCCACCTAGCTCAGTGCTGCTCTAGGAGCTATGGGAGAGCAAGAGCCTGGTCAGGACCACGACCTACAGCAGGCAAGGAAAGATTGCTTTTAGAATCACAGAACGGCTGGGGTCGGAAGGGACCTTCGCAGACCACCCAGTCCAACCCCCCTGCCGTGGGCAGGGACACCTTTCACTGGATCAGGTTGCTCAGAGCCCCATCCTGGCCTTGAACGCTCCCAATGATGGGGCATCCACAGCTTCTCTGGGCAGCCTGGGCCAGTGCCTCGCCACCCGCAGCATAAAACATTCCTTCCTTACCTCCAGTCGAACCCTGCCCTGTTTCAGTCCTGTCACAGCAGGCCTTGCTAAAAAGTCTGTCCCCATCTTTCTTATCAGCCCCCGTTAAGCCCTGCAAGGCCACACTCAGGTCTCCCCGCAGCCTCCTCTGCTCCAGGCTGAACACCCCCACCTCTCCCAGCCTTCCCCCATCGCAGAGGGGTTCCAGCCCTCAGACCATTCCTGTGGCCTCCTCTGGCCCTGCTCCAACGGGTCCATGTCTGTCCAGTGCTGGAGACCCCCAAGCTGGGCGCAGGGCTCCAGGGGGTCTCACCAGAGCAGAGCAGAAGGGCAGAATCCCCTCCCTCGCCCCGCTGGCCAGGCTGCTGGGGAGATGCTTGGCTTTCTGGGCTGCCAGGGCACATGGCTGGCTCACATCCAATTTGTCACCCACCAGCATCCCCAACCCCTTCTCCGCAGGGCTGCTCTCAACCCACCCGTCCCCCAGTCTGTGCCGGTGCTGGGGGTTGCCCCAGCCCAGCTGCAGGACCTTGCACTTGCCCTTGCTGAACCTCATAAGGTTCACCTGAGCCCGCTCCTCCAGCCTGCCAAGGTCCCTCCGGACGCCGTCCCGTCCTGCTGGCGAATCACCTGCGCTGCGCAGCGTGGCCTCAGCCGCAAACCTGATTTTTTTTTTTTTTCTACAAAGAAAACCCATCTCAGGCCACAGCTCACGTCCCACCTCTGCCTTTCAGATGTCCCCAGCACACTGGGGAGATGTGAAACCTTACCCAGAAAAACTGCTAAAACCGGCTCCTGGGGATGGGTGGGGACAGGCAGGAAGCAAGGGACACTGCCGCTGGCCGTGCTGGCAGCCCAAATGTGGCGCGATCACTGCAGAGGGGCTTGGTTCCCACCAAAAGAGCCAGGATTTGCCCCCCCCTGCCCCAGGGCCCCACTCTCCTGGACAAAAGAGGCAGGCCAACCTGCCACCGGCCCCTGAGGAACATCAGCTCAGCTTCTCCGTGCAGACCCCATGGCTCGGCCGAGGGCACGAGAAGATTTCAAAGGTCACTGGCAGTTTATTTTTTCCACAGAGGAAACAGGGCTGCTGGTTTTTCCACTGCAAATTCAAGCAGTTGCACGCTCCCAGCTCTAGTCCCTGCATGGATCATTCCCAACCGCTTCCGTTTGGATCTCAGCGTGTGAATTTTTTAATCGACACAAAATCTCTAAAATGACAACCGTTGCTTTGGGCCAAAACCACACTGAGTTCTTCCCTTGAGGGTTCTAAACTTTCTTCCAAACTATGTTTTCCCTGCACCGGGAAGCACAGATCCCTGAGGAAACGATGGGGGTTGTTTAAGGGTGGCAGGCTGAGAATTCATCCCACCTCTCCCAGCCAGCCCCACTTTTGCATACTAAGCTCCAGTTCAAACCTTTGAGGACGGGCCAGGAGCCCGCTCCAGGGACCCTAACTTTCAGCTGAAGCAGGTGAGAGCATGACATGAGAATGCCAGCATGACAGAGCCCTGGCAAAGGGGTCTGGCAAGCCCCTGGAGACCATCACCCTGCTCCCATCAGGGCCTGGCTTCTCCTGCCACCCTGCTTCAGGATCCCAACCACTGCCCCCTCTGCCCAGTCCCGGCCTGACCCAGCCCTGCCGCGTGCTCTCCCTCCTGCCCCGCCTACTGCGGGTGCCAAGGGGGTCCCCAGGACCACCCGGCCCTGCACTCAGCTGGGAGACGGAGGCTCCGCACGGGCACAGAGGAAACCCAAGCACCAAGGGGCCCTGTCCCAGCAAGGGCCCATTGAGCCCATCCCTGTGGCATTGCTCCTGTCCCAGCAGCGTGCAACGTGGAGGTGGAAGGAATGAGCCCCTCCACGCTCCGAGCCCCTCCACGCTCTGAGGGCAGGACAGGCTCAGGGAGGAGCAGGAATTCCACCCCTCGGTCTCTCGGCTTGCAGCCGTGCTGGGAAGGCTCCAGTCCCCTGCATGGGGCTGCAGACTCGTTGCTGGGCTAAAAGGGTCCCGGGAGATGCTCCACGGGAGATGGGGCTGGCAGGGGGGCCAGCGTCCCCGGGGGCACAGCACCGCCGCAGCTGAGCCCTGCAGATGTGCAGAGTCCCAGCACAGGCAGTGCAGGCAGGGGGGCCCACGCTGGCACTGCCACGCTCCCGGGCACGGCCACAACGGCTGCATTCAGGAGCTGGTGGGGCGCTGGTGCCATGCACATGTGGGCAGTGCCGCTGCCTGAGGTTCTCCGGGAGCATGGAGCCGGGGCTGCCTGTGGCACTGCCACTCATCCAAGGCCGCTCACAGCAGCGTGGGCAGCAGGGCTGGGGGACTCAGGGCTGGCTGGGCACTGAGTGTCAGCGCTGAGCCCCTGGGGATGGCAGCACCCAGCCCCAGGGCGCGGGCCAGCAGTGGGATGCTGCCACCCTCCACCACAGCCTGGTCACCTTCACCCGGGGTTGCTGCAGGCCCAGCGGGGCAGAAGGTCACCGAGGCTGGCATGACCATCAGGACCCCAACCAATGCCTCCGCCAGGCTGGGGATGCTCAGCACCCTGGGGACACCTACAGGATTCCATAGGGACAGGGACCTGAGCAGCACCCACGGTGAGGCAGCCAGTATGACCTGTCCCAGACCCTTCTGCCCCCCGGGGAGCTGGACTTTTTCCCCATGGACTCCCCTGCAGCACTCGAGAGCTTCAAAAGCAGAGGGTGTTTATTTTGGGAGCATCTCTGTGCCTTACACAGGAGCTACCCCTGATTTAAAGGCGGAAAGCATGCCTTCAGACAGCGGGAAGCCAGACACGTGCAGCGCTTGCCATCACAAAGCACTTTCCAGATGCAAAACTCAGCTCCTGCTGCCCCACTTCGCAGGGCAGCCCCCCAGGAGACCCTGAGAAAGGACATGGGTCCCGGGATGCTGCTGAAGGGCCAATCCGACTGACGTATCTGCCATCACAAGCTTTAAAAGAGGTTTAGACAACAACTGCAGAAAGCTTGATTGATACCAGCAGAAATGCTGTCCCAAATCACAGACCCAGAGGATGGTTTGCCTCGGAAGGGACCTTAAAGATCACCTCGGTCCAAGCCCCCTGCCACGGCCAGGGACACCTTCTACCAGGCCAAGCTGCTCAAAGCCCCGTCCAACCTGGCCTTGAGCACTTTCAGGGACGGGGCATCCACAACTGCTCTGGGCAACCTGTGCCAGTGCCTCACCACCCTCAGAGTGAAGGATTTCTTCCTTCTATCTAATTAAGTCCACCCTCTTTCAGTCCAAAGCCATTACCCCTTGCCCTATCACAATGTCCCCTTGTAACAAGTCCCTCTCCAGCTTCCTCGCAGGCCCCTTCAGGCACCAGGGGGCTGCTGTAAGGTCTACCCAGAGCCTTCTCCTCTCCAGGCCAAACAACCCCAGCTCTCCCAGACATAGCAGAGAGGCTCCAGCCCCCTGAGCATCTTTGTGGCCTCCTCTGGACACGCTCCAACAGGTCCACAGGCTCAAATAATTTAATTTACTGCTAAATGCTACCCACAGCGGGAGCAGGACCCAATCCTGCAGGGCAGGGAGCCCGCCTGGGCTGTCCCAGCCCTTCCTAGCCTTGCTCATGCACGTTCCCGGGGAATGAAGCCAGGGCCAGAGTGGCTCCATCGCTGAGGCCGGCGGCCGCCTGGGAAGCAGCGGGCAGAGGCAGGAGGCAGAAGGCGCCATCTCCCCAGGACTCCTCTGCACCCGCGGTCCCTGGTGCCACATGCCGAGCACAACTCTGGTTTTCAGCAAGGGCTGGCTCGCTTCTGCTGTAGCTGGACCCAAAATGGGCAGGGGCAACATCAGGGGAAAGGGCTGGAGCTGGTTGGAGCTCCAGGCTGCTAAAGAGGCACGTGGGAACGGTGACTGCAAAGAAAGCCTTGGCAGGATCAGAGGCAGACCTGCTTGTCATGCCCGAAATCTCCTCCCATCATCTCCCTGCCTGCTCCTCCTTCCCTTGGTGTTTTCCTCTTCCCCCCCTTCAAGCTGGAGTGTGGATTCACGGCTTTCCCAGACGCTCTGCCCCCACACTTCCCCAGCATATCCCAGTTCCAGCCTCCGCGGCGCTCCCCTCCCAGAGCCTTTCCTTCCCTGCCACCTCCAAGCGGGGTTTCGCCAGAGCCTGCTTCCCCCTTCCCATTCACTCCCTGCTGCTGGGCTGAGCACCCCCCCTTTTGTTCCTGGGCTCTGCTTTGCCCCCCTCACTGCCTGCTCAGGACACTGCCCATCCATGAAGCTTCACAGACACGGGCAGGCACAAGTCTCTGTGCAAAGCCCCACGGCAGGTGCCCCAATACGGGCTCCAGCACAACTGGGGTGCACAGAGCTGGGTAACAACCAAGCGCCCTCCTCCCTTGCCACTGTGTTCGGGCACTGCCGAGGGCCCCACAGGGGGTGGGATCCTGGCAGCACAGCCCACCACCACACCGCAGGACAGACAGCTGCTGCGGGGACAGCTGGGCATGGGGAGCACCCTGCGGGGGTGGCAGCGGCGGGGTGACACTGGGCAGGGGATCCAGGCACCAGCCAGCCCCCGAGAGCAAGGGAGGAGCTCCCTAGGGCTGTGGCACCCAGCACCCCTGCCATGGGGCAGCAGCTGAGCTGGCAGGGGCAGGCAGGAGGAGAGCAGAGGCAGCACAGGCAGTGCCTTGCAGCCATCCTAGGACCAGGAGAGGAGCTCCAGGGGGGGTCCTGGGTATCCTCTAGGGACACGTAAAAAGCAAGGGAGGAAAGCGGTCCCCAAAGCCCCGGCAACACGTGGCACCCCTGAGCCCCGCTGTCACCCAGCCCTCACCCCCTGGACGTGCAAATCCCCAAACCGCTCTGCAGTGCAGCAGGGAGAGCTCTCCTGTGCTGCTCTGCAGCAAGGCCAAAAAGTCCTGTCAGCTGCCCCTTGATGGTGAAGGGGGGGATGAGAAACGCAGGGGGGGATGAGAAACGCAGGGGGGGATGAGAAATGCAGGGTGTCCCCAGCTCCCGGCGGCTGCGCACCACCCCTCCTGATGCGGGACCGGCAGAGGCAGAGATCTGCACTGCCCCGAACCGCTCCCCAGCTGGCAAAGTGACCCGTGCCCCCCACCCGGGCTCCAAGACCCACATCCCACCCAGGCTCGTGCTCCCCACGCTGGGCACCCACTAAAGCCCAGAGCGCCCAGCAGGTGGCCAGCAGCACCACCGAGCATCCCGCGTAGTTGCCTTCTCCGTGGCGGAGCCGGCCCTACCTCGCCGCCAGCTGCCCATGCCTCCGGCACAGCTCGTCGCTGCCAGGCTGCCACCGCGTCCGAGGCAGCGCGTTCTGCAGAGCCGCCTCTCCCCCAGCCCCAACACCCCCGCGCAGTGATTGATGTGTACCGCAGCCGCAGCCGAGCTGGGAACTGGGCTGCCTTCCCACCCCAACCGCCGGGCTCCCCCCTCGCCAGGAGCTCTGTGCCTGCACCGCAGCCCCTTGGCGTGGCCGGAGGGTCCCACGTGGGTGCTGGTGCCAGCCCCATCCGCCCCCCTTGCCTGCAAACACCTGACTCATCCCAGGCCCAGCACCAGGGAGCCAGCGGAGGCTGCGATCCTGCCAGGATCCTTCCCTGTGCATGCGCTGGCAGGGAAGGAGAGCGCAGCTCCTGCACCGGCTGCTCAGCAAGGGGCTGCACCCACTACACATCTTCATCCCGAGTTAATCTAGCACTTCCCTGCAGCCCCCCCCATCTCTTACATGGGTCCTAGGGCAGCAAACCCCGCACCGCCTGCAAAACACGTACCCAAGCACCCCACTTGCACCAGCCAGCTTGGAGACGTACCAGCAGCGAGAGCTGAACAGAAGCTCTTTCATCGCCCCTGTCCACAGCGAAGTGCGGAGCGTGACACCCTGCACATCCCTGCCTGCAGGGCACGTGGCTGCTTGTCCCCCCCTCCGTCCCCCAGGAGGGACGGCACGACAGAGCAACCACTGGGGCCAGGTACTGCACCACAGAGGTGCCTCGCACCCCCACAACGCAACGGCACAAAGTGCCCGTAAAGCACAGCGCCGACACCGCTGCCGCAGAGAGACGGATCCGGCCTTCAGCGAGCGGTGGGAAACCCCCGAACACAGGCGGGGGCACTGGCAGAGCTGCAGGGTGGCAGCGGGTGCTGCCCACCACCCCGTGCCCGGGCAGCCCAGGGTGGGCAGCCTGCAGGGCAGGGGCTGGGTAGTATTTACCGGGTGCAGGCAGCCTGCTGGGAGGACCAGCGCTCAGGTAGTACCCACCATTTTGGACACACGCTGATGAAAACTCCAGAGGACACCAAGCCCTCAGGAGCCCCAGGGAAGAAGCACAAGCCAGGCAAGGTCTGGCAACTTGCTGGCAGATGCCTGGCAGGCTCCTGCTGGGGTACGGGCACCCACCTGCATGGTCCTGACCACACTGGATGCAGAGGGAGAAAACCCCGCTCAGCCCCAGCTGCCCAGTCGCTCACCAGTATGAATTCTCCAAGTGGTATCCACGGGTTGGAATGCTCATGCGCCATCCCCCCACCCACGACCATCAGCCCTGGGGCAAGCGGTGGGACAAGGATGGGGTCGCAGCCCTGACACCCTCCCCACCAGCCCCCTGCAGAGCTGGGAACCGCTCAGCCAGGCTGGTGTGGGCCATGCTGGCCAGTGGCGAGCTCGGACTCGCACTGGGACCCCCAAGCTGTTGGAGCAAGACAGCCCAGGGGGGCCTTGCTCGAGCGAAATGCAGAAGCCTGCGGCAAGGGATGAGCAGTCGTCCCACACTGCCCAGCAAGCCCCCCTCTTCCAAAACCCTTGCCCGGTCCATTCGCACCCTAACCCAACACCCCGACCTCAGCAGTGCAATCCCCAGTTCAGCCGTGCCGGGGACCAGTTGGGCTCCCAGCTTGCCCCTGCAGGTCCCATGGGAGCAGCACTGGGGCAGCCCCATGTGCACGGGGGTCTTGGTCTGGGCAGCCCCAGCATCCCCCATGGCATTTCCAGCCTTGAGCCCCCCCTCGCCCTCACCGCAGGGGGATGCAGCCACAGAGGTGCAGGACCGGGGGCCTGCCTCACCAATCTCCCAGCACCCACAACTGTAAAACCTCCTCGGCTGGAGCCGCCAAATGAACAAGGAGGAGGAGGAGATGCAGAACGTGGGGGGAAGAGTCAGCCCAGAGCCGAGAGAGGAGAGGAAACATGGACAGGAAAAGGAGGGGGAAAGGAAGAGACGGCGGTAGACACAGACCCCAAGACCCCAGCCATGCCTCAGATTGGACCTGATGCACAATAGGAAAGACCCAATTTATCAATAGGAAAGACCCAATTTATTACATTGCACAGAACCCCCCTGCAGAAAGACGCCAGCCGCAGTAGCACCCCACGGAAGAGCACCCCTAACTGCTGCAGTGACACCGGGCTCAGTGAGGACCCAGCTGATGCTGAGTCATCCCACAGAGGTGTGACCCATGGGCTGGGCCTGATCCTGCACCTCCTCACCCACCAGAAAACCACACCAAGATGCCTCCCCAGGGAGAGAGCAGCTCGGGGACCCACCACCCCCGAGGTGCCCCCCCGCCCAGACACTGAGCCATGCTGCCGAGCCAAGCTCCTGCAGAGGTGGTGGTTGCCGGCGCATCCCTCCTTGCTCCCACCGCCCCTTCTGCCCTCAGGATGCCATTTCCTCATGTCCTCACGATCCCACCCGGCACAGGAGGCGGCCGCTTGCGTTCCCCACTGCCACCCAAAGCGCAACTTGGTGACTCAGGCACCGAAGCAGAGCCAGCTCCCTCTGACCACGCTGGGATGCGGCTCAACTCTTAGAAGAGGTCAGGGCTAAACTGGGCTTAGGTTTTAGTTCAGCATCACAGGAAGTCCTTAGATCCCAGCAGAGAATGCTGGGGGGGCAGAGGGGCACTGGTTTTATATCCCCCCCCCCCCCCCCCCCATCATTTTGGCAAACCTGGAGGAAGACAGGGAGGTGTGGCAGCCGCACTGAGCAGTTCAATCTACAAGCTGACTCAAGATTTCCTTCAATCCCAGATACAGCCTCTGATTTTGAGCATCAGAGTGTTTCTGATTAATTTGGTAGAAATTAAACTTGGTGATGGGGGGGGGGGGGGCTGGCAAAGCCACAGGGGGATCTGCGCCCCCCCCAAGAGGGGCAGGGAGGGGTAGGCATGGGACAAAACAAGACATTAAATCCTCAGAGTGCTTTATATCCAAGCAAGGGCCAACCATTACCTGTAGCCTCCAGCCATCTGGGGCACCTGCAGGTACCCCGTGGCTGGTCACCCTGCGTGGGGACACCGTGCCCATGCCCGTCCCTTCACAGCCCTGCCCTCCACAGCCCGAGCAGGAAGGAGGGTTCGGGGGGCCAGGGGCTGTGGCACGGCATGCCTGGTCCATGCCCAAAGCAGTCTTTTCCCAAAACGCCCCACTTGAACTGCTGGTCCGTGTCACCATCTGCTCAGCTCTGTCCTCGCAAGGGTTTGACACCCACCTTGGAGGTCTGCACAGGCTGAAGCAAGTGCTGGCTTTTGGGATGCCTGGCTCATGCTTTTGGAAAACCTAAAAACACCAGCACAGGTTTCACTCTAGTTTCTCTCCATCTGACCCTCTCCCAACCACAAGGAACATACGTGGGGAGAGGGGAGCAACTGCACCCCTGTGGCTGTGCAGCCATGAGCCACGTCCCCACTGGTGACAACAGACTGAAGCGGGATCAGAACCCTAAGAAACCCCATAGCATCACTGAATAAGACCAAATAACAAGAGCATGCGCGGCACGGCCCCCCTGCCCACCTTGGGGCTCAACACCCCGCTAATGAGCCGGGTCGGGGGCACCGACCCACCTGCCAAGGCCAGCTCCAGCGGGGCAGCGCGAGCGGCTGGGGCAGGAGCCATCCAGGGAGCAGCATGTCCACTGGCGAGGACCCGCAGCTCTTACGAGGAGCGGGACAGCAGAAGAGGAGGAACCCTCTCCTATGCACGGAAATATCCCCCCCGGCCCCCACCGTGCAGCAGCTTACCAGGCTGCTGCAGAGAAGGACACGCACCCTCTGCGGATGCCCCGGCACAGGAGAAAAGAGCTTTTTTTTTTTTAGCTTTTTCCAAGGCAAGGACAGCTCTGAGGCCTCAGAGATGTTCAAGCCTTGCAGGCAATTACCAAAGATAAGAGACAAATGTTTGAAAGGCCAGAAGGGACGGAAGAGGGTGAACAGAGGGTGGGGAGAAGAAAAAGCAAGCGGCCCCAAGCTGCGGTGGGGTGGGGAGCAGCACCCAGGCTTCCTTCATCAGCTCTGACCTGCCACACAGGGGACACCACGGGATGCGGGGGGACACAGCGGGGACTCGGGCACCTGGGCAGATCTGGGGCTACTGGGGAGAAATAAAATGGAGCCGAGGAGAAGGTACCCTGGTCCTGCCCCCAGACTGCCACTGCACAGTGGGGTGCACCCCAACCCAGCTCAGACTCCCCGTGAGTGCTGCCCACACCGGGGCCCTGCCACCTCTGCCACCCCCGAGGGCAGGACACACTGCCCGTGCCCCCGGCTCCTGCTGGACAGCGCAGTGCCCTGCTCCTCGGGGAAGCTTCTGGGGGCCTCCCACATTGGCCAGGCTTGCTCCCGCCTATCCTCACATTTTCCAGTTTGTCTGGGACAGTACCCCAGTGCCTGGGGTCCCCTAAGACCCCCCTGGGCACCTCCAGACCTGATGCAAAGCTCACCAGGAGATGCGCTGGCCAAATCCGGGGCTCTGGCAGGCACCCATTGAGGGGAGCACCCCAATTCACCCGACCAGGGCTCGGTTATGTAGGGTAAGCCTCGGGGGCAAGGAGAAAAGGGGCCCCCAGCCCTCCCCACCCGCCACAGAGATGGGGAGGGGACAGGCCATGCCACAGAGCCCAGAGGAGCAGGAGCGGAGCTGCCCCAGCCCCTGCACCCCTGCACGCCCACCTTCATGAGCCCCACGTGCTCCCAGCCCCCCTCTCCTCTCCCATCGGCTCCCCACCAGGTCGCATCCCCCAGGAGCTGGGATGCCGTCTGCCTCCAGCCCTGCCCCAACTTTGCCACAGGACAACGTGAGAGGCGCCTGCACACCAGACAACCAGTTCTTGGGGACAGATTTCCCCCAATTCCCTCCTGCTTAATACCCTGCATCCGTCCCCAGGTTGCCTTTCAGCAGCAATTAGCTCTGCCCGGGCTGTTTCCCTGCCTGTTTTATATTCAGGATGTATATCTAATCTATGTACTATACGCAGCAGCATCACCACGCAGTCAAATGCACCCTGCACCATCACTTCAGAAGGTCCGAGTCCCAGAGCCACCACGATGCTGGTCCCCAGCCGTGCCCGCAGCGACTGGCACTGCAGTGCCCATTCCTACACCCGAGTCCTAAAATATACGTGCAGTATAGCTGGATTCCAGCTGCTGCAGGGGAGACTCTAACTTGGAAATTTCCATGCTCTGAAGCACTTCACAGATATATGAAAGGGCCAACAAGGTGTCAAAGGAGCCTGAACAAGTCACAGGACTGAGCAGGCGCCAGAAATAGCAACCAGGAGCCTGGGCTACACGTGCTGGGGAGGGCCACGGTGCGGGCGGCCAGGCAGCCCCCCAGCAGGCTGCCCCTTGGCAGAAAACAGCCTTCAGACACTGAGATGGATGGCGAGAGGTTCACGGCCTCAAACAACCTTTCTTACCCGGCTCCGATTCTACTTTGCTAAGAAAATACTTCACTGGTCTCGCCTCGACACATCCTCACAAGCAACAGCATTTGTCTCCCCGCAGAGCTGGGGAGAATCTGTCCTTTGGCATCCGAGTGCCCGGATGCTACGGACACCCAAGCTGGGGACAAATGGAAAACTCCTCCAATGACTTGCAAAATGTGACCAAAAAAATCCACCGCGCCCAGGCTTCAGCTTGCTACAGGGCACCTGGTCTGCAAAAATCCTTCAGAAAAGGAAATTGGAGGCTGGGACGCACTGACCGGGACAGGCATGTGCTGAGGATGCAGTACTCCGGCCTCCGACCCCACTGCACGGAGGACGGGGCCAAGCCACCCCCGAGAGCATTACACCTATGGGCAGTTCTGACAATTGAGGGCGTCTGAGCCCAGAAAGGAGACTGAAAGATGCCCAAATAATATTTTTGAAGCATAACAACAGTGCTTGTCCGTCGTCCTTGAGCTGGTTCAGAACAGCTCCATGATTTACAGCTGTGCCAGATGTGCTGGGGGTCACCTGCCTCCCACCAGGAAAAGGGAGGGCAGGTGACCCCCACTTTTAACCTGAATGACAGAAACAATCGTTCAGCAAGGAGCCCGGCGGCACGTTTGCAGGGACCAGAGGTGCCCGCCCCATGCACGCCCAGGGAGGAGGAAGGTGGCCTCATCCCCCCGCCGGGCCGCAGGAGGGCAGGGGCTGTTGGGTCCGGCCAAGCAGGGGGCTGTGTCCTCCACTTAGGACGATGATGGCTGGGTGCAGCCACCAGCTCACCAAGGAGCCAGGGCACCAAACCCCACGCCCCGGCCGCTGCCGGGGAGGGGACCAAAAGGTAGAGCTCCCTTTGCAGGCAGAGCACATCCCTCTCCAGCCCGGTGCTGGCGTACCTCACAGCCGGGCTTGGGAAGCGCTGATAAGATGAGGGAAAACATCTTCTCTCCCCCTCCCGCGCTGCCCTCCTTCCAGACAATTAATTTCAGCCCTGCGCCAGCCCGCGGCTGCCTTGCAGCGCGGCTGTGAATCATCGGCAGCGAAACGCTGACTCACAGAGGTGAGGCTCCGGATGTGGCTGACGCCGGAGCCACGCTCCCCGCAGCCTCCTGCCAGCCTTCTCCCCACAACCCTCCTTTGGGTCCCCGCACTGCCTCTGTGAGCCTTCTGCGGGTGCTTCGAGAGGTCATTTAATCCCACTCGGCTCAACATGGGGAGCAGCTCCATGCGTACCGGCCCGATGAGCCTTTAGTAGTCTCCTGCGGTGGAAACTCCCTGCAACGCCCCACCGCCTGCGCCAGGGCTTGATCCTCACTGCATATTCTCCGGCACCTCACCAAACCTCCTTCCCTGTAGGTTTGGGCTGTGCTTGTCCCTGTCCCAAGGAGCCAGGGCAGAGCTCCTTCGGCCATTCTGCTGTTTTGAGCTCTGCAGCTCCCCACCGTCCCGAGGCCAGTACGACCCCTCCACGGGAGCAGCCCCACAGAGAGCCGGTGCTGGCGGCAGCTTGGACCTGGGCGGAGGAGATGGCAACAGCCATGGCAGCTCACCCAGCCCAGGAGCAGCAACTCCCTGAGGCCACCCTTCAACCAGCAGGACCCACGTCCACCCTGATGGGAAAGTGCCTTCTCAGGTCCAGCACATTCCAGCCTTGGTCCTTCCGAGGAGCGACCTGGAGGCCCTTGGAGAGCAGCAGCTCCACAGAGCCACTGACCCAAGGCAAAGGCCCTGCAGGACCAGCCCCAGTAGCTCCTCCCTGCTCAGCCCCCAAAGAGCCGGTGGAGGCGTGGGCAGTTGGGCACTGAGCGCTGCTGCGTCCAAACCGAAAGCATTCGGTTCCTCCTCCCGCCATCAGGGTCTTGGCTGTGCTGTGAGGGTCTGGCCCAAGTGCCCCTGCTGGCTGTGGCTGGATGGAGCTCGGGGTTCACCTCTCGTCTTTGCCAGGCTCCCGCAGATCCCTGTTAGCCGGACAGCGAGGCTCTGTGATCGCAGCACTGAGATTTGCCATCTGGGGCGTACCCACGGCTTTCTAAGACCCCTCATGCACTTGCCTCAAGCCCCCTCTCTACGTTCCCTCCTCACGTCCCACCATTTTCTCTCCGTTCCTCAGATCAGTCACACAGGTGGGTATTTCAGCATCCAAGCCTTTTTCCAGACAATCACAGTCTCCTCCGATGTTCTCCGTTTACAGTACAGCAGTTCCCCCTTTGCCTCACACCAAAGGCATCCTCCAACTCCCGGTGACCTGGCCCCGCTGCCCAGCAAGCGCTTAAGCGTGCACACAGGAGGCAGGAATAACGAGTGAGAGCACGGGCGCCCCGTCCCACGGGTGCCATCGCTGCGGGAGCAGCAGGGCGCGGGGGTGCTAGGAGCAGTGTTCTTGCTCACCCACCCCCTGCCACCACCACCCACCTCACCCAGCCCCCCCTGTGACCACCACCCACTTGCAGGCATCGTCCCTCCACCCACCCACAAGCCTCGCACCACCCACCCACGACTTCGCACGCATGTGGGGCCTCATAGCCACATTGCCCATAACTCAGCCTTTTCCCACCACCTTCCAGCCTGCTCCCTCCTGCCCACTTGCCGGGAGCGCTTGGAAAGGAGATGTCAGAGTGATGCAACGTGATGTTCTCCTGCCCAGCAGGAATGGCATGAGCTCACGAAGGTCACTCTGGGAACATGGAGGATAGGGCGAGCATCTCGGGCGCCTTCCTCCCAGCCTGCGAGCAGCCCAGGGCTGGCCCAGCCATGCTCCGCCGCCTTGTCCCGCTCACTGGCCCAGGGCTGGCCCAGCCATGCTCCGCCGCCTCGTTCCACTCGCCAGCCCAGGGCTGGCCCACCACACAGCACCGCCGCTTTGGGAGGACCCAGCCTTGCCACAGCTCCTGCCTGCCGGCGGGGAAGAGCAGTGAGGTCTGAACCTGCTGGCGGAGGCGGTCACCCCCAGACACCCGCAGGAGGCTGCTCCCGGTGAAACCGCAGGGACACGGCTGCTCCCCCCTCCAGCGGGGACGGCAGGTCTCGCTCAGAGCCTGCGTGGTGATGGACAGCAGGAAGGTCTCATCAAGGCCACCTGGACCAATCCCTTCCTGCAGACAGGCCCCAGCCTGCCCTGTCAGGGGGCCCTAAATCGGCATAGGGCTTCGATGGCCACTACAGGCACCTTGGTCAGGAGGGGTGGCTGCTCTCCAGCCCCTGGCAAGCGTGGGCTGTTGAACTGGCACGCTCAGCAACCAGTGACCAGACCTGGAGGGATGCTGAGCTGGGGAAAGGAGACAAACCCGGGGCTGAAGCAGCCGCTGAGCACCACGATGAGAAGCGGATGGTGGCTCTTTGTCAACGGGGTGCACGATGGCCAGGCTGGGGCTGCTGAGTGATGAACTGGGTCGAGCTGGGAAAAACACGAGAGCAAAGGCAGCAAGGATGAGATGATCCTGCGGCAACACGGGCATGCAAGGGCGGTGATCCTGTGTAATACCTCCACGAGCTTTGGGATCCGCCACGTGGAAGGAGCCCACAGCATGGGGCGCTCCCACCTCTCTGAAGAGGGCTGGCAAAGCTGCTCTCCTGCAGCAAGCTCAGGCTTCGTTGACACGTGTTGAATCTGTGTTTGGGCAATTATGCATTTATATTATGTCAGCAGCTGCCAAGAGCCCGGACATCTGCTCGCTCATCGTGCACGAGCCAGGCAGCGTGGAGGCATTTGACCCCGGAGCAGGGTGCTGGGCTTTTGCAAACACAGCTGACAGGCAGCAAAGTGCCTCCCCCACCCCAAACCACGCTGTCCTCTGCTGGCATCGCCGTCAGGAGATGGGCAGCAAATGCTGCCCACGGCGGCATCCCCCTGCTGCCCACGGCGGCATCCCCCTGCTCCAGGCTTCAGAGAGCAGCCTGAACCTATTTCACCAAACTACGCTCTGGAAGCTGGGCTCAGCTCCCCTGTGGCTCCAAAGACATCATGCCATGGGTCAAAAATGAATCATGAGAGAGTTAGGGGGGGGAAAAATAAAAAGCAAAGTTAAGAAGCCACCAAGTTCACAGGGAGCGGGCAGGTCTGTCCCCAAGTCAGCCGTGAGTTAGGCAGCGAGAGAACTCAGTGCTTCCCTGGCTCAGCTGCCAGCATCAGGAGCAGCCGGGGCAGAGTCCGTCCCCAGAGACCAAACCCTCCTTCCAGCTTGCTGCTTCCATGCTTTGGCCCCAGCCCTTCTGGCACCAGGGAAAATGGGGGAAGAGGAGTGTGACCTCTGCCTCCAAGCCTGCCAGGCAGCAAAGGCAGAACACGTCCTCCTCCCTGCTGCCCCACTCCTGCCGTGCATGGCGGCATGCAGTCATTTTGCAAGACCTGGGCAATTTCGGGCCATTTTAAATGAGGTTTCACTCCCACCCTTTCAAGTGATGCCTCCCAGTTGAATAAATAAGTTCAGGAATAAATTGCTGTGACCCCCACAGCAGGCAGCTTGGGAAGCCAGGAAACACCTTCCACACAACATCATTAAGACACAAGCGAAGGCCTCTCAACCGGAGAGCGGTGAGAAAGCGCAGCCCAGATGAAAGAGCTGGTGCAGAATGCAACCCCCAGCCACCCCTCGTCCCCCGGTTTGCTCTCCCTGCTCCCGGAGGCCCACCCAAGATCACAGGATCACAGAATTGCAAGGATTGGAAGGGACCTCGGGAGATCATCTAGATGAGACCAGCAGCACCAGCCACGACACTGCCGTGTGCCATCGCTGAGCCCAGGTGCCACGGCATCGCCTTCTTGACAGCACGACCCACCTGCTTAGTGCTCGGGGGGTTTCTTTGCTTTCCTCAGCACTCACGGGTCCCTCCAGTCTCACCCTTTTCCCCTCCAAAAGCCAAGTCCAACTGATGCCCTCAGCCATGCCGGGGCCCTGCCGGCACCTGCCCAGCCTGGCCGGGGCAGCAGCTCTGCAGTCCCACGGCCTTTGGAGGTGCCAAAGGGCCGATGCTACCCCAGAGCTGCCCGGGTTCAGCCCGACCCCCTCCCCCTGATGCACAAGCAGAAATGCCTACCTGCCACCAGCCGGCTGAAAGCCATCCCCAGCAGAGCCACTGCCGCTGCTCCCCGAGAGCCACCCCTGCTGCCCGCTGGCCACCCACCCCAAGGCATCTCCAGAGCAGCTCAGCAGGCAGACACAGGCAGGTGGCCACGGCCGCCCCGGAGAGCCCAGTGGCAATGCATGGCAGGGGACTGGGGCATGTCCTGGCAGGAACGGCTCACCAGCCCTCTCCCTGAACAGGGACGGCCACACCGCCATGCAGCACCTCCCTGCCGGTACAGCCACACCAGCCCGTGGGCTTATAGGGACCCCAAAGCTCAGCCCACGCCGAGCCCGAGCACAGGCCCCCACCGGCAGCATGACAGCTCAGCCACCCGGGAGCAAAGGGCGCAGTGAGGACAGATCCTCATACCAGGATCCAGCGGCAAACCAGGCAGCCCCTCTGCCAGAACCGGCACAGCCACCAGCACCCCCAGCCCGCATCACCCTCCGCCGGCTGCCTGCGCCCTGCCCACCACTCCAGGGAAGAGCCCCAGCGCCGTGGGAGTTCATTAAGGCTCCTTGCAAAACCAAAGGCTGCCCAGCTTGCCCCCGTGTCACATCGGGCAGCCCTGGAAGGCCAGGAACGTGCCTCTTCCAGGCAGACGCCTACCTCTGAAGAGCCACGCTTGCGCTGTCCGCAGAGCTTGGCACACGCCAGGAGCGGGGAGGTTTATGATACGGCAGAGCACCCGGGGCGTTCGGCTCTTCCAGCAAAGGTCCAGCAAGACGCACTGGCTGTGGGCAGGACTGTCCCAGGAGACAGCAGGGGAGAACGCAGGTTGCTTAACATTCAGCACACAACATCCTCCAGCGCAATGGCACGGGGTCAACCCGCCCCGCGGATGCGCTGGAGGGTTAAAGCCACCACCCAGAGCAACGTTCCCAGCCTCCGGCCCCCGAGCTGCTATCCATGCAGCTCCTTCCTATGCTGCAGGATGCCAGGATGCATCCAAAGACTTTCCAAGTACCTTACAAATACCCAGCCCTAGGAAGGTCATAAAGAAAAAGGGACCCAAGGCCACAAGTTGCCCAGGCAGGTCTGCAGTCCCCCTGAGGGACAGCCCTGAGAAGGGACACCTGAGCAGTGCGGCCACCAACACCTCCCCAAACCCTTCCACGCCACCCAGTTCTCCTATATCCCCCTGACTGCCCCTGCCTCAGCACAACCACTTCAGGAAGACTGAAGGCACCCAGGCTCCATCAGCACAACCGTCCCAGAGGGGAGATGGGCTCCCCCTGCATCCCCAGCCCAGCCCAGGGGCTGCATGTGAGCCACAGAGTGCCGGAGCCTTGGGGCTCCCCACTTTTTGCCCTGCTTTGGTGCAAAATGGCAGAACCAGGCAGGGAAGCAGCACCGAGGTGGAAGCCCCGAACACAAGGGTCAACAAAGCCTCAAGAGAACTTCCTTCCCCAGGGTGAGGGTGTCAGTGACCTTGGGCGGAGGAACCCTGCATCAGGGTTCAGCAATGCCCAGAGACACCCTGGGGTGTCCTCCTGCCCCGGGACAGCGTGGTGCGGCCAGCAGGGTGGCAGGAGCCCCCGTGGTGCTGCCCGGGGGAGGATGTGGGCACAGCCGGAGCAGGCAAGCAGCGGCGCTGGGGATGGTACCCAGAAAGCTCCACCTCTGCCGGTTGCTTAGCGACCAGCATCCCGCAGGAGCCACCTCACCCGCCCGTCCCTGCCAGCAGCGCCAGCTCTGCTGCAGCGGCTCCTGCTGCAGAGGTGAGACCAGAAACCTCCACCTCTACAGGGCCCAGCTGTGCAGGGGATGTGCTCCACTGCAATCGGCCCCTGCACCCCACCACCCCCCCAGCTCAGCCCCCCACCTCACCTTGGACCCAAGGCCTACAGGAAAGGGAGCAATGCTTCTAGATGAGACAGACCTCTCACCCCAAGTCCAGCCGCTGCCCCCAGAAGCTGGTAAGTGCCAGGCAGGGA
The DNA here is from genome assembly GCA_017310255.1 of Butorides virescens. NCBI lineage: Eukaryota > Metazoa > Chordata > Aves > Pelecaniformes > Ardeidae > Butorides > Butorides virescens. Next base: position 91,975 of record JADKXX010007716.1, on the reverse strand, counting down.
AAGGAAAAGGACAATGGAAATGGCTCCACACCATCTGATCCCATCTGGAGCAGCCAGCCTGGCTGACTGGGAATGAGCATCTCCCACAGCACCACACAGCCTGCTTGCCCAGGGGCACCCACGCGCCTGAGCCCCCTCATGCTCTGGGCAGCATCACCCTTACAGCTTGGCTCCCTCTGGGCGAGTCCCCAGGCTGCGAAGGGCAAACCACAAGCCTCAGCATCCCAGTTGTTTCCCAACTGATGAGAAGCCAACGTACTTGGGAAAAATCCCTCCAAACATCTCAAAATTCCTCTGCAGGGAAGGAAACGGTACAAGTTCAGTGGAAGAAAAGTCGCAGGTCAATAAGCGAAACAGGCGGGAGCCGGAGCTCGAGGAAGAGAATCGCTCTTGCAAATGTCTTTTCAGAGACTGCGTGCAATTTGTGCTGCTGTTCACCGCACTGCTGAGCGAAGACAGATCAGCTGGCTGGCAAGAAGAGCAGGGAATTGCTGTACTATGCACAGAAAATCGACCTTCTGGGCCTTCCTACCCCAGCACTGGTGCCCTCGCAGAGATCTAACCAAGCAAACCAAGCTTTTCCTTCGGCTTGGCACCTGAAAATCTGGTTAATCATCAGTGCTGTGAGAAATCAATGCGACTGCGAGTGCACTGCCCCAGCAATTGTCTCATTAGAAAAGCTGAGGGGCTTCCATGAGGTTTCCTGCAGCGGCAGCCTCCTTGCAGCTTGGCACTGGGTGCCAGCACCGCAAGAAGCAAAGGCCCCATGCATTAAAGTGCCCAGGATACCCACCCGCAGCTGCGTCTCCAGTGGCTGTGCTCCCAAATGTCCCCACCTTCCCTCCCGGGGCCATGCCGAGGCAGGGGAGATGCTACCGGCAGGCATGGCCTGGCATCCCACACCCAGCTCGCTCCCCAGCATCACCAAAACCAAAGTTTTTTCAGTAAAGCGGAGTAGAATATCTTAGGTGGGTTGGTTTGGGGTTTTTTAAGATATGGGAAGCAGATACTTTATGCAACAAAATGCCTACTGCTATAGAGTTTTTAAAACAAACACACACACCCCCAACCCGTTCTTCTCTGAACGCTGGTTTCCTATGGCACAGAGGACTGGTGAAAGCACCACAGGGCCAGGGCAGCAGCCAGGCACCAGGGCAGGCTGCTCTGCTACGGCCACACCGTGCCCCCGCACACAGCTCCTGCTAGAGACCGAGCTGCTGACACCCCTGCAAGCCCTGGCTCGGTCTGGTCCCCAGACCACCAACAGTGCCTCTGCTTGGGATTTATTCTATTTGCTTTGTACGATTCCCAAATACAAAGCTGAAAATCTTTTTTTTTTTTCTTTTTTTTCTCCCCCCCTTCAACTGGACGCTGAAGCCTGGTTTGCCCCCAGGTGTAGGCAGGGCTCTGCCAGCCGCAGGCAGCCATGCCCCACTGCACGCACGCAGCTGGGGGGGCGCAGGTCCGCTCCCCCTGCCCAGACTGGCATCTGCCCTGGCAGGAATCCAAACCAGGTATGACCCCAAGTTTGCCACTTAAAATTAACCCTTTTCATCCCTGGCCCTGCTCCCCCACTTCCATGATGCCAACCCCGCCAGCGAGGGGGCAGGAGTCAGTCATTTAGCTGGTGCCCAGACACGATCCTGACGAACAAAGCCAGGGCAGAGTCAGAACTGGGAGAGCTGCACGGAGACGCCCAGCTCCCACTGCAGAACCGCTCCAGCCTGGCGCTCCCCCAACCAGCAGCCCCCAGGGGGACCCTCCACGCCAGCCGGCCTCCCAGGCACGGGGCAGACATTTTCTGGCAAGCAAATACTGCTGGTTTTCCCTCGCTCTCCCCCAGCCCTTCCATTTTACCTCTTGGACAACCATGAGCCGTTGTTTTTCTTGGCTGTTTAATCTCCCCCCGCTCCCAGAGGATGCACGCTTAACAGCCTGCAGAAGCTCATCTAGCTTTGATGTGCCTCAAATTCTGCCTCCAGGCAGGTGACGGGTATTCAGGGAACTTGGACAATTAAACGACAACAGAAGGAAGTTTCAAAAATATATAAATAAATAAAATAAAGGGGGGGAAGAAAAAAAAATGAAGCCTCTCCTCCCCAGCACACCCAAGGGCAGAGCCCCCGGTAACCACCAGCACCTCCTGCTCTCCTTCTTGGAGAGGAAGGTCCCAATCCAGGCACCCTCAGCACAAAACCCTGGGGACCCCATCGCCACAGCTGAGCTGGCCCCACCACGGCACAACCCAAGGGAGAAATTTGCGTCCAGGAGGTTACTCCTCAGGGACCTGAAGGTGGCCCATGATGGTGCCTTCTAGAACAGGAGAGAAGTCTGGGCTTTCCAAGAGATGGGGCTGCCCGTCTCGGTCACCAGGTGGATGAGCCAAGCAGCGTCAAGGCCACTGGCCACCACATCAGCCTCTCACCCCCCCAGCACCACCCCACTGGGGCCAGCACAAGGCACTAACTTGGAGCTGGCTCTGGAGTGTGGGCCCCTGATCCATGCCAGAAGCACCCACGTTTGTCCAGCTCTCCACAGCCCTGCCCCAACTTCGGGGCACCCATCCAGGGCACCACTGCGGCCACAGCCACCAGAAGCCACTGGTACCAATGCCGCTGTGGATGAGGCAGCACGCACTGCTCAGCACCATGTCCCCTGTAACAGCATCAGGGACAGCCACTGGGGCTGTCAATGGTGGCAGTGAAGGGGTGGGACGGCCATCTGCCCAGCACGGCTGCAGCATCTGCCAAGTCTGAACGTTTCTGTCTCCCCGGCAACCTGGGTACCAGCACCTTCTTACTTGCAGCCGAGCAGTCTTGTGCAGTACAAGCCACGCTGAATCCGTAGCAGGATGACGGCAGCCTTCTCCTTCCTTTGCCCTCCTGCCCTTTCCATACAGAACTCATCATTAAAATATAACCTTGCGGTGAGGAAGGCGAAGCATCACACCAGGGTGATGGGGAGCAGCAGCAGCCACATGCAGAGTGATGGGCGTCATCTCGGTGCTGGTTACCTCAAATGGCCTGGGCCATTACATGCCTGGGGGAGCAGGATGAGCATCCTCCTGGTGACACCAGTGGTGAGGAGACCCAACCTCATGCTCCATCCAGCAAGTTCGGCGGCCTCAGAGGCTCCGAAAGCACTGCACCACAACGCAAAGCTCCCTCTGGCGCCCCGTCAGCTTCCCCATCGCCCCACCAAGCATCCCACCTTCTCTGAACCAAGGCCTGGGTCCCAGGGCAGCGTTCAGCTCCATGAAGGACTGGCCCCCTCCGGAGGCCCCTGAGCAACACCACGGCAGGGAGAACACGAGCCACACCGAGGACCCTCGCAGCAGGCTGGGGCGCTGTACGCAGAGGTATGACAAGCCCCCAGCCCCCACGGAAGGAGCATCCCCCAGGGAGGCAGGCAAGCCCCGGTGCCCTGGATCTGCACCCTGGATGGGGCTGAGCCCGGCAAGCTGCAAGGAGGGGAGCAGATCATGCCCTACAGCACCTCCCACCCACAGCTCTCAGCACCTGCTCTTGTAGCTGCTGAGGATGGGAAGTGGCCCAAACGCTGCTTAACCCCTTCAGCAACAGGGAGGAAAGCCAAGAGAGGAAAATCAAAAGCCTCTGTCTGAGAATAAAGGAGAGAGCAGCAAGGGCTGTGGGGGAGCCGGGCTGGAAGAAGCCCAGAGAGGTGCCACCACCAGCACCCATCTATTGGAGGAGGACGCCCCAGAGCACAGCCACACCAGCGCCGGCTGCTCTCCCGCACATGTTCCGGCCTCTGCACCCACCCTGGGAGCAAGGTCCTGCAGATCCCCAGCCCACACCGCGCCTGCCTATGGCTTCACACCCCTTGGTGTGCCAAAACAAAGGTGCTGAAATGCCAGTCCTGGGTGGCAAGTCCTCCTCCTCTGGGCTCTGAGGACGGACAGCTCTCCCTTCCCACCCAGCCCCAGTGGGATCACCAGCTTAGCAAGGCAGGAGCCCATCCCAGCCCTTCACACCCTTGGCCAAAACCAGTAGCGAGGGTGGTACAGCCACGTGGGAACAGAGCTCCCCGCCATGCTGAGAGCTGCTGAGGACCTGGGCGAGCGCGCGGCCATCAGAGCAGCAAAGCTGTATCTTCCAAGGAAAGCCCCATCACCCGCCGTCCAAGCCGGCAGCACCGTGTGTCCAGGGTGGGCCAGGTCACATCCCCAGCACGGTTCTCAGGAAGAGAAGCCTTCAACAGCCAGCAGAGGGGCTCAGAGCCGGGTGGGCATCCCAGCTCACCCCAGCCATAATGCAGTGCGGGGGAAGCCTAGCTCCTAACTGCCGTGATGCAGGAATGGTTAAAGTATCAGCCAAAGCAAGCAGGGTGTTGGGCCAGAGCCAGCCTTTCCCGAGCGGGGTTTGAGGGAGCTGGCGGCTCCCACCAGCCTTCGGGGCGTGCATTGCCACATACCGCAGGCCTGTTTGCTCAGCCCGGGCCGAAGCAGCTGGGATGGCACAGAGCAAGCTTCATTGACCAAGGCATGTCTCGCAGCGAGGATGGGCCCCAAATCAAGAGGAAAGTGCACTGGCAGCCCCGAGGCAGGGCGGGGGGAGCCAGCACAGCACTGCCCCGGCACCCGCCGCAGACGGCACTGCCGCCGAGCAAACACCCGCTCCCGCCGGCTGTGCCAGGGGCTGCCAGCTCCGCCTGCCCAGCCAGGGTCCCACCGCCGCGAAGGGCAGGGAGGGAGGAAGGAACAGCTTCACCTTCCCAACCGCTCCGTAAACCAGACCGATGGTGTTCCTCAGGCGAAAGGTGATCTCTGCAGCGTCCTGGGCCAGTTCTTATAATAAGGAGCTGATCCTGCCCAGGGTGCTGGGAAGGGACCTCGGCAGCCACTCTCTGCTCATCTACACTTTGCAGCCATTACAAACAGCCTGCGAGCAGAGTTACGGGGCTACACCATCCCAGTGCCGCATCTGGACTGCGTGGGGGGGCTCTGATGTGGAGCCAGCCATGCCCCCCTGGCCCCCGTGTGCTTTTTGGATGGGGAAGGGACTGCCCATGAGGTGCCGTGGCCAAACGGAGCAGCCAGCCCAGGCAGGGACCAGGCTCTCCAGGGAGACACTGGGAATACCAGCACTGTAGCCATCCCTCCCCATCTACTCCAACCCTCACGGCACCAGAGCAGAGCCCGGGGCTGTTCTGGCGCAGCGGAGGGAGGGAGGCTGAGCCAAAGGCCGGCACGGTAACGACCAGTGCTCTCCGAACCCAGCCCACCCAGCTGCAGACATGCCCCGCGGCTGACGTGGCAGAGCACCAGCAAGGCACCTCAGATACAGACCAGAAGCAGGCAGGGGTGCTGCAAACCACGCAGACCACCTGGCACTGGGAAACACACCTCCTCCACTGGTGATGGCAGAGAGCAGCTCCCGTCCCTGCTCCAGGTCACCCACTGCTGCTGCGGCCATCACTGCTCAGGGACAGTCACCGCACGGGGACAACAGCAAGCCGGGGCAGGCAGAGCCCACACGTTCCGCTGTCTCGCGCTGGGATGTAGCAGCTGGGGAGAGCAGCTGCCTTATGCGGGAGATGAAACCAGGACCAGGCACCCTGGAAACCACAAGGCCAAGCTGTAAGCAGCGTGCGGGAAGAGGAGAGGAGCTTGAGCAAAGGAAGAGGACATTAGGAAAAGTTCCTTCCCCGCAAGGGCTGTCAAGCACTGGAAGGGGCTGCCCAGGGAAGGGGTCGAGTCCCTCCCCCTCCACAGGTATTTAAAAGCCAGGCAGACGAGGTGCTCTAGGGCCAGGGTTTAGTGGTGGGATGGCAGGGTTAGGGGAACAGTTGGGCTGGGTGAGCTTAAAGGGCTTTTCCAGCTCAAACGATTCCATGAGTCTAAGAGCACCTACAGCAAGGGGAGCCACTGAAGGGACCCCAGCTCGGGCATGGGCCCAGCCCTGCCCTCCCTCATCTTCTCTTTCCTTCCAAAGGAAGGCCCAAGCTCTCTGCCTACAGTCATCATCCTCGGATCTGCAGCCCCAGAATTGCCCTGTTTGGGGTCTAAAGCAGTAGCTACAAAACCTGCTGTTTTCCCTAAGGTAATGGTTGTATCTCATGCTCCGCTTCCAAGGGGGGTGGAGTAGTTCAGCTGGAAGGGGCCTACAACGATCATCGAGTTCATCTGATGGATGACAACCTCCTTTGAGCAAGCTCCCGAGGAGACAGTCCTTCCCCTTCACCCCTGCCTACCAAATCCCGTCGTGACATGCCGTGAGGGAGCTGTAGCAACACGGAGAGATGAGCAGCTCATGGCCAGCACAATCACCGTGCCGTGACGGGAGCATCACCAGCCCTTCCAGAAGCAGGGGGACACCTCCCTTGGCACAAAGCGGCAGCTGGCCCGGGCTGTGCTGGCAAGGCTTCGCTTGCCCAGACTTGCCAGCGAGCCGGGACCTGCAGGCGGCGGGCGCACAGCTCAGCGAGCCTGCCCAGAGCGCGCAGCCGTGACGCGGTTCTGCTGCGCAAGTGCTGCCCCAGGGTGCCCGGGCTGGCTCACCAGATGCAACCAAAAGAGGGAAACACGAAACCAAAGACACCCAGACCTGGGCCACCGACTCCCAGCTGTGCCTGGGACACCGAGGCCACCAGGCAAAGCGAGGGGTTGGCCAGGTACCAGGGGTTACCGCGGAGGTGCTGTGTGTCCTCCTGCTCCCTGTGCCACCCCAGCGCGGGGAACCCCAACAGGGACTCCCCCATACACACAGGGGCCGAACGCTCTCACATCAGTGGTGGCCAGTGCCCAACCTCTCAAGCAGAGTCGAGGCATACAGGCACCCCACCCTGTGCTGGAGGGAAACTGAGGCACGCAGCGATGCAGGATCACATGCAATCCACCACTGAAGTCGGGCCTGCACCTCTGCCCCCACCAATGCCAAAACTGGTCTTCCAGCACCCAAACTCTTCACCATACAGAGACGGGACAAGAAACTCTCATTCTCTGTGCTTTCCCTACAGCCATGCGTCCCCGGACACCAGCGGAGCTGGCATCTTGCTGAAGCAGCAAAGAGCCCTCCTGGAGGGATGCTCTCATAGCAGCACTGGTGAGAAACTGTTCATGAAAAGCATTGAGCTGCCCCGTTCAGAGCCAGAGACGCCCCTAGCCCCAGGGGGCACATGGCAGCAGCCCATCAAAGCCCTCAGCAAGGGCGCGGATCCCCTGCCCGCATCCAGGGCGCCGCCTGCCTCTGGGCCGTTGGCCTCACGGGGGCAAGAGCCAGACCCCAGTGGGGGCCCGTGGGTGCAGTGAGCCTCCTGGTGCACGCTGCCGCACGCTCCCATCACCCGGGAAAGAGCCAGGACAGCAGGGTGCAGCCATGGAGCTCCTTGTCCCCAGTTTTCAGATGACGCCACCTCCCTCCCACCTCGGGCCCAGAGTGAGGGTAAGCGCTGCTCTCGGCCGGGCTGGCCTCACAGCTCCGGGAGCGAAGGCAGAAGCGAGACCTCGTCCCCCCAGCCATCCCCAGCCGCACACTGACTGCAGGACATGTAAAAGCAACTTGTGTCTGGCTTCACAGGGACAGCACCATGCAAACCTGCCATGTGCTGGGGCCCTGGAGCGGAGCAGCCCACCCCAGGGGTCTCCAAGAAGGCCTGGACCACGAGCCCTCGACTCTTTCAGGCATCCCAGCCATTTAATTCTGCAGCTCAGACCTATCGCTCTCCTCTCCCTTCCTTCGCTCCCAGCTGCCTGGGGGTGCCAGCCCCCCAGGACATGGCTCGGGCTGGCTGTGCCCAGCTCCTGCCAGCCCAGGGACCCATGCCCTGGGCTTGGATCCACACCTGACAAAGCACCATGCAAACACGCTGCCATCCTCGAACCCTCGCACAAAAGAGAGCGTGGAAACCCGGCGTTAAGCGTGACGTCCCAAAGTCACTCCAACAGCATGCAAAGACTCGGGCAGCTGGTAGGAGCCTTTCTGTTGGCAAAGGGGCTGCTGCCCAACTCCTAACTAAACCAGAAAAAAATCCCAACAGGTAAAGAAAGCCAGAACAAGCCCGGGCCCAGCAGCTTTGTGCTTTGGTGGTAGCAGGCCAGATTCCCAGTCCCACCGGGGCGTTCTGGCAGACGAGCCTCCCTGCAGCACCGGCTCCGTGCTGAGCAGCCCCTTCTACGCTGCAAAACCCACTCAGTCTTATGTGGGATCTGGAAAGGAGAATAAAAGCTTTCCGGATAAACTCACGCTGTTTCCAGGGGCTGCTCTCAGCGCTCTGCTCGGGTACAATCCAGAACCTGCAAAGAAGAAGTCAGATTTGGTTAAAAAGAAAAGAAAAGAAAAGAAAAAAACAACCCTAAAAAGCCCTTCCTGGAGCTGACAGCGAGTGCTCGGAAGGACGTTCGCCAGGCTCTTCATCACAAGATGGTGCCCGCACGGCTCGAGCGCTGCCTTCAGACTCCGCACAAATCTGCTTGCTGGAGAATGCAGGCTCCAGATTACGTTAGCCACCGCTTTACTCTCAAAAAGACTGATGTGAAAACAGCACCTTCTCAGGCAGTCAGCCCGCCCGCCGTGCACCGCCAGCCAGCTCTGCTCATTTGAGCGATAAAAGCAAATATTTACTACAGGCAGCGCCACAGAACCAACACACCTCCGAGAAACGAACCGGATACCCTCCTGGCTCACGCCGCCGGCCGCTAGCCGAGCTCGCCTTTCAGGGCCATCTGTGCCACCCCAGCGTCACCCATCCCTCCGGCTCACCGGTACGGCCCCCGCGGTAACACTGGGGGCAACATCTGGTCAGCAGGGCTTTTACTCCAGGCAATGACGCAGGCCAGTGATGCGGGACCCATGGAAGCCAGCCCCACTCACTCACCCATGGAGCGCCCAGCAGCTCCAGCACACCGGGAGCAAAATCAGCAGTTTCTATAGGAACAGCCCAAATCCCGCAACAGCATTTTCTGGGCCACTTTTTAGACAACAAGTGCATATCATGGGGGAGGCAGAACTGCCCAGCGGGCACTGCGGGCACACGGAGGGGGAGGCACAGCCACGCAGCACGGCAAGGACACCACCTGCTTTTCCAAGGGTTAATTTTCAAACGCATCCTCCCCTCTAGTGAGCAGGGAAGCAAGGCAGGTGGGATGCCCGGCCTACGCAAAGCACCCACCTCTCCCATGGATGCAGCAAACCCCTTTCGCTCCCTGCAAGCAAACATTGGCTGCATGTAGCCTGACACAGCTTGCCCTGGGCAACACCGATCCATGGCTCAGTCAGGGCTTGAAAGCTGCTCCACTTCCCTTTGGGCAGAGTCCCCCAGCAGCACGGCAACACGCAACGATTGATCCATGGCTGGGCAGCTACTGCATGGGGCTGCGGCCATCCCCTGCCGGACAAGGACAGGATCCACTGCTGTCCCCCAGGCAGAAAACCTGATGCAATAAGGCCAGGAGCTTCAACACCTCCAAGGAAAGAAAATCACCCTTGAGCAGGGAGAAATTCCACCCCCAAATGATGTGCACGAGAGATGCAAAGGAGGAGGAGGGAGCTACAGCCACCATGGCGTGCGTGGAACTGCCCCAGCTCTCTGCTGCCATCGCAGGAGGGGAAGCACAAGCAGGACGGCATCACACGCTGGCGCGGGGCGCACTCTCACACACAGACAGTTCCTTTGCAGTCACCATGCAGGCTGGTTTGTCTCGCTCCACTGTCTCACTGAGTGGGGAGCGGGGCTGGGATGCAACGTGGGGCATCCCTGTACCCAGCCAGCCGACACCAGCGCTGGCTGCACCCCAGCCCCAGGTCCCCCCACAGGCACCGCAGGGCCTGAACTCCTCCACGCCAGCGCCCAGCACAGGAGCTGAGTGCATGCCCCGGTGCACAGCTTGCTGCTCTCCCAGACCTGGAAAGGGCATTTTCCTGACCCACTCACGATTATGCAGAGCCCATGCTGCCCACGGACCAAGGGGTGCCACTGGCATGAGGAGGCTACTGTCCCACGCCAGTACCCATGTGCCCTCGATCCCAGAGCCCGTGACAGCTCTCCCTCCTTCACCTGCCTCCTCTTCTCATGCAGATGCCACTGCTAAGGAGCAAAGGGGAGAAAGAGCCCTGTCAGAATTGCTCTGCCCTCCCCCAGGACACACGGGTGCCTGACAGGCCAAGCGGATCCAGTTGCACAAAGTTGCGGGGATTCGTGGGGCTCTCCCCCCTCTTTGGCGCAGCCTCTGCAGCCCTGCTCCTACTCTGCGAAGCCCAGCGATTTCGGGGGGGGGGCCCATGCTGCTCCCGGGTTCGTACTCACGGCTTTCTCCCATCCCAGCCAAAGGGCAAGTCAAGAGATGCACAGCGGAGACGGGCACATGGCCAGGCACGAGAGCAGGCAGCTTTCCATGGACCCAGAAGGAAGGGTCTCATGCCAGCAGCCCCGGCACCCGGGGCTCGCCAGGGCCGCACCGTGCTCCTCCTGCGAGGGAGGATGGAGGATGCAGGGCAGGGGCCCCCAAGGCTCCCCAACCTGCCTGTGTTAGTGCTGCCAAACAAAGCCTCTGCACTCTCCATCGGGCACCGACCATCCCTTCTTCCCATCTCCTGCTGCGCAAAGCAGCGTTTTCCTGGGCGGGCTGCACCCCAGCAGGCTCCGAGCTATAGACATTTTGGGATGAAGTGTTCTGAGAATACAGGCAGAGGGAGCAAGACCCTCCCCCCAGCCTGCTCGCTGCTGCCTGCGACCAAGCAGCTCCCCACAGCACTCCTGCTAGCACAAATCCATGCTGGATTGCATCACGACCTCCTGCCACACAGCTCGCCCCGGCGCCGGGCTGGTGCATAGACCATCTCGGCCACAGACAGCGCCCCAGGCTAGAAAATGCCCCATGGTGACCCACATTGTCACAGCATCATCATCGCAGTCATCCAGCCTGACCCTGACAGGGTGAGCGCTGAGCGCTGGCTGCGGCAGCAGGCGCTGGGATGCCAGCAGCAGCCCCACGATGGCTACGGTCAGTGTGAGGGGCAGGTCCCAACCAGCACCGCTGCCAGGCTTGGCCACCGGCTGGGCTTAGGAAGGAGCCATACGCTGAGCCCAGCTCACTCGCATCTAGGCCAGTGTATTGCAAAAATGCTGATGGGTCCAACGAAGGGGGTGAGTATTCATGTCCACCGGAGCAGGAACGTAAACGGGGCAGGGCAGCACAGCAGCCCCCGGGCAGCTTAGCCCAGCATGAAGCACGAGCAGGGAGAGGCCCAGCTCCACCCTGCACTGGGATCACATCAGCTCTGGCGAGCCGAGAAGGGACAGCTCAGCCAGCATCCAGCAGGAGATGACCAGGACCACACCACCATGGGCCTCCCAGTCGCCCTGCCGACACGCACCAGGCTGCCGCAGCTGGCAGCACCGTGCCGGGGGGACCGAGCTCCAAAGCTCTTGCAGCAGCACGGAGGCGGCCAGGTGGGCTTATAGTGATGGTGGAAGTTGCCACCAAAACACAGCGCGGAGAGCTGCGTTTTCTCTACGTCCCACAGAACTTCCAACAGTCACCCCGACGTCAGCTGCGCTTCTTAGAATCACGGAATCGTTTGGGTTGCAAAAGCCCTTTAAGCTCACCCAGCCCAACCGTTCCCCTAACCCTGCCATCCCACCACTAAACCCTGGCCCTGAGCACCTCATCTGCCCAGCTTTTAAATACCCCCAGGGGTGGGGACTCGACCCCTGCCCTGGGCAGCCCCTTCCAGTGCTTGACAGCCCTTGCGGGGAAGGAATTTTTCCCAATGTCCAACCTAAACCTGCTCTGGCACAACTTGAGGCCATTCCCCCTCGTCCCATCGTCCATTCCTTGGGAGCAGATCCCCTGATTACAGATGTGTCACACACAAGACCAAGGTGACCAAGGGGGATTTACTCCTGCCATGCTACCAGAAAGCATTTTTTGGTTCCCTGAAGAAGAACCCTGGTGAACTTGCCGAGGTCATGGCCCCTGCCTCACGCAGCCACATGCATACCCAGAGCCAGATCAGGCCTTGAAGGAGGTTTCTGTCCTTCTGGCCAGTTCACTCTGCAGGACATTCACCTACCAGGGCCTGCGGTACATCTCCAAAAAGGCCACGCTGCTGAGAGTCCAGGCTGGGAGTCTCCCCGCCCCAAAGTTCACCATCGACGTTGGGTTTGTAGCCTTGTCAAAAACTACAGCTCCCCGCAGCGAGCAGCAGACCCAGCTGTGCCACCACCCCACAGCACCACTCCCCCACCCCAAGACCTCCGCCACGTCCCTCTCGTCACCTGCAACGCAGAGACCCAAAGCTTTGTCAGGTCCCATCCCATGCCCAGTGGGAGCTCCTGCCAACAGAAACACTGCCAGATCAATAGTGCACCACCTAATTAGAAGATTTAATTGCTTCTCTCCTGCACAGGGATACTGCTTCCCCAACAGGATCATTAAGGAGGAAAAACCTGCAGGCCCCCTCCCACCACCGCAGCCCTTGATGCGTGGCCACTGGGGCAATGGTCCCACATGGACAGGTGGGAGGAGGACACAAGGGGCTGCTCCATCCCCGCTGCCGCCCCACAGCCAGGCCATGGTGCTGCATGGATGGGCAGATTGAGGACGCAAGGGGCAGCCCAGGCAATGGTCTCCCATGGACGGGCGGGAGGAGGACGCAAGGGGCTGCTCCATCCCCGCTGCCGCCCCACAGCCCAGGCACACGCCTGCCCACCTCCAGCCCGACCCAGGCGGCTTTCTGCTGGCACTCACCCCGGCAAGTGCGATCCGCTGATTACAAAGGGGAATGTGTCATTTAAAACGCACAATCAGATTTCCCGGCCCTTCTGCCCGTAACAAAATGTCTCGTGAAATGGCTCATTCTGTTCTCCCATAGAAACGTGTTTCCCTTCAAAAGCCTGATACAAGGGGGGGGGGGGGGGAAACCCAGAAAAGGCAAAGCTAAAAATATCTTCTGAAAGATACCACGGCAGCAACAGATTCACAGGAAAATGAAGTGGGAAGGGGGCTGTGAACGTGTTAAGATCCTGTTTAATCTCTCCCCAGCCACCTCAAAAAGCCACCGAAGGCAGAAGCGATACCTCAACGTTTCCTTTGTGCGAGAGATGACTCCACCCTGTGTTTTCCTCTCCATCTGATACTCGGGGAAGGATCCCGGCGCACATCTCCGCTCTGCTGCCAGGCAGCGCGCGGGGCCCCGGCAGTGGGTCGGTAGGAGCATGGGGAGGAAGGGGGGAGGAAGGAGCGAGAAAGGAGCAGGTGGGTGGAACCCGGCAGCAGGGCCGCCGCGCTGTGAATCCTCATTCCGGATCGCTTCAAACGCCGGACGCGTTTCACCCCGGCGCAGCACCTGGTCCCCGTCTCCACCCCATCGCCGATGCCTGGCAAAGGAGCATCGGGACCAAGATGGGGTCGGGGCAGCAGAGCCTGTGACGGCTGCAGGGTCCCGCTCCGGCAGGTGGGCAGAGGGCTGGTTTCTGAAAGGGGGATGCGGCAGGTACCAAACAGCTGCCACGTTTCACCTCCCCAAAGAGGCCAAGCGCCCAAGTAAAACTGCTGACCGGCTCGCAACTGTAGATCTGCAGCTTCAGCCTCATTTTGTCTCGTGTTTTGAGCACAATAGGGTCAGCCCGGTCTCCTCGTTGCAGCCACACCAGCCCCGGTATGCGGCTTACCCAGCCCCGGCTGCTCCCGGCCCCAGCAGCCCCCGCACGGGGCCAAGGCCAGCCCGGGACATTGCTGGGCCCTAGCATTGCCCTCCGGCAGGCAAAAGATAGACCATCAGCAGAAGATGGAAAGAAATTCCTCTTCCGGAGCCTTATCATCCAGATTTTAAGGCTCTGCCTGCGACTCCCACCCTCCCAGACGGCAAAGCGGGGAGCGTGCGTGAGCATGCACCCGGGCATGCACGCGTTATAGGCAGGGCGCTGACTAATTCTCAGCTTCGATTCAGGGCACCCTCAGCGGCGTACTGGGACAAGCAGACATGAGGTATCAGCACCAACTCACCCACGGAGGGCTCGGGGACGACCGCCCCTTCCCACGCAGTCCTACAGCTCCCCGTCTAGCACGAGGAGAGCGAACCTTGGCTCCCGTCCCAGTTGTACAAAAGCTCAGCCCAGCATCTCCTGGTACGGATGCCTCCCTGCACCCCCAAAGAGTTCACCTCCTTGGAGCAAGGCAGGGCGGAGGGAGCAACTGTCATCCAAGGCAAGGGACACTCACGGAGCCTGGGCCCACTGTCCACCCTACTCTGCACCAGGAGCACGCCGTGTGGACGGAGGGGAGAGCTGCCGAAAAAGGCAGCCAATGCTTCCACGGCGGAAGGCGTGGTTGCCCAGATCTCCTCCTCTTCCCTGTAACGAACACCTAGGTCCTGGGCAGCCCAGGAGCTGCCACCCAAGGGCTGGGAGGAGAGGAAAGATGGATCCACAGCTGCAAAGAAACACTGCAACATGTCCCCAGCAAAGACGGTCTCCTTCTGCCATGCTTCCTGTCTCCTGTAATCCAGACAAGGCAATGTGTGTGGGGAAGACTGGTCCGCTCGGTGAGCTACCTTGCCGGCAGTAGCGATGCTCAACCTTATAGACCCAAGCAGCAGGGGGCTGGTGCTGGGAAGGGGCTCCCGAGGGAGGCTGTCCTCCAGCCCCCCCAGACACGAAGGTCAGCATGAGCCAACAGCGAGCGCGAGTCCAGGCTCAAACCCCAGCAGCCCCACAACAGCCGGGGCCAGCCCCTCCTCCCAGCACCACAGAACCTCACGGGTCTCCCCGGCGCAGTCGCCCCGGCTGTGGCAAACGTGAACCTGCTGACTCAGAGCCACCCGACGGCTCTGACAAGAACAATAAGCTTCGCAGCCGTCGCTGTCGCAGCCTCAGTGCAAGCACATTTTCAGATGCCGTACGAGCGTCGTGTGTTCGTAGCTGCACAAGTCTTCCCGCACGGGAGCTTCCAGCAACCGGGGACTCGGGAACCTCCGCCGTTTCGCGTTTCTTCTTTTGCATCTATGCTTAAAACAGAGCTTCAGACTCAGCTCAGACCTCCGAGTGACAGGCACCGCGTGAAAGACTACTACATAGCTAAACACAGGCCGCACAGACGCCCACACTGATCTGCCGCAAAGCTTAAGCCCGTACTCAGCCCACCTCCTCGCACATGCTGGCTTCCCCATCGGTAGCCCAGCTGCCAAGGCGCTGTGCCCAAGGCGGCCGGGACACGTCCGTGGTCCATAGCTGAATAAAATTAAGGCAAAGGACACTCAAGCAGTGTCCGTGGGATGGGGCAGGAAACTCGGAGCAAGCCCGAGAACAGGCAGACCCGCCCCCCGCCCTTTAACCGACCGGGCATTCCCTGCGACTTCCTAATTTAGCAATCCAAATTATCCATGGGAAAGATTTCTTTTTTCAGGGACAAAATGAATCAGGCACCTGCCTGGTCTGTCTCCAACACCCTCCTCTAGTAACGCAGAAGTCAGCATCAGCACAAGGGCAAGGAGGGACGCAGGCAACGCAGAGCAGCCGGCACCGGGCTTACCGTCAGGACGGGGGCTCGGCACTGGCAGCAGCAAGGGTGAAGGGTTATTCTGTAAATCCCCGAGAGATCCAGCTTCTCACCAGGACCAACGCCACCACCCAGCTTAGCAAGGGAGCAAAACCGCCATGGGGAAGAAAGTTGATTTTTAAGATTTTCCCCATTCTATGCTGCAGCGGCTCCTTCAGCTGACCCAGCCACCCCTCCTAGCCACCCATAAGCCACATGCCAGAAGACACCTTGCCCGGAAGGTTGCAGTGGTGGTGGTGGTGACAACCACGGCAGCAGCCCAGGGAAGGGGCCCAGCAAGCTCCGTGCCCACTCTGGACAGGATGGGTACCAAAACCTTCACCCTTCGCACACCAGGAACACAGGCTCTCTTCTACGCTCACGCTTTTTGACCAGAAGTACAGCACTGGACTTCAAAACTCTTTTTTAGAAGCTTCCTCCAAAACAAAACATCTCCCTTGAGAGCTGTGGAAAATGCTGATTTCTCAAAAATTGGTAAAAATAAAAATTCTGGACAGTTCCAGCTACGACATCAACAAGCAACCAAAACAGCAGGGGAAGGGTGCATCGCCCGCAGCCAAAGGCAGCCTGCCATCAGCACAAACCCCCAGGCTCCGCAGCTGACCCGGCGCCACATCAGGCCCCCCGAGATGCCCTGCTCCCCTGCAGCCCAGCCCGCGCTCTGCTGCCAGCAGTGATGTCCAGTTTAGTGACGGCATTGCCGTCTGAAGTTGCGGCTAATGCAATCAACGCAGCACCAGGATAGCACGGAGAGGGGAGGCGAATACTCTGCTCCCAGAGGGGGCTGCAGGCAGGGAGACGGCTCACACCCCCCAAGGCACGGGTACATCATGGTCCTTTTGTCACCAAACGCGGAGGTTACCCCTGCGTAAGGAGGGGACACTCTGGGAGAAAGAGGGTGGCTGTGGACCTGTCACGCACTGCAACAGCCAAAGTCTGCCACAGCTTCCAGAACGTGCCCTGCACCGCTGCAGGCAGCAGAGACCGGGGTCCTCATTGAGACCTCTGCTCTGAGCACCTTGGGGGCGCCTCGGCTCTGGGCACCTTGGTGGACACCTCAGCTCTGGGGACACAGGGGAGCCCCCCCCAGACAGGCTCCATGCCTACCAAACCAGACTCTAAAAAAACACATAATTAAAGAGTAATTCCCTTCTCACAAGGATCATCGCCCAAACCCAGTCTTCCCTCAGCACCCAACTTGCTTGATGGCAGCAAGGACACGCGACTGAAGGCCACCGAGCTGCTCTCCAGCCCGCGCGGCCAGGGCCCGGCACACACAGAGTCCTCCAGCGGGCCGCAAAGGACGCGCAGATCTGCAAGGCAGTCCCAAGGAGCAGACCTGGGTAACAACGTGCTTCCCGCGCCCCGTTCATTTGCTTCGTTTGGAAGCAAAAATCACCATGGACAAGCCTAGGGCGAGGAAGCTGGGGGAAGCGGCGGTTGAGCGCAGGAAGAGTGGTGCATGGGCTGGGCTCTCCAGGGATGCTGGGGGAGCCACACCTCATCGCGGCAGCGCGAGGGGGCTGATCGGGAGTCACCTCACACCATCCGCAGCCGAAGCAACCACAGCGTCTCCATCGCCCGCTCCTGCCGCACACTCTGCACACTCAGCCGCGCATCCCCGGACCATTGTTTGGCCGCAGAAGGGTCCCCACCATAGCGTGCCGAAAGGAGACAATACCGCGGCGGAAAGAGCTCGAGAAGCGGGGCTTTACGGGGAGCGGGGGGAGAGAACAGGGACACGCAGGTCCCGTAGGGCGATCTCCCGGGCAACCAGCCGATGGAGAAACCGCCGAGCTGAAGGATACCTCCAGAGCCCACCTCCCGCCATATGACGATGCTCCAAAAATAACCACAGAAATATGCGAGGACCCGTTCCAAGTTGTTCCTGGCTCCCTCCGCGTTCTCCCCTAATGTAAATCCTCTCCCGAAATCACAGCCCGGCAGCCACAGGGGGCGGGGGGGGAGCGGAGGGGGGGGCTCATCCCGCTGCGCCGATCCCACCCGCGCTGCTGCTCTGCTCCCTCGCGGGTGGGAAGCGCCGTCCCCACCCCCCCGGGTCGTCCCCCCCCCCCTCCCCAGGGACCCGCGCTTCGACCTCCGCATCCCGGGCCCGGCCGCTCACCTCGGTCCGGTCCAGCCCCGCTCCGCCGCCGCCGCCGCCGCCGCCGCCTCCGCCGCCTCCGGGCGCGGCCCCACGCCGCAGCGGCCGCTGTCCGCCCTGCCCGCCGCCTCCTGCCCGCTCGCTGCCCGCTCCCTGCCCGCCGGGCGGCGGCAGCGCGGGGCGGGGCGGGGCGCGGCCTTGCGGAGGGGGAGGGGGAGGGGGAGGGGGAGCGGCCGCGTCCCGCCCCGCGCTGCGTGGGAACCGCCCCCGGGAGCTCCGCTCCGCACCGCCCCCCCGCCCCCCCCCCAGCTCCCCCGCCCCGGCCCAGCCTTCCTCCCCCTCTTCTTCCTCCTCCTCCTCCTGCCGCCGCCCCGCACCGAGGTTTCCTCTCCCCGGGGCTGAGCCCTCCCGGGGCCGCCCTCCCCCCCGCTGCCCCCGCTGCGGGCGGCGTGGGAGTGGGAACCGGTACGGCAGGCCCGGGGGAGCTTCGCGTCCTCGAGGGGTCTGGCCGGGGTGGGCCGGAGGTGGCTGGGCACGCAGAGGGAAGGGGGGGGCGGGCAGTTGCTCCACCACACACGCGTGCACCCACAGCAGGGATACACTGGGCGCACAGGTGGGATGCCCTGGGCGCAGGGGTGCACTGGGTGAAGGGGTGCCCTGGGCACAGGGTTGCACTGGACACAGGGATGCACTGGGTGCATGGATGCACAGCATGGAGGCACTGGCTGCAGAGCAGGGATGCCCCGGGTGCAGGGATGCCCCGGGTGCAGGGATGCCCTGGCTGCACAGCAGGGATGCCCCGGGTGCAGGGATGCCCCGGGTGCAGCGATGCCCTGGCTGCACAGCCTGGCTGCAATGGCCACTAAGGCCACAGGTGAATCCTCTGGGGAAGTCAGATTGGTGCCCATGAACAGGAGGAATGAGGCTGGAGGTGCGCTGCACACTCAGCCCTCTTTGCCTCGCCGACGCTGAGGAGCGAAGGACGAAGGGGATGTGACAAGCACAGGTTAGCACTGGCCCTGGTTTCCTCATTCCCAGAGCCTGTGGCTGGTCCTAACTGGGTACCCAATGCCCACCAGTGCTTGCTGCACCACGCAGCACGCTGTGCCCCGGGACTGCCCTGCGGGGCCTTTGCTTTGCTCACTTATCTAATAGCGCATCCGCCGTCAGCACTGGGCCTCTGAAGGCACCTCTGCGCGGGACCCCGGAACAGCAGGGCTCCAGGGGTGAGGGGGACGCCTGGGGACTCTTCCCAGCGGGGACAGTCTGACCTGGCTGGCTCTGCTTGGCCTCTGCAAGCTGGGGCTGGCCGGGGGCAGCTGGTCACGGGGTGACGGCACACGGTCGCCTGCCTGGCAGCGGTGGGTGCCAGGGCTCTGAGCCGGCTGCCTCCAGGTGCTGCTCCTCAGTGTCCTCCCCACCAGCCTTGGGGGAAGCTGCTGCTCCCGCTCACGCGGGGACCCCCACCCGTCACCACCGTGACTGGGAGGAAGCGCTGGAACAAGGGCGGGCTTTTCTTTTACTGCTTTATAAAGCGCCTCCTTCATCAGGCGCACTGAGGCTGACAAACCACATACCAGCAGAGAGTACCAGGAACAGAACGGGACTGCATGGTCCAGTGGCTCGAGCCAGGGCAGTGGTGCCAGCAGGACTGCGGGCTCTAATCCCCCGCTGAGCTGTTGACTCACTGTACAAACTCAGGCAGGTCCTGCCTCTTTGTGCCTCCGAGGAGCCCAGCTGGAAAGTTGGGTAAATAGCAGGAACCTCTTGGGAAAAAACCAACCAAACCACCACATGGCATCGGAGCCAAGCTTGAGGGAGGGCATTCATTTACAAATCAAAATCTGCGCAGCTTCCCCTCGCAGGCAGGGTTGTCACCCCCAGCCCTCCACTGCTGTGCGTCCTTAAGGGGCGATGCCGGAGAGGAGCTCTACCTCGCTGCAGGCGTGGCTACGCGGCAAGTGATGTCATTCGTGTGTCACGCTGCGCTGAATTTGGGGGGAGCTCATACATGAGAAAGGTATTGTTGCAAAAAATAATTGCAAAAAGTAAAACTGCACTCTGTGCAGGGCCTGGAGGACTCTCGCTCTGTCTTCTTCTTTCAGGCCATTTGAAGGAGAAAGAGTGATTTCTGCTCGATGGGTCAGGTTCTGCCATGCTCCAAAGGAAAATCCAGGAAATGCAAATGTTAAATTCGCTTTTAAGGGAATTTGGGTCGAATGAGTCGGTGGGTGCCAGTGTTGGCAGAGTTACGAGTACAGAGATCCTCAGCATAGTTCCCCAGTACTACGCCGCCACAGGGAGCATTCCCCTTGCAAAGCCGAGGAGCCCAAAGAAGAACACGGCAAACAAATTCCCTCAGGGAACCCTTCACTCCCCTTCTTGTGCCGGTGCAAACAGCCCAGCCTGAGCTGTCTGCCACCCACTGCCAAGCCAAAACCTGAAACCCCACCTGAAGGCAGGAGAAAATGTGATCCCTGTGCATACAGGGCTGCTGCAGCCCCCTGCCCGCTGAAGCGAGGAAAAGAGCGTCATTTGCAAACCAACCACCTGTGAGCTGCTGGTCGCCATCGCAAAGCATCGCACACAGGATCCTCCCCTGGCCATTCAGTTACAGACAAGCGAGCTTTCCTGCATCCCTGCCAGATTCCTACTGCAGCCATGGAGCGATGGAGGCACCCACTCCAGCCACGCGGTGCAGACAGAGAACATCAAGGAAGTGTAAGCTTGGCAAAGTACCCAGGAGCTTAACTGAGAACTGAAGGAATTTAAAGAAATGTAAAGGAGCTGAGATTTCTTCGGTTCTTTTTTCAGGTCAATCAAATCCATTTCCAGAAAAGTTGGTTGTTTTAAACACCCAAAGCAGCCATTACGGGCTGGGCGGAGTTGCCCCCCCGCCTGCCCGTTGGATGCGGGGGGACCTTTGCTGCCCAGCAGTGCAGGAGGGGAACCTCCGAGCCTCCCGCAACAGCGATGGGAGCAGAGGAGCCTGCAGGCCCTGCTCGTGCCAGCCAGCAGCTCCATGGGAAACCCCCTTGCAGGAGTCAGGACATTTTTCCAACCCCAGTGAGGATCTCCCGGCCGGGTTCCCACTGGCTGCCAGAATCGACCTGAAATGACAATATAAGAAAACAGAGATGCCCGTACAAATAAACAAGGCCTGGCATAAATTGCATGGGCTCACAGAAGTTTCGGGGTTCAATGTCAGGACAGGTTTGGTCACCAGGCTCCTGCCAGATCTTCTTTCAAGCCTCCAAGTTCTTTTATTTTGGCAAGTTTTTCCCTCACAATTTAACCCCGCAGTGACTCGGGCCTGGCTTTATGGGACAGAAAGCAAAGAGGATCAGCGCATGCTCCGCTGCTGACCCTTGAGCGTGTTCCTATGTGGAAATGTGCTCTTCCCTGGAGAAGGCAGATGAGACGGGGTGCGGGGGGGGGGGGGGCCCAGCTTCCTGGACATAGCTGGGAAGAGGAAACCTCCTCCAAGGATGAGTGCCTTGGAGCTCTCGGAGCTCCCCCTCCCAAGCACAGAGCAAACTGTTGAGTGGCCCTCGCAATGCCAGCGCCAGGGAAGCACGCCCCCCGTTATTAATAACCGTGGCAAAGAACCCTTCCTCAGACTTACAAACACGGGGACGCAGTGAGGGCTGAAGCGTGGTTGTGTTCCTCCCCGCGTGTGGCGCGAGGTGAAGGCGCCCACATCTGCACACGCGCCCACAGGTGAGCTGGTTGCCCCTCAGCGCTGCCTGCGAGCCAGCTCTTGGGCTACAGCGTCCGGCAGAGGAGCGGGCTGTGCCTAAAGCCTTCATTCCATAGAGCCCCGCAGCACAGAAAAAGGGGGGTGGGTGCCTGCGTCTCCTGGGGAGGAGGTTATTTTGGGAATCCCCGCCTGAGCCACTGCAGTGCTGATGCGCTGTGATAACAACCTTTCATGCCTCTCGCTTGTTTATGCAGGGCATGAAAAGGCCCTTTGTGCAGCCAGGGGAGCTGGCTGCCAGCTGGGATTAGCCAGGAGCTCCCGGGGTGCTCCTCGGCTCCGTCCCCCTCGGCGGGGAGGCATGGGGGTGCCTGGGGGCTGAGGAGGGCCAACAGGAACAGCCACCCTGCACAGCTCCTCACCCGGAGCTCTTGGGCACTTCCTGCCCTTCACAGGCTGTGGATGGTGGGCACACGGTGGTGAGCGGGGGCCACTTCACCTCCAGGAGCTCTGGGCAGATGTTTCCATCCAAAGAAAACATTTCCAGCTCTTGGGTGCCATCTTCCTCCAGGCTGTTTGAGTGGGATCCAAAGCTCAGAGAAGTCCCCGGGACTGGGATGTCCTCAGAGACACCCGACCAAGCCCTTCCTGTCCCTGCATGTCTGGAGCCCCGATGTCCTGGGGGACGAGCAGGCCTCCCACTGCTTCATCCCCTGCTTCCCAGGGAACGGGACCCAGCACCCAAACGCTGCCAAAGCCTGCTGACCTTCAGGCAGACAGGCATGACTTCAGGTTGTACCGCGCGTGGTGGAAAACAAGGAATAAAAGGTGCAGGGAATGCACTATTTTTAATTTGACTCAAAGGGATTAATGGCCCGCATAATAGTAATGACACGTCCCACCCTGACGCCTGGCGGGGGGGGGAGGATTGCAGCGGGAAGAGCTGCGGCACCCCCTGGGAGAAGGGGAGGAAGGAATATTTGCCCACTTTACAGGCAGGGAACCCAAGACCTGTGGCGGGACATGGGTTGCCCGATGCCACCCGACGGAGCTGTAATGAGGTGCAAAGCAACCACGGAAAGCGCTGGTGCTGCAGCCGTCAGCAGACCTGGGGGGCAGACGGGGTCCCCAGCGAGACAGCAGCCAGGTTAGGAGCCACCAGCACCAGGGACGGAGGAAGGGATGGAGGAAGGGCCAGGCAGCCCCAGCCCGCTCCACACGTCCTGCTCTGCCTGTTGCACGGTCTGGGGCAGAGCCTCAGCCTCGCTATGTTCCTAAACGGGATGGGGCCAATGCTCCCCAGGGGCTGGCAGCCCAGGACTGCATCCAGCTGGTCCGTGCAGCAGGCCTGGCTCAGGAAGGAGCGGCTGCCACAGGGCTCTTGCCTGCACAGGTGGCGATGTCGGCAAGGGATCAGTCCTGTCCTGCAAGCCACCAGGGACGGAGGAAGGGATGGAGGAAGGGCCAGGCAGGTCCTGCTCTGGCGGCAGCCCCAGCCCGCTCCACATGTCCTGCCCTGCACAGGCAAGAGCCCCATGGCAGCCGCTCCTTCCTGAGCCGGGCCTGCTGCACGGACCAGCTGGATGCAGTCCTGGGCTGCCAGCCCCTGGGGAGCATTGGCCCCATCCCGTTTAGGAACATAGCAAGGCTGAGGCTCTGCCCCAGACCACGCAACAGGCAGAGCAATGGGATATCCTGCATCTTTCCATCCTGGCGCTGCTGAGGAAGTACAGCTCTCCTGAGGAGAGCCCCTGGCACGGGTCTGACACGCTCTGATTAAAGCGAAGGCTCTGATGGCTTAATTAACTGCCAGCTTGAAGGTGGCAGGGATTGAGCGGAGGTGAGTCTGACACCAGGCTGCCCCACTGAGACCAGCTGAGCCCCCCGGCAGAAACCCGCAGCACCAAAGGGAGAGAAAGCGGGGGAAGGTGAAGCCGAAGGTGCAAAGCAGGGAGGGGATGCAGTCACATTTGCTCCCGTGACCCCTTCTGCCACCATCACCGCTCAGAGGCAGGAAAGATTGGGTGGGTGTTGCAGCACGCCCCAAAGCAGTGTCCTGTCCTCTCCCGCAGCTCCCGTATCCACCCTCATTAGAAGGATGCTCCCAAACACCGGCTGTCCCCAGTCGCTCTGCTGCAGGGAACCACCAGGGCATTTCTGCCCAAGAACCCGACCTCGTACCGCAGAATCTCTCACACTGCCCAAGCTATTCCTTCTCAGGGCAAACATTCTGAGAGTGTGTGGATTTTTCTGTTAAGAATCACAGGCATGAAGGGAACACCCCAAAAAAAAAAAGCAGCCATCTGTTCTGGATTTCTGATTGCCAGTTACAGCCCCAGTGCCCCAGCTCCCGGCACCGGGTGACTACATGAAGATCTCAGCTTCTAACGCTTCTGGGTACAGCGACAACAGGAAAATGTGGAACCTAAAGGCTGGAACGGCAGAAAGGAAATCAAGAGAGGGTCAAGAAGGATCTGTTTAGGTGGAAAAGAGTTGGGCGGTTGGACTTGATGATCTTAAAGGTCTTTTCCAACCTAAATGAGTCTATGACTGATTCTATGAAAACACACCAAGCCGTGCAGGGCTATTGCAATCATCTGGCTCGGTGCCTTGCACAGCAAAGCCTGGTGAGGTGGCCCCACAGCCTCCCATGAGGCCCAGGGCCAGTGGCTGAGCTGGACCAGTGGCCGCAGGCAGGGGAACCAGCTGAGGGGCAATGGTGAGCTGACCACAGCCTGGAGGAGGCCAGTGACCTGCGCTGTATGAGCCGCATCTCAGCCATAATTTAAGTGTCTCCAATTACCAGCCCCTAGGTCTTGCTGCACACACATACAGATCTCCCCATGCCCTCAGCTCCCACCGCACCTCCGGGCATTCCCCTGGAGAAAGCCAACGAGCTGAAGTTCTTCGCTCTGCTGCTGCCAGGCAGGTTCTTCTGACCCCAGCTGGGCTTGCAGCCCTCTTTGGACTGCTCTCAGCTTCATACACGACACCAGTGAATGTTCGTGGGTTTAAGACACGTCGGAGACCCAGTTCCATACGGGAAGGGCGCGGGATGGACGGGGGAAGAACGACGCTTTCTCTACCAAGGGTCCTCAGGGTCCGTGCTCCATACCTGGGGTGAAGTGAGCTAAGAGGTGGGCACAGGCCCCTTCCCTTCTGGGGAAGGAGCAGAGGCTTCCCTGCCCTGTATCCTCAAAGCAATTCACACGCCCCATGGCTACTGCCAGGCCCTTCCTGGAGTGCCTTCTGAATGAAGGGGATCCAGGAGAACTTTTCCCGGGGATGCATAAAACCACCTGGGCTGAGGGTCGTTATGGAGAGGGCTGCGCTACCGGGATTTGCCAGGGACAACGAAAAAGGGACGCTAGTCCTGGGATCAGCATGCGGGGACGGCTGAACAGCTTGGAAACCTCTGCTAAAGCCACCTTTGGTCCTAAACACTCTGGGCTGAGGTCTGGATGTTGGCAAGGTACTCATGGCTTTGGATGCAGGAGCCACATGGTTCCCATCTCCTGCCAAAGATCCCCGCATACGTGCCAGACATCACACTGATGGAAAGCAGATCCCACCGCCCTGGGTGTAGCTGGACAGGGCTCCAACCTTCCCTGAATAAAATGGGACCATTTTCCTAACAGCCCCGGTCACGCTGCCGGGAGGAGCTCTCTGAGAAGAGCAGTGATGTGATTGGCATTGGTGGCCAGAATCTGGTTGGTGTAGGAGACCCCCCCACCAGCAAGCACTTCATTGGGGGTCTTGACCCCTATGGAGAAGCCCTGAGACTCATCTTCTTTTCCAGGAGAGGCACTAAACTGCTCACAGCCCCCGTGCTGTAGAGCGTGGCGAGATTACATAGGTGGGTTCAGGTCGGTTAGAGCCCAAGGTTCTTTAGGGAAGAAGAATGGGATTTATTTCAAATGGATCTACTCCTGTCCTGGCTGCTCCAGCAGCATTCAGAGGTGCCTGCCTCCTTGCTGCCCTCTCCAAGTGGCTCCATCTCATCCTTGTTCTGCCCTGGAGCACAGGGCTTGCTCCTGAATGGTCCAACCCCCTGATGGGGGGCATCTCTGAACGGAGCCCCAGCATCACCCCACACCTACCCAGTGCCATGCAGTTCACGCCACATCCCTGCTCCGGATGCCCAAGAAGGTGTGGAGAGGGCAGTCCCTCACAGCTGGACCTGCCGGCCAGAAGCATCTGGCAGCCTGGGAGAAGTTAATAAGAAAAGCCTGAGCCAATATTGCTAGATTACAGCCATCTCTTCCAGAGAGGATTAGCGGCCAAATCCCCAGCGATAGCCTTGTGGCCATACCACCGACGCTGGCTGTGCCTACGGGTGGGAGGGCAGTGCGGGGATAGACCAGAGCCCAGCCCCAGCTGGGGCCAAACCACTGCCAAAGTGGGGAGCAGCTTCCCTTCCCTTCCCTTCCCTTCCCTTCCCTTCCCTTCCCTTCCCTTCCCTTCCCTTCCCTTCCCTTCCCTTCCCTTCCCTTCCCCTCCCTTCCCTTCCCTTCCCTTCCCTTCCCTTCCCTTCCCTTCCCTTCCCTTCCCTTCCCTTCCCTTCCCTTCCCTTCCCTTCCCTTCCCTTCCCTTCCCTCTTCTTTTTCTTTCTTCTCTTTTTCCTCCCTTTTTCCCCTCTCCTCCCCTCCCCTCCCCTCCCCTCCCCTCCCACCAGGACCCTTGGATCCCAGTGGATGTCCCATGGGCCAGATGATGCAGGGAGCCATGCACCCTCCCGGGGCCGCTGTCCCCCAGGTCCCAAGCATGCGGGGCTGGTACAGCACTGCCATCGCCTCCCTGCTGTTGTATCCATCCTGGGCGTCCCTGGGCCTGGCCTGGAGGTGGCCCCTCGGCAGTGTCGGCCGAAAGGCACTGGCTCACCCTCTCCCTGTGCCTGTCCGCCCCAGGCCCTTGCCGGATGCCATCCAGGCCCTGGGCGCTCGCTGAGCTCTCCTCCTCCACAGCCCCGGCCAGCAGCAGCTCTCCCCATGGCGCCCCGTCCCACATTCTGCACAATAAGGGGGCTGTCAGGCCCTCAGCGAGGCTCCAGTGAGGACAGAGGATCTTTGGCCTCCACCCCACAAATGCGTGGGACGAGAAGAGCATCTTCCTGGGGGATACCGCCCCACCGAGATGTGGGAACACAAGCCCACAGCTGAGCTGCTGGGAGAAGTCACAGCCAGGGAAACAAACCCTGTTTTGTCCCAGATTCCTGCCTCCCTGGACTCCAAGCAACCTCCACTGCAGCTTCTGGCACGAGCTGCCCCCCACCCCACGGCCAAGGGCACAGCGAGCAGCCCCCCCACCGCAGCCGTGGGGCCGCCAGGGCTCAGCCCCCCAAGCTGCGAAAGCACTTCAGATGCCTCCGCAGCCAGTTTCCCCAGCCCGGGACCCCTGGCAGCAGCACACAGCGAAAGCCCAACCTTATTATTGCTCATCACATACAGGGTCACGACTAATATTTAGAAAATAAAGATCTGTGCACAGCCAGCCCCTGCCAGGGGTGTCCAGCACCCGGCCAGAGCCTCTCCCAGCAGCACAGGATCTGGCTTGAAGGTGGGGTCCTCTTTTCCAGGGTATTTATTTGCATTGCTGAGACCTCTAGCCCTCTGCCAGCTCCAGCTGATGCTGGCTAAGGGGACCAGAAGTGGGGAGGAGGGAAAGGGCCTGTGAGGGCAGCTTGCCCTGGTGCCAGCCCTGCTCCCTGGCCTGGGCTCCCGTGGCTGCCATGGTCTTGCTCGACCCCTTGCAGATGGAGTGGGGCTTGCCCAAGGCTCCCCCAGCCCCAGCCCGATGGGATGGGGCCAAGCATGGGCTCAGGGAGGAAAGCGGGGCGCTGCTGGGGGAGGACCGGAGCCATGGAGGCTTCACAGTGCTGCTGACAGCTGGGTACTTTTGGGAACACGCTCTCGTCTTTCACAATGAGGGGGGCTGGGCATCCCCAGCGCTGATGGTCAGCTGCGTCCAGGGCCACCTACTCCAGCCCTTGCACATCTCCCCTGCAACGCCAGTGTTTGAGGGCTGTTGGCCACGTCAGGCGAAAGAGCAGGTCCCTACCTTCTCCCTGGGGACGTACCCTGCAAGTAGCTCAGCCTGGCAGGATCCCGGCTTGGGCCATCGTCATCCTCAGCACGCATGCTGTCCTTCCCCCATCCGGAGGGCACCAGTGCGGGTGCCAGCTTCCTTTATTCAGGGCCGGGTATGGGAAGATGATGGTTGCTGGCCTTTGTGAGCAGGCAGTGCTGGCCGAAGGTGCTCATATGGACAGCAAGCCCAGATCACCGGAGTCCATCAGAGCGCCGGATTGCCGAAAGCCCTGACACGCTGAAACTGCGGCTGTTACGTACAAGACCTGGACCAGGTGTAAGCACCAGCACAGAAACACCAGTGGTTTCCTCTATGCGTAAACCAGTTGGACTGGCTTGTGGGAGCATTGGGAACTCATCCTGCCCCCTCAGCTTTGGTGCTTTGCACATAAGACACGTTTGCAGCCCTTGCCTTTTTGCCCACCCACATGGCAGGAGCGCTGGTGCCAGCCCTGCCAGCACAGCAGGGCCGGGTGTGCGGGCACCCCTGCAGGCAGCCGCACCGGCCCGGTGACCTGCACTGATCCTTCTGGCTGACAAACCACCCAGCGGCCGGGTGAGACCCAGCCAAACCAGGTTGATGTGCTCCTCCACAGCACCACCTGGCCCCTCGCTCGGCCGGTCCCCCTGCCAGCGCTGGCCGGCATCACTCACCAGCTCCAAAGGCCCCGGGCATGGGTTGATTTGGGCAGGGGAGAAAGGTCAAAGGCTGGTGCTACAGCAAGCAGTCGGTGAGCTGCGCTGAGCCAGGACTGTGCTTTGCAGTGCTGCAAGGGCCAGAGCAGACTGGAAAATGCTCTCCTCATTGCTGCAAAACCTAAGAACGTGCCCTGCAAAGGCTCTGCAGGTCCATGCGTGCCCCTGAAACACCAGCTCCCTGGCAGCAGCTCCAGCACCCCCACCACAGAGCCACACGTGCTCTGCCCTGTGTGCGGCTGAGCCTTCAGGCCACACACGCTAGGTGCGAAATGTGGGCTGCCAATATCTGCAAGCGGTGATTGTGCCCTGGTATGAGTGCGGAGACGCCTCCACAGGTCACACCGCGCACCGCTGCACTTCGGAAGGGTTCGGGGATCAGGCGTAGGTGGGGAGGCACGTGCCCACCCAGGCCTGATGCCCCGGGAGGGATGTTTGCTGGCAAGGGCCCCTTGCAGGCACCCTCAGGAACACCACTCAGGACGCCAGACCTTGAGCGTAAGCCCACGCCGGGCGCGGGAGCAGAGCCAGGCCCTGCCTCTATGGGTCTGCAAGGACAGAATCCGGTGCATCAGAGGGACCAGCAAGGCACCCATCCCTTGGGTCGGTGTGGGACAGCCTGTCCCGTGGGAGAGCGCGGCCCGGGTTCTGGCAGCCAAGTGCTGATTTATCCTCCAAAGGGAGAATTTCCTTCAAAAATTGAAGTTGGCATTTAGTTCTCATGATCCAGGTGAAGCTCTCCTCTCTCCCAGCTGCGCAGGGGGACGCTCTCCGACTGCAGGAGCCCTTTGCAGCTGTAATTTGTGGCGTTAATACAAGCTGATGATTTCTATTAAGGAAAGATTTTAGGACCAAAATTAGCATTGTCATCTCTTATCCAACGCTGATAACAACGTTTCCCAGGTCAGCTTTCCTCCATGACAAGACTCTGAGCAGCAGATGAGCAGCTCCCTGCTGTCACATTTGCAGCCCAGGCCCTGCAGCCCAGGAGCAGTGCAAAGGAACTGAAATTAGCTGGAAAACAGCTCTCAACCAGCCTTGCTAAATTGCCATGAAAATTTAACAACCCAAGCGCAAAGCATCTTCACCCATTTGCTTTTTCCATCATGGCAGAGAGAATGGAAATCAAGTGACAGCGCACCAGTTGAAAAGGAAGGGATGGGGCACTGTGCCATGCTGCTGCCACCGAAGGGCAGCCCCAGCTGCCCTGCTCATACGGACCGAGGGCCACCACGTGTCGATGGTTTGTGAAACACAAACAGGGCTGGGGAAGTTCTAGCCCTTTGCGCTGTTACCAGCAGGCTCTGGCTCTCTGCCTTCAGAGGCAGCAAGTGGAAACCTGTGCCCCTGTGATGAGGGAGCCGATGGCCATGGCCGTCGGGGAGTGCCCAGCACCCAATGCCTTAGTGCCGACCGAGCACACTGAGGGTGACTTGTGCATTTACTGGCAAAGGGCTCGAGGCTTTTCTGAGTCCATCAGAGCCTCAAACCCGTGCCCAACCACTCTGCCGCTGGAGAAGGAGGTGAGTGGAATTTTCATAGAATCATGGAATCCCAGGTTGGAAGGGACCTCAAGGATCATCTGGTCCAACCTTTCTGGGCAAGAGCCCAGTCCAGACAAGATGGCCCAGCACCCTGTCCAGCTGAGGCTTGATAGTGTCCAATGTGGCGGAGTCAACCTCTCCCCTGGGGAGATTATTCCAAGGGTTGACTGTGCTCATGGCGAAAAATTTCCCTCTGGTGTCCAATGGGAATCTCCCCAAGAGCAACTTGTGTCCATTACCCCTCGTATTTTCCATGTGACTCCTTGTGACAAGGGAGCATCCATCTTCCTTGTAGCTCCCCCTTAGGTACTGGTACGTGGTGATGAGATCCCCTCTGAGCCTCCTCTGCTCCAGGCTGAACAACTTTGATTACAGCCCAACGGGGACCATAGCCCTTTTCCCAATGGCAAACAGCCAGGTTGCTGCAGGCCCCCCATGTCCTTGGCTGCATCTGTAGCCCTCCATCAGACCGAGCTCCTACATCCTCTAAGCAAAACCAAGCCCTCCCCAGACCCTCTCCCGTATCGAGCCGCCAGTGGCTGTGGCTGGTGGCCCACCGCCCACGCTGGCGTTGCCCCTCTGCCCTTGCACCCACACGGAGGCATCTGCAAAGTGGGCACCGGTTCCACCTGGCATGGAGAGAAGTTCGCCAGATACCAACCGGCTCTTGGTTTTTCTTTAACCAAGAGGTTAAAGAAAATGTCGAAGGCCTCCCTGTTTGCCAGGAGGAAAGCTCCTGGAAGTTAACCATTAACTGGCACTGACTGAGGAGGGAGGGAACACCCTGTGAGGCTGGAAGCTGTTCGCCGCTGTGTCCACCTGGTGCTGGGGAGATAATAAATCTTATTTAGCCTGGTCAGACTGCAAGATTACAAGGGGGAGAGGCAGAGCTCTGCAAGGCTGAATGCCCAAATGAGCCTCAACAGAAGAGAGGAGGAGGTGGGGAGGGCAGGCAGCCATGCGCCCCACAGGCCTCCACCCCGAGCCAGCCTTCCAGTCTGAGGGGACGTCCACCCAGGGACAGAACTGGGTCCTGATCTTGGGGACTTTCACCACGGGGCCTCTCCTCTCCATGGAGAGGTAGCCCATGGGATGGGATTCCCTGGCTCCCCTCCGCCAGCAGCCCTGGGGGGACCAGGGGAGTGGACACAGGGGGTCCCAGGCCCGGTTCGATGGTCCCTGCACGCTGTGGTCTGGCCCCTGGTGGCCACTCATGCGTGCTGATGTGCAAGCAGTGAATCCACGTGTGTGCAAGTGGGTGCCTGGGGGTGCATGGGCGACGAGAGCCAAGGGTGAGGGGGCACCTCTCAGCCCCGGAGCCTGGCTTGGGGAAGGCAGGGGGAGGGAGAGACGCGGCACAGTTCACCTCCGCTTTGGCAGAGCCCTGGTGAGGCTGAGCCAAGCGGAGCAGCCCCCAGCCATACGGCTGTCACACCCTGCGCATGCCGTGGGGACGGCCGGGGCAGGCTGTGAGAAACGGGAGAAATTCAGATGCTTTGCACAGACCACAGTGTCGCGCTCGCGGGACCTTGGGAAAATGCAGAAAGGAGGTGGTTTGCCCCAAACCACTGCCCTTGGTACATGGATAAGCAGGAGCACGTGGAGATGGTCCTTGGCTAGGAACAGGCTTTGCCAGCCCCAGTGGCTAATCCAAGGGTCTGTGTAGAGCTGGGGAGGTCCCTGCACCGAGAGTGCTTCAGGGAGCCCAGCACCATCCCAGCCACGCAGCGAACACCCCGGCTTGCAGCGTCCTGGTGAGACCAGCCCTTCCTTCCCTCCCAGTGGACCTGGTGCCTGCTGGAAGGACCATCTGATGGCTACCCCCAGCCCTCCACCCTCCACCCAGCCATCCTCCTTACCACGCTTACCTCCTGCCTTTGCCGTCACAGTGCCTGATTTGGCCCGGGGTCCCAAGAGGACCGATGGGCAGAGGCAGCGCAGACCCTCAGAAGAGTGGACCCAGCAGGTCCCCTGGGACAGGGTGGCTGCAGAGCACCCTTTTACCCCCCTGGGGATGCCAGTGGGGAGCCCTCTGTCTCCAGGCGGGGCTTCACCGCCACTGCCTCCCCGCAAGCTGACCGCAGCGCCGCGCGTGCCGTAACCAGTGCGTAGCTCGGCTCGCTGGGCAGGGGGAGCGCGCGGGAGCACACTGCCACGCGTGCAGAGTGGGCTTGCTGGTGGCGGACAGCACCATGCACATGATGCAGGTGAATGCGGGGCTAGGATGGGGATGCAGCACCCTGGCTTGGCTCCGCTCCTGCATGGAGGCAGGAGAGCGATTCAAATGGAAATGTCGTGCTGCCGCATTGAAAAGCTGGTGCGAGAAGGAACGAGAATGAAGAGGGGGAGACTAGAAAGGAGGAGGATTGCAGCTGGGGGGACAGGGGAAATGGGGAGCAGGAGGGGTCCAGCAGCAGGAAGATGGTGGAGGAGGTGCAAGAGAGGCACAGAGGGTCGGGCGAGGCAAGGATGGTGTGGCAGAGGGACGAATCAGAAAGGGGAGAACTGGAGATGCAGTTATGGAGCTGGTTTTCCCATTCAGCGGCGCGGCTCACCAAAATGGCTTCCACCCTCTGCCACTGGGCAAAGGCCTCCTTCTCCCACGGCAGGGAGGCAGGCAGCTCCTCAGGCGCAGGAGCAGGACCCCCCTCTGCCCCCCCTCTCCCCTCGACCCCCGGTGCTGGGTGCTCGGAGGTGGCTCTGCCCTGCCTGGCCCTGATTTACCAGGGAGGTCTCCCCAGAGTGCCTGGCGTGGCGGGGTCCCTCCAGGGTGCTTTGAAGCCCCAAAGGGCAAGTGGGACTGCAAGGAGCTGTGGCTCTGCGGGCTGGTTTGGAGCAGCTGGATCCCAGCCAGCCTGGGATACATCATGGTGTGGCCCATGGACTATCTCCTTGCAATCCTAATACCTACCCTAAATCTTTCTAGATGCAAATTAAGCCCATTACTACACAAAAATATCCTTGGTAGACCTGAGAATAAATGATCACTGGTCTCTTTCTAGTGATTTGCAGCATTTTAGGAGGCTGTTCTCATATCCCTGCTGAGGCATCGCCCTGCCAGACCTCGGCAGACAGATTGGGTTTGCTATTCCCCTCCTTGCAACTTCTAACCAACCTTGTAGGCATCTCCTCTGGGCTTTCTCCTGCTTGCTACGTCTTCCTTAGGATGACCAGTCCAAAGCTCTGGCTGAAATCCCCGAAGGCCCAGCAGAGTGGTGCTGTGGCCGTCCCACCTCCACCCAGCCACACTGTGAAGGGAGCCAAGCCCTGCTTTCTGCACCACTTGCCCAAACCAATGCTTCTACCCCTGCAGGGATGGGCCCTGAGCTCAGAGGCCGGCCAGGCACCGGCACACACCACCTTTCGGGGGACTGCGAAAGGAGGCTGTGGGGAGCAGGGGAGGGAGGGCAGCTGGGAGGGTCCAGAAGCCAGCAAGGGCTTGAGCTGAGCTGCAGCTGCCTTATCCTCCCTATCCTCTGTTCAGCCAGATTTCAAAAAGGGAAATCTCAGATTTTTTCATTAAGTGGAACACTGCAAGGAACAAAAGTGCAAAAGGAAAGCAAGTGAGATTGGCTGGGGTTTTTTTCTTGATGTGTCAGCTAGCATTGCCAAGGTGGGAAGAGCTGTTGTGGTCTGATGAGCAGATGCAAACATTTCACATGGGTCAGTCGCAGGTCACGCCTCTGTTCCTCTCTGGTGCTGTGTTGTGCCACTGGTGCTGGGGTTCGGATCCTCAGCATCGCTCCTGAAGTCATCTTCTGGGCTGCCTCTCCTGGGTCTGCTGGATAGCGCTGAGGGGCTGTGCCAGGGATGGCAGGCAGAGAGCTTGGCTGTGGCCACCAGGAATGCGGCAACCACCCTGTAGGCAGCTCACCAGCCTTCGGTGGGTAACACCAAGGTCAGGGATGCCAGAGAGCACCAGTGAAAATCCTCTCTGGGGAGCTAAGCTTTGAAATATGGCTGGCAGGGAGGAAGGTGAGTACCCCGCTGTGCTCCCTGGGTGCTGCAGGCCCCCCAGAGTGCTGGTGTTGGTCCAACACCGGCCGTGCTGAAGGGCGGGTGGCTGGGCAGTGCTCTGCCAGCAGGATGAGGAAGGAGCACTGGTTATTATTGTTCAAGGGCCTGATCCTGGAGCCCCCATATGCCAACGTGCCACCTGCAGCCTTCTTGGGTCACTGGGAAGCGTCAGGGAGCATGGTTTGCCTTCCTCCAGATCCTCCAGGGCTTGGGCAAGACCTGCCCTTGGCACCGGGGTGGAACTGCTCAGTATGGCCCTTCATCTCCCAAGGCACCAGCAGGAGCTTGCGGGGATGAGTAGGCAGGGAAGGCAGGGGCCAGGTAGTACCAAGTCACGATGCTCTTCAGATGTAGTTGGCACGTCCAGAAACCCTGTCCCTGGGCCACAGCACTCATCTCCACCTGGTTTGAAGCTACAAGGAAGGCTCAGGAGAAAGGACTTGAGCCTGAGCCAGCACCTGGTCCCATCGCGGCTCAGCCGATGGAACAGGAGGGACATCTCCTCCCTGGCTGTGCCTCGGGCAGCTCTGGGAACAGGCTTCTCCTGGGGCCAAGGGGGGAGGCAGGGCCAAAGGCTGCACTGGTGGCTCTGGGCTGCCAGTGGTCCTAGGGGGCTGGCGTGGTGCTGTGGGGTAGGTGGGTGAGTGGGGACGAGCCTGAGCCACTCGGTCAGCTGAGGGGGGCCCAGCCAGCCCCAGGGGTGCCGCAGAGTGCAGGGACCTGAGGAACGAGCTCCATGCCCATCTCACAGAGGGCTGGCGATGTGGGTGGGAGTTCTGAGGCTGGCAGAGTTAGCGCCTGCTCTTTTGCAGGTGGTGATGCCTTTTTGTTTTTTTGACATGATTGCACCGGCATAACAACACTGAAGAGGCTTTTTTTGACAGTGCTTCCCGCCTGTGCTTAAGGCTCTCCACCCCCTCCTTGCAGATGGGTTTAGGCTGCAAGGAGAGGAGCGCGATGCTGGGAAGGAATCCCTGGCAGTGCTGCGCTCTGCCTGCCAGCCCCAGCCCTGTGACGCCCATCCCTGCAGCGAGCCCTTGCCGGCCCACACCATCCCCGTGCTCCCAGCACAAGGGCACAGCGGAGGCTTCTGTGCATGAGCTTTTCATGACATGGAGGCCCAGCAAGTGGGGGAAAAGGTGGCTGAGAGGCCCTGGGGCAGCCTTGCTCTTTCTTAGGTGGGCAAGCAAAGGCTGCTCTGCTCGTGGCACCAGCCCAGCAGCGCAGTGCTGGGGACTGATCTCCCACAGCCAAACCTTCTGGCACCTGGGTGCAGCAGGGGGTGCTGCCCAAATGGAGCAGGATGTATTCCTTGCTCCTCAGTAAACAAATGGGGGGGGATATGGAGCAGTAGCAAACCCATTCCTCCCTGTGTCACTCGTCAGCTGGGCTCCTGCAGGCTGCAATATGTGGGTCCCCTCCCTCGCTGCTCTCCGAAGGGCCAAGCTCTGCCATGTACCACAGATGGGCAATAGCTCTGGAGTCGCTGACGGAGCGGGAGAGGGAAGATCTGCCCTGGGAGGTGGGGAAGGGCACTGACCCCATCAGGCTGCGCCCGGCTAGTGATGCCAGAAAGACGCTCACTGGTCCAGCCGGGGCTTGCACATCCTCAGGTCTCGGCTCTCACATTTTGGGGATGCTCAAGGCTGGGTATGCACCTGAGCCATGCAGCTCCAGGCTGCTTCCGGCCGAGTGAGTCAGGAGAAGAAGCAATTAGCACTGCGGCGGGATGTCTGGTGAGTCAGTGCTCCCACAGGCTC
Source organism: Butorides virescens (assembly GCA_017310255.1). Lineage (NCBI taxonomy): Eukaryota > Metazoa > Chordata > Aves > Pelecaniformes > Ardeidae > Butorides > Butorides virescens. The sequence continues at coordinate 56,554 of JADKXX010007716.1, read as the reverse complement.
CACTCCAGCACCACGGCGGGCAGCCGTGACACCTGGGGCACAGGGAGCGGGGACAGGCGTCGGGGCAATGGAGCCCCCCGGGAGGAGGTGGCGATGCAGGTATGGCCAGGGTGACAGGCGTTGGAGGCATGTCAGAGCTCCCCAGCACACCCCTTTGCTGTCGCCCCTCTTCCTTCGCCTCCCCACTTTGCCGGCAGCTCATGGGATGCTGATGCCGCGTCCCCACACCGACACTGCAGCCCCCTCCCAGCCTGGAGAGCTCCCATAGGAAGGTGCAAGTGCCTGGTTGGGCTGGTGACCTTCATTTGCTGAGCATCACATCTGGCTCCACAGGATCTGGAAGACGAGCTATGCCACAGCAGAGCCTTGCCAAGGAGCTGCGCCAGCTACCGGCCTGAGAAGTGTTATGAAAATGGGTAAAGAGGGCAGAATCTGGCCGAAAGGTTGTCTGCGGCAGAGTTCAAATACTTTGGGTTGAGAGACCTTGGGTAAAAATGTTCTAAAAGGTCTACGGCCAAGGGCTCAGCACCTGCAGGAGGGACCAGATTTACCCAAATGCATAGCTCCCACCAGACTGAGACTGCAAAGCTGGTGGCAGGTCCCGGCCCCTCCAAAGCCCAGTCCCGGAGCCAGCGCCTGTCAGGCAGGTTTCGCACCTTCAGGGCGGCCATTGCCCGGGTAGCTTTCAAACAGCAATGCTTCCCCAGCTGCCAAAATAAAGCCATGGTACATCACCAGCTTTTGCATGTGTCTAAGCAGGGTTCATGAGGAAACACAGAGCTGGCAGCGGAGCAAAGCTGTACGTACTGGGGATCCCTCTTAGCACACAACAAATGGCAAAACAAGACTGAGTTTATAAGGCTCGGAAAAAACCCAGCAGGCTGTGCCTAGATTGAAATGAAATCTGTGAATGGGATGCGGAGTCAGAATTCAGGTTATGTGGGTGCTGGCAAGCCCACGTTGCTCCGGTGCTGTAGGATTCTGCTTGCGGGATCCCGAGCCTGCTTTCCCCACGAGCCCTGTGCCCACGCACCGCCCTCCTTCCTGGCTTCCTCCCAGCTTCACCAGGCTCTTCATGGCTTCTGTTGGTTCCTCTCCCACTGCTACCTCCAGGCATCACCCGAGCTCCCGGGGCTGATGTAGAAATCACAAATGCAGCGTTCGCTGGCGATTTCTGTGGGTTTAATGTTTAAGCGTTTGTTCCTCTGTAGTGTCTCTTGGTTTGGGTTGGAGTTAGCAGCCTTGGTGAGAAGATAAAAAATCCCCTCTGCAGGAATTTTCCAGGTTTAGAGAAACCCAAACACTACGGTGGGCGACAGACGGGCCGCGAGGAGCGCTGGCTGCCTTGGCGGGAGGCCTCCCTGCTCAGTTCCTATCCTGCTTTCCTTCTTCCGCATCTGCCAGCGCCTCCCTCCTCATTGCTCTTCCCCCACTCCTGCCCCGGTCTCACCACTTTCTTCCCAGTTTTCTGCTTTTCCTGTCACCAGCTTTGGCCTGAGCTGATAGCTGAGGGCAGAGGGGAAAAAAAGGTAAATATCGGCCTTGTTCTTGAACCAAAGCATGTTTTTCTAAAACTCTGAGAGCAAACCAAGGCAATTTCCTTGGGATTCCGGATCCTTCCTCCTGGTTGCAGTGCCCCCAGGAAGCGCTGGCTCCTTCTGGAGCCAAAGCCACCAAGGTCCCCCTGCCCGGGGCAATATTCGGAAGCACCAGCGCCCCGAGGGCCCCATGCTCCTCGCCCTGTGTGTCCCGCTCCCTCCCCAGGTCCCTCTCCAGACCCAGGCGCGGGAGCTTCTCCCCACGGATCCTCCTGTGGAAGGAGGAATGGCTGCCTCCTTCTCACCATTGCCTTCTTTTCTTGCCCTGGTCCCTGCACTGGTGGAGCCTGCTTTGAGGAAATCAAAGCTTTCCTGACTCATACAGGGCATGGTACGTGAGGGCAGAAACATGCAGGAGCCTTTCGTGACGTCCAGCAAAAGCTGGGCTGGATACCTGCCGGCTCTGAGGGGCAAGGCAGGTTCTGCAAGGTCTGATTGCTCAGCACTTGCAAGAGCTTGTGTGACATACGGTAAGAAATGTATTGGGATGGTGACAGATGAGGAACACCCAGAGCCAGCTCATCGTGACATCCTGCGTCAGCTCCTTCTCCTCTTGGGCTGGACTTCGCCCCGTGGTGCCTCAGGTGGACTCTCCACCCTCAGCCCCAGGCTGAGATGGGAGCTAAGGAAGGGACATCTCCATGGGGCCAAGGAAAACCGCAGTTTGGGGAGAAACCCCGGAGCTCTGCCACCATGATGCTCTGCAGCTCATGGGGGCCGAGGGCAGGCAGGGGATGGGGGATGGAAGAGGGGCCATCCGATGCCCCAGGCAGGGTCCCACAGCCCCTTCCGCCATGCGATGGGAGCTGCAGGCTGTCAGCACCCCCAGTTTCAGCAGGGGTTTGGTGGTGGTGCCCAGTTTGGGTCACCAGCCCCCACAAGCAGAGCAGGCATCGCCCAGGCATTGCGGAGCAGCTCATTAGCTCTCGTTAAGCTGTGTCCATCCCCATGAGCTGGGGGGACATTGCTGGTGGGCAGGGAGAGAGGCAGCGGCCACACAGCAAAGCCGACAGCCTCCAGCAGCCTGGGCTCAGGGCTGCCCAGCCTGCAGAGCGGGTGGGACATGGCTGAAAGCCCCCAACCTGCAGTCCCCATGTGCTGCAGCAGCACAGCACTGGTAGACTAATCATCTTGAGCACGCCCCTGTCCCTGGAGGATGCTCGTTAATAGGGACAAGGAGGCCACAGTCCCTCGGTTTGACAGCAGGCAACCTTTGCCAGGAGGGACAGCCCAGCGTGCAGCTCCTGGGAGCCCACTCTCTCCCTGCCTTCAGTCTGGTTCCAGTTTTCTCCTTCACAGCCCATGGCAGAAGCAGATTCTGGTTCCCAATAGGTACGCACGGCCACGTCCCCATAGATACACACACCCGCCATCCCCATAGGTACACGCGGCCACATCCCCATAGGTACGCACGGCCACGTCCCCATAGGTATGCATGGCCATGTCCCCATAGGTACGCATGGCCATGTCCCCATAAGGACTGCATTTCAGTCCCCACTGTAGGGAAACACGTGCCAAGGAGCCAGGGGCCCCTGCGTACCTGCCTGTCCCTCCCTCCTTTTTGGAAAGCCCAGGAGCCTGTGCTGAGCCTGCCCAGCCACCCCCACTCCCCCTGGCGTGTGCCACAGCCAGCACCAGGAAGGCAGTGGCGCAGACGGCGCAAGGAGAAGGGCAGAACGCACAACCTGGCCATGGGAAGCTGATATGAAGCAGAACCCTTGGGGAGCTGAGCAGGGCGGGAGGTGCAGGGCCCGGTGCCAGATGTGTCTGGATAAGAGAGGAGTGGTCTCTGTCCCCGTACCACATTCTTCAGTCCCCAGCCACCCTGAGGAGCCTGGCTGTGCAAGGATCGCTGTATTACAGCCAAGAGCCTTAATGCTGTAGCATCAACTGAAAATGCGGCCGTAACGGGGTCTGCTTGGGCTGGAAGCCACTGACCTGGCGGACGGCGTAGCCAAATCACTCCCCCAGTCTGCACGTTGGCCTCTCCACCAGCAAATTTGTACATACATACAAATATCTTAAGGGCGGAAGTCACGAGGATGGAGCCAGACTCTGCAGTGGTGTCCAGCGACAGGACTAGGGGCAATGGGTACAAACTGAGACATAAGAGGTTTCAGCTGAATATGAGGAAAAACTTCTTTACTCTGAGGGTGACAGAGCCCTGGCACAGGCTGCCCAGGGGGGTTGTGGAGTCTCCTTCTCTGGAGATATTCAAAGCCCACCTGGACGAAGTCCTGTCTAGCATGCTCTAGGAGAACCTGCTTTAGCAGCGGGGTTGGACTAGATGATCTCCTGAGGTCCCTTCCAACCCTTGCAATTCTGTGATTCTGTGATTCTGTAAAAGCAAAGCTGGAGGCATAATGCTGCCTTCCTTTTGACATACCGGTGGCAAACACCTTGTCTGAGCATTGCGTGTTCACAGGCTGTATCCTGAGGGGGAAAACCATCTGGCCCATTGCCTGTGTGGGGCAGTTGCCCAGGGCCCCGGGGAAGGCCAGCCTGGGCAATGGCCACGACCCCGGCGGTGGCTCGGGAAGAAGAGCGGTGCAGCACCCTCTGCGGAAAGCCATGTCCTACCCTGAGATGGCAAAATCTGGCAGGAAAATGCAGGCAGTACAGGAGCAGACGTAACATTTGGAATCTGGCCATATCTGAGCAGCTATCAAAAGTGTCGGAAAACAAGGGAAGAGTCAAACACCAGACATGAATAGGGGCCCAGAGAAAGAGAGGAAACAGAGGGAGATGCGAGAGAAACTGAGCACCAGGCATCAGCGCTCAGGGCCGATTCCACTGCAGCACGAAATGCAATCGCGTGCCCGAATGCAGACTGTCGGTAAGGCCGCGGGGCCTGGGGCTGAAGCTGGAAGTGCCCAGCTGGGGTTCCGCCGCGTCTGCTTTTTAGCAATTTTTAGCTGCATTTTTAGTAATACTCGGGAACTGTTTTTCCCTAAATCCCTGCCTCATTCCATGGATGGGGAAGGCTCCCCTGGTATCTTCTCACCTAGAAGAAGCCAAGGAGAGGGAGATGCATGAGCGAGCAGCAGGCACGCGTGGGGCTCTGGCCTGGATGGATAATGAGCTGGTCAAGGGTATCTGGGTTGGAAGGCAAACGGATGCAGACAACGTAGCTGTGGGTGTCTGCCACGGACCACCACATCGGGAGGCAGAAGACGACACCTTCTTCAGACAAGTGGGAGAAGCCCCATGTTTGCAGCCATGGTCCTCACCGGAGACTTTAACCCCTGTGGTGTCTGCTGGAGGGACGGTGTGGCAGGGGCGCAGGCAAGCTTGGAGGCTTCTGGAGGCACTGACTTCCTAACACAGGTGATCGAGGAGCCAAGGAAGAAAGATGCTCTGGTGGGTCCCATACCAATAAATATGGAAGAACTGGTCAGGGTCATGAAGGCAGAGGGCAGCCTTGGCTGCAGAGAGCATGACATGGTGGAGTTCAGGGCCCTGGGAGAGGGGAGCGGAGAAAAGAGTGGGATCACAAACCAGGACTCAGGAGAGCAGACTTTGGCCTCTTGAGGGATCTGCTTGGAAGAGTCCCATGTGGTGCAGTCCTGGAGAGAAGAGGTGGCCAGGGAACGTGATTCCTTTTCACACATCGGCTCCTCTGGTCCACCCTGACCAGCAGGGAATCAAGCAGAGGCAACATGGGGCTTGAACAGGGCACCCTCGGCAAAACCCAGCCATGAAGAGGAAGGGTATGAGAGGTGGAAGCACGGAGGACAGTGCAGGGGGAATCCAAGACACTGTCCAGGCATGCTGGGATGGGGTCAGGAAAACCAAAGTCCACCCAGAGCTGAGTCTGGGAAGGGACACGAAGGGCAACAAGAGAGGCTTCTACAGGTACACCAGCAGCCACAGAGGTAATAAGGAGATGGGAGCATCTCTGCCATGCAGAAAGGCTGAGAGAGCTGGGGCTGTTCAGCCCGGGTAGGAGAAGGCTCGTGAGGGATCTTAGTAACAGACATAAATAACCGAAACTGGGTGCAAAGAAGACAGAGCCAGGCTCTTTCCAGTGGTGCCCAGTGCCAGGACAAAAGGCAACAGACACAAACTGCAAGACAAAAAATTCTGCTTAAACGTAAGAAAAAGCTGTTTTACTGCGAGGGTGGTTTGAACACAGGAGTGGGTTGCCCAGAGATGTTGTAGAGTCTCCACCACTGGAGGTACTTGCAGCCCAACTGGCCAGGCCCTGGCCAACCTGCTCCCCTTGGCTGTGCTTTGAGCAGGAGGTTGGTTGAGGGAGGCACCTCCAGTGTTGCCTTCCAACCTCAGCAGCTCTGCGGATCTTTGTGGAGCCAAGTGTTTAACAACATCGGATGTGTAAAGAAAGGGCAGCTGGATCCTCTGTGACATGGGAAAGGACCGTACCCCTCTGGTGGCATTTTCAGCTTTGTCCCATCCGCTCTGCCAACAGGGAGTTGCAGCATGCAAGGTCCCCCCTTCAGCACATGTGTCCTGTGGCCAGCACAGCCCACAGCTCAGCCATGAAATCGCGCCGAAGGTCGTCCCCTTCCAGCAGGGCTACTCCTCCTGCCGCAGCGGAGCCGCCCTGCCATGTGCCACGCCGGCTGCTTCCCCGCACACGTGTGAGTGACAGCAGCACTGCTGAAGGCTCGTTGCAAGGTTTCAGGCTGCCGTCAGCTGAGTGACTCTGGAAGCATTTTTCTTTTCCTCTTTCTTCCCCGGGGCCCATCTGTCTGGATTGAAAATACCCCCAAACCACCCCAGCAAGGTTCCAGGGGTGTGGAGGGAGCCCAGCTCAGATATCTCATATAAGCAACTTGCGTTAAATTAAGAGAGCAACAGGGTTGGACCGAACCCCGAGCGCAGCTGGGTGTGCGGAAGGGAGAGGGTTTTATTCTCAGAAAGGCCAGCGGAGAAATAGGGGCGAGCGCTGGCATCGCGGGAAAGGGGCTCAGACGCCTCCCCGGGCTCTGAGGGGCAGGGGCAGTGGGGCCGAAGCAGAGGCCAGCCCTGGGGAGCTGCTCTGTGCTTCAGGAGGAGGCTGGGGAGCAACCCCGGCCCCCGGCAGGGTGGTGGGCTGGCTGCTGCTCTGGCAGAGGCGGTGTGGGTGGAAGTGAGGGACAAACAACAGGGCCGAGCCAGACCTCCAGGCTGGGAGAAGAGGAAATGCACAGGTAATTAAGGCCTATAAAAGAACATCCCAAAAGCCAGATCCGTCTCAAGTGAGGGCAAAGGGGGTTAATGCAGTCATTAACAGAAACAGTGATGAGAAAACCAGGGAACTTTGGTCTGTTCTGCTCTCACTTCTGCTAATACAGGGGTTTAATCACTGCGTGTAAATGGGGTCTGCTCACCCATCGCCCCTGAGCACGATGGCAATGGGTACCAGCAATAGGGCAGCCAACCAGCAACCTGTTCTACAAGCAGGGAAACTGAGGCATGGCACGAGGCTGTGCATGGTTTGCAGTGGTGCTGCTACAAACATGGGTCATTCTCCACCTCCTGTGAACAGGCCCGTCCACAAGGTCATGGTGCTCAGGGGTTTGGTATCATAGAATCATAGAATCCCAGGTTGGAAGGGACCTCAAGGATCATCTGGTCCAACCTTTCTAGGCAAGAGCCCAGTCCAGACAAGATGGCCCAGCACCCTGTCCAGCTGAGGCTTGACAGTGTCCAATGTGGCGGAGTCAACCCCTCCCCTAGGGAGATTATTCTAAGGGTTGACTGTGCTCATGGCGAAAAATTTCCCTCTGGTGTCCAATGGGAATCTCCCCAAGAGAAACTCATGTCCATTCTCCCTTGTCCTCTCCATGGGACTCCTTGTGACAAGGGAGTCTCTGTCTTCCCTGTAGCTCCCCCTTAGGTACTGGTACGTGGTGATGAGATCCCCTCGGAGCCTCCTTTGCTCAAGGCTGAACAAACCCAGCTCTCCCAGCCCATCCTCATACAGTTGAGAGAGGCTTCCCAGCCCTTGGATCACCTTGGTGGCCCTGCTCTGGACCCCTTCAGCCTGCCCACAGCTTTTTTGTACAGGGGGGACCAGAACTGCACCCAGGATTCCAGGTGTGGCCTGGCCAGCGCTGAGCAGAGTGGGATGATGGCTCCTTTATTGCTGCTGGTGATGACCTTGATGTTCCCCTCCAGCACCCTGTTGGCTGCCTTGGCCACAGAAGCACCCTGCTCACTGCTGTTGGGTTCGTTGGCCACCAGGACCCCAGGTCCCTTCCCACTGAGCTGCTCCCCAGCCGGGGGGATCCCAGCCTGTGCTGCCCTCCTGGATTGTGTTTTCCCAGTCGCAAGACCTTACACTTGTCCATGTTGAAGTTCATAAGATTCTTGTTAGCCCACTCTTCCACCCTCTCCAGATCTTCCTGCAGGGGGGCTCTCCCTTCCAGAGTGTCCACTTCCCTGCTCAATTTGGTGGTGTCTGCAGAAGCAGCAGCTCCCTTACTCTGGATTCCTTCCTCTCCCCATGAGGTACCAGCCAGAGAATTAAGAGGATGGGACAGTGACTGGAGCAGCCCAGTGCCTGCCCACTGAAGCCAACTCCATCAGGGAAGGAGGGCAGGGGGTGCCTGCCTCCTCCAATCTCTTTGGGATGATTTAGGATGATCTCTCTCTGCAGAGCCCTGCACCCCGCTGAGGTCCTTCCTGCGCAGACAAGAGCCACCACGCTGTAGTTTCTCCCATCTAGGACTAGGGAGGTCCCACGCTTCTATTGCCCTGGGCACTGTGATCTGGACAGGTGAATAAAACCAGTATTCAGCCGTGACACCAGAGAGCGAGGAACCAGAACATACACTCACGTTTTTAACATCCTTACAGAGTTTACTGGGCTCTTGCTCTTCCAGCCACCTCCCTTTGGAGATGCGCTGCATGGCTCTGGGATTGCACAGTCCCAAGCAGGCTCACGGCGAGGCCTTAACCCCGGTGCCATGCCCCAGGAGCACACCCTCCTTGCACCCCGGTGCCATGCCCAGGAGCACGCCCTTCTTGCACCCTGGTACCCTCACTTGGGTTGGCTTCCAGGGCTCCACAGCTACGACATGGTGGGGAAATACTGGCAGCAGCACCTGGGGCCAGCAGCCTCCCCCCCGTGCCATCCCAGACACGGCCCCATAGCCCAGGCTGCTGCTGGAGCTTCCGCACCCCAGCAGCTGCCACCCCTCAGGGCTGGCTGAGCTAAAGGCAAGGGTGAGCTCCTGGCACGCACTGATGTTCACCTGAGCTCAGGCCGAGCCTTCAGCTGGTTCTGGCAAAACTATCCGCTTCTACAGCCAGGCGAGATGCTCGCAGCACTTCCAGCTTTCACAGGTCCCCAAGTCAGGGCCCAGGCCCTCAAAACCATCAGTTATTTTGAACTGAGCAGTTTGGTGACTTTTTTAGTCCTCTTCTCACTTCTAAGCCTGCAATTCTCAATCACCTTGAAAGTTCAAGACTGCAAACTGGAGTGGCTTTTTCTAAGGAAAAACCCTCAAGGCGAAGTTGTGTTCTCCATTCCAGCAACGCAATCCTGGGGAAAAACAGCAGCCAGCGTCACCTGGAGATGCAGCTCCCACATCTCACTCGCCTGGAGTTCTGTCTGTGTGCACAAATAAAGCCGCTTCACCCAGCGCGGGGTTTGAGAGGTGGCGTGGTTGATAAGCCTCCTCTCCAAGGAGGCCACCAGGAGCTGAGCCGGGGCCACCGAGAGCCCAGCGCAGCTGCACACCATGAGAGGAGGTGAGCTGATGAAGCAGCCAAGCAGGTCAAGCTGGAAGACCAACAGCATCCCATCAATCTAAATAACGGATCACAGCTTGCTTGCTAATTGCCCCCATTAAGGATGACTGTGAATCACTCAGCCAGTCCAGGCGTAGGTCTTGATGCGGAAGAGGAGCGTGCATTGTGCACAGAAACAGCTCTGGTGTCAAAACCAACAACCAACAGCCCAGAATCGATGGGGTTTGCATCCTTGGGGCTCTTGGGCTCCGGACGAGACAGGTACCCCTCTCTGCATCGAAGGGAACATCCCATATGAGGGCTGGACAACTCCAAGTGCGCCAAGAGTGAGAATCCATGGGCAGGGAAAGTTTTCTCCTAATACCAGCTCAGCCAACAACCCCCAGGGGCTGTCCATGCTGCAGGGAGAGGCAGGTGGTCCCACGTGGGGGGACAGGGTGGCAATGCTCTGCAAAGGGGCCACTTCAGCTCCCCCAAACGCAGCAACAGATGTGCTCAGTGCTGGGTGCTGCTAACGCCATCCACCCTCTGCTCCGAGCAAGGTGATGGGGAGGAAGGATGGAGCAGGCTGGGTTGGCCTTCTTTGGTTGAAGTCCCTCCTAAATCAGAAGCTGAGCAAAGTGCTGGAATACCAGGCTGTTCCTTTTGCAGTGAAATGGGGTCAGTTTTGCAAAGTGGAAGGCAGTGCACGAAATCAGAGTGAACGTAACTGCTTGTTGAGGGGGTTGGATTAATGAGGCAGTGTTCATTACAGCGTTTAAAAGTACTAATTGCTCTTAAAAGCACTGTGTTGCTCTTACTCCCTCTGCTTTCCCTGGCAATAGGGTTGCCATTTGCGATTGTGTTTGTCCTCAATGGTGCTCACAGCTCAAGAGGAGACCTAAGGCTGGATGCAGATTTTCCCCATGCCGCTGTCATGTTACTGGGGTCTGCAGAGCCAGAAACCAGATTTGTGCAGGGGCTCTGGGGAGCTTCATGAGTGCTCTTCCTCGCAGCAAAACCTGCCGCAGTCTTGGCCTTGTGGGGCGAGAGCCTGGGGACTGGTGCACAGTGCTGCTGGCTGGGCAGCACGGGCGGCTCCCTCCAGCACCCCCTCACCCTCCTGGTGAGAAGAGGGTTTGTCCGTGCATCAGGCTGGGACTGACGGACGCCGGCATGGCGGAGCTGGCCATCCCCCTTTGAAGGGGCCCTTCTGCAAAAGGCGGCGGGGTTAAAACCACGCTCCATTTTCATGTCTCCAAGCCGCTCTCCAGAACATTTCTGTGCCCCACGCCCGGGGGGCCAGCAGGCAATTTTCACTACAGATGCATTACCAGGCAGATTGCTGCTAGCCCTGCACAGCCCCCCTGGGAGCAGGACGGGGTGTCCCCCAGCTGTCCCTGCTGCCCAGCAGGGGTATGATGGCTGCGGGGTTTGCTCTGCACTCCAGGCTCACCCCTCATCACGCCCAAACCCCTGCTGGGTGCTGTGGCCCTGGGCAGCGCAGCCCATCAGGAGCTCTCCAGCCCCCAGTTTGACTGGCAGGCAGAAAGCACCTGGTATGCAGAGGGGAAACTGAGGCAGGAGTGGCAGTGACTTGCCCAGGGTGAGACAGGAGGTCTTGAGCCTCACATCAGGTTTTGTCCACTTGATGTGGGTGTTTTTCTTCCTTTCTGGCACAGGTCTCCCGCATCATGGTGTCTGACTCCATGCTCACTCTGCAGCGAAGCAGGCAGCACCGGCAAGCACGGCACTGCCCACCCCAGCACCATGTGAGTGCTGCCTTTCCCGATGAGTGAGGGGGAAAGAAATCAGTGGGAGCCCTGGAAAGAAGAAAAGGTGATAAGCAAATCCTGGACATGAAGATGCAAGGTTTGCTTCGGTTCCTTTCTCTCTCAATCTGGAGGGATCAGCACTAGCCAGATAGGAGACCTGCCAACGCGCCTCCAGCAGCCCGGCCCAGCCTGGCCTCCAGTTAACTTCCAGCCAAGACAATTTCTGAAAGCGTGGGCATCTCTGCAGCACTCTCTGTGGAAAAGGGGGGGCAGAGAGGAAGCTGCTCTGGAAGCTTTTCTTGCCCAAAGAATGGCTTTCCACCCGCAGTGCTGCTGGGCCCTGGCAGCCGTGTCCCTGTCGTACCCGGGAGCGCTGCCAGCGAGTGGATGTTTATCCAGCTCTTCAAACTCTGCCAGGCTTTCACCAAGCACAGAGAAGGGCCCAGCGTGGTCCCTGCCCCAGGCACCCCGGCTCGCAACATCCCGCGGGACAGGACGGCCCAGGGCAGCCGTGCTCTCCCGGGGGTGCAGATGTGGCGATGGAGCAGCCCTGAGCACAGAGCGTGCTGTTTAGGCTCTCAAAACACGCACGCTCTGTTCTCAGCTAATAAAGGGGGATATTTTCCCAGGGATGCTGCCCCTCGGGCTCTCAGGGCTCCCATCAGCCTTTCCAACCTGCCTCTGCTGTGACAAGTCGGGGGAACGCTTTGCTTCTGGGTGAAAGCCCAGCTCTTCACAAGCCGCCGGGATGCGGGGCTCTGGCAGGGACCAGGAGCACTGTGGGGCCGCAGCAGCACAAGGCGGCAACGCCATGAGCGTTCCGTTGGCCCCCAGCTCCTTGCCGCGGTGGCCAAGCTCTGGGAAGGGCTGTGGCTGGAGGGTTCATGCTGATCAGGGTGATCGGCCGCGGGGGAAGGCAGTGAGGCCGCTGCTTGCACGAGCCCCGGGTACGCAGGAGCAGACGGGAGCCGTAAGTAACCCCCTCCTCAGCCCAGCTCTGCTGTTGCCACCGCTGCTTTTAAAGCCAGAGCAGCGAGGCCATCTCAGCACAGCAGCACTAAACCAGGACGCCAGATGCCAGCAGCTGTGATGTCTTTGTGCAGAAGGCAACAGAGGACTGCCAGGGCTTTCTTATTTAAGTTAAACTTGTCAGAATAGGGGACCAAAGGCTCCTTTTCTCTTTCTTCATCTTACAACTGCTGCTTTGAAGAGCCAGAGCATCACTGCCGACGCTGTGCTGGGCTTTGCCAGCTCACTGGGGCCAGGGCAGGCGATGGGGAAGGAAAACGGCAGATCCGGTTGCGCAAAGGCAGGCGGGAGGGAGGGGGATGCTGGGAACCACAAGCCAGAACAGCAGTAGAGGGTTGGACTGAATGATCTTTAAAGGTCCCTTCTGACCCCAACCATTCTGTGAGGCCATGTGCCATCCCAACGGGGAGCACCGAGGGCACCCTACCAGTCACAGATAGCGTGGCCCATGCAGCTGACCCGCTCCCACCTGGCTGCCGGTCCCTGGACCTGGAGGACCTGGCAGTGGCATGGATGGGACAGAAGCGTGGCTGCAAGCTCCCTCTCTGCCTCTTACTTGGTGTCCAACAACCCTGGCACATGCCAACCAGGATTGCACCCGGCCAAAGCAAAGCAGTGACTGCGGCCGCACGAATCGGGCATCCAGAGCCCATCCCCAGCAGGGACTGGGCTGTCAAAGGGCCGTACGAAATGCTGAGAGCTGAGGAGACAGCTCAGGCAGGAAAGCAATCAATAGATTGCAATTTTAAAAGCAAGCCCCTCTGGGAGGGGCCGGTGGCCTGCTTCATCTGCGGCAGAGCCCGGTTTCGCTGTGGGCCGCTACGCTCCTGCAACCACTGCGGCAGCACCAGCTTGCACAGCCCCGCAGCTGGGTGTGCGCACACTTGCTCCACTTTTGGTCAGCTTGTCTGAGAAACAGGCAGTGCATCAGCCCTCCGGGCACGCTGAGAGGAGGGTACCTGGGGTGGGACAGCGATTCGCAGCTGAATGCACCCACGTCCGCTTTCTTCCCCGCAAGGGCTGGCAGGCACTGGAAGGGGCTGCCCAGGGCAGGGGTCGAGTCCCCATCCCTGGGGGGATTTAAAAGCTGGGCAGACGCGGTGCTTAGGGCCAGGGTTTAGTGGTGGGATGGCAGGGTTAGGGGAACGGCTGGGCTGGGTGAGCTTAAAGGGCTCCCCCCTCCTGTCAGGCAGTTGTAGGGAGCGATAAGGCTCCTGTCAGCCTCCTCTTCTCCAGGCTGAACACCCCTGCTCCCCCAGCCGATCCCTGGGCCAAGGTGACCTGGCACCCAGTGCATGCTCCTTCAGCCCTCACTGCCTCTGTCCCCACATCTGCTGTCTTTGGGAATGATGGACATCGGAGAGGATGTTCAATGTACCTCTGCCTGTGAGGACCGTGAGCAGCAGCGAGCGCCTGCCAAGAGTCCTGCTGGAGGACCCAGAGGAGGCAATTGTCACCCATGGCAGGGATCTTCCATCACCCCAAAGAACAGACCTGAGGGTATTACACCCTGTGCACAGGGATCCTGTAACCGGCCCTCAGAGCTGCTTTCCACACCTGGTGAGCCCCCACAAGAAGAAGCACGGAGATTTCCCATTTGAAGCCAGAGGAGAGAGGGAAGCAATGTCACCATTTTTCAGGACATTCTGACATTTTGAAATTCCTCCTAAGGCCAACAGGTAAAAGAAAGAAAGTCCCATTCATATCTGCATGCCAAGAATCACTTTGCAGTGTTATATTTCAACATTTCCTTCCTTGCCTTCAGAATGTTGCATTATAATAAAATTGACAATATAAAATATGCTCTTGGAACAATAAGGTGCTTTAAAGGAAGGATTTTTTAAGCTCTTTTTTCAAAACCAACAGTCATCGACACAGACAATTCCTACAGAAAGTCTGATTTCAGTGAAGCGGCTTCCAGAGAAATGTCCTGGAGGAAAATATCCACCCCACTCTCGTGTGCGCTGGGCTACCTCAGAGCATTAGGGGGCTCGCAGGGGGCTCTCCTGGCCCCTGCGTGGGGGAGCAGGTGGGAGGGGGTCGGCACCGTGCTTTCTGTAGCCATGGTGTGCGAACATGAGTGAGTAAAAGAGGGCGCAGCCACAGAGGGGGCTGCGCTGAGCGCGGCCAGCTCAGGGGCACTCGCTGGCACCTGTGGGACGATCCTTCCCTTGGTGCAGGAGCATGCCCAAAGCCCGGCTGCCAGTGGCTTCACATCGCTTCTCTCACCCTCCAGGAATTCATAGAACCACAGAATTATTTGTTTGGAAAAGACCTTTAAGATCCTCGAGTCCAACCGTACCTGCCCACTCCTAAACCATGTCTCCACCACCCTTTGGGCCCAGCCATCCATCCAGTTTTTTACGCAGCCTGTCCAGGCCATGGGCAGCCCTCAAGCAGAATGCTGTGGGAAACGGTACCAAAGGCTTTGTTAAAGTCCAGCCTTTCCCTCATCCACTAAGTGGGTCACCTTGTCATGGGAGATCAGGTTGCTCAAATAGGACCTGCTTTTCATAAACCCGTCTTGACTGGGCCTGGTCTTTAGGTTGTCCTGGATATGCTGTGGGATGGCACTCAAGATGATCTGCTTCATGACCTTCCCCAGCACCGAGGTCAGATCGACAGGCTTGTACTTCCCTGGATCCTCCCTCCGGCCCTTCTTGTAAGTGTGCATCACATCTGCCACCCTCCAGTCAAGTAGGACTTCACCAGTCATCCAGGACTGCTGATAGATGATGGAAAGAGGCTTGGTGACGTTCTTCCAGAAACAACCATTCCTCTCCCCGTGCAGGGCACAAGGGGCCTTCCAGCCTGATCGCAAGCTGATAAACGCCAGCAAAAAGGGTCTCCATTTCAATGGGGGAGCCATGAGAAGAGGTGGAGAGGCAGTAGGGGGCAGAGGCGCAGCAGAGCTCGTGGGCTGGTTGGCAGCAGTGGTGGCGGCAGCGGTGGTGGTGGCGGTAGTGCCAGCGGTGGTGGTGGCGGCAGTGGCAGTGGCAGCAGCGGCGGCAGCAGTGGCAGCAGCAGCGGCAGCAGCAGTAGCAGCGCAGCCACGGGTGGTGATGCGCAAGGCACAGCGGCAGGGGATGAATGGTCGGGCACGTATTTGGAGGCTATCAACATGCACATATCATAAAAGCCAATTAGACGCATGTGACAGATTGTAAACCTCTTGTGTGTTGTTTGAAAAAACCCCATGTTTTCAGCTTGTCTGCCTTTAGAGAGCTTCTCAATAGCACAGTTTTACTCTGGCTGAGAAATCGCAGGCATCCCGCCCACGCCTGACATTTCCAATCACATCATCTTCCCTTTCATTTTTAACAGAAGAAAAAAAAACCCCACAACCCCCAAAACCACCTCAACATGACTTGTCATTCGCAAGTTGAGCCAGATATGGTCCAGAACGGCTGGAGCTGCTCAGACGGAATTATGTCTGATAAATGCCGTACTTGCGCTGCTGTTGCGGCGTGCGTGGGTGGAGGGACCGCCCTTCGCGAGCTCCTGAAGCTGAGGGTACGTTCGGTGAGCCAGCACTGGAGAAGACAGCGACGTTACTGCTTCTGCCAAGTCCTCACACAAATAACGAAGCGGCTTTGACCTTTGGTGAGCTCCAGCCCTGGCAAACACATTTGCTGCTCGCGGTGCTGCAGGGCCGCCCAGCTGCAGGGACGGCGTCCCGGGCTCTGCTCAGAGGTGCAGACAGCAGGCAGGGCCCTGGCAGATTTTAGGCACCTGATAGACCTTTGCTGCCTTTCACTGGCACATCCAGTGCAAAACATCCCGGCAGGCACAGCCTTGGGGGTGCAGGAGCCCGGTCCTGGGGCAGCCACTCTACCCCCTGCTCCTGCAAACTGATGCGGTAAATGGTACCTGTGCTTTTCTCCCTTCTGGTGAAGGGGGCGAGGACTCGGAATCCTGAATTCCCTCCCAGACCCACTCTTCCCAGATTAGGTTTGGAAATCTGGTCTATGCCTGTGCTGAGCATGCAGCTATGCCTGGCCTGAGGGCGGCCTGGGGCAGCACAGCCCCCCGCAAGTGTTCAGCGTCTTCTCGAAGAGCTGGTGATGCCAGAGGAGGCAGCAGGGTGGGACCGCTCGTCCCCTCACCCCCTGCTCTGATAGGAGCCACGAAACTGCAGGGAAGGACACCGATCCAAAGCGCCCTGGCTCCATGGACAGCATTCCCACTGATTTTGGCAGAGATCAGATTAGGTCCCCAAGCAGAGTGGCATTTTGGAAGGCAGCTGACTTAGGAAAGGTGGGGAATTGGGTGCTGGGCAAAGAGAAACCTTCCCGCATGCGCCTGCAAGAGCACTCGGCCAGGGGAGATACCCAGTGTGGACATGCACCATCTCATCCATCGGGGCTGGTTTGCTGCGGGAGCGAGGGCAGAGGTTCGGGGAGCTCCGGTACAAGGTGGGAGCAGTGCAGGGAGCAGGCAGAAGCCCAGATGTTTCTGTGAGAATATGCTGAGCATGAGGAGTGCAGTGTGCCCAGCTGGCCAAGAGGGCCAACGGCATCCTGGTTTGTATCAGGACTGGTGTGGCCAGCAGGAGCAGGGCAGTGACCGTGCCCCTGTCCTGGGAACCGGGGAGGCTGCCCCTCGAATGCTGGGGTCAGGGTTGGGCCCCTCACTCCCAGAAGGGCATGGAGGGGCTGGAGCGTGTCCAGAGAAGGGCAACGGAGCTGGGGAGGAGTCTGGAGCCCAAGGATGCTGGGGAGCGGCTGAGGGACCTGGGGGTGTTCAGCCTGGAGAAGAGGAGGCTGAGGGGAGACCTTATCACTCCCTACAACTGCCTGACAGGAGGGGGGAGCCGGGGGGGGGGTCAGGCTCTGCTCCCAGGGAACGGGCGATGGGATGAGGGGAAACAGCCTCAAGTTGTGCCAGGGCAGGTTTAGGTTGGACATTGGGAAAAATTTCTTCCCTGAAATGGCTGTCAAGCACTGGAAGGGGCTGCCCAGGGCAGGGGTCGAGTCCCCATCCCTGGGGGGATTTAAAAGCTGGGCAGACACGGTGCTTAGGGACAGAGTTTAGTGGTGGGATGGCAGGGTTAGGGGAACGGTTGGGCTGGGTGAGCTTAAAGGGCTCTTCCAACCCAAATGATTCTGTGATTCTAGGAGCTGGCTCCCCTGGCAAACTGAGGGCAGGGTGGTTGAAGCTTTGCCGGCTGCGGGGCAGGGGGGAGGCAGGAGGCAGCACCGGGGAGGGGAGCACCTCTCTGCCACACCCATCCCCACCACAGCCAGCACTAACAGCACCCGCTGCTCCAGCACCCAGGGGTGCAGGAGGACAAGGAGCTGCTTCCCAGCATGGGCAAAGGCCCCAGGAGTGGAAACCCCTGCCTGCACAAATGGCGGCTGCTTCTCTTGCCGGCGCCAGCACCAGCGAACAGGCAGATTTGTTTCTTTTCATTTTACATCCAGCTGTCAGCCACAACGCTAAGGGCGCCTGGCTCCCACGGGTTGTTAGGGGAAACCCATTAAGACACGGGGACTGCAGGGGCTCACGCGTGCGCCCCCGGCCTGACCGCATGGCAGGGCTGGCGTGTGCGCCACCGGCCAGGCAGTGACCGCAGGCGCAGGAACAGGTAAGTGCTGGCCTTTTGTACCATAAAGGACCAGGGAATTCCTACAGCTCCTTGCAAACCTGCACACCAACCCACGGCTCCAGAGTGTCTTAAAGGCTTAGAGACGGCAGAAAGGAGAACAGCAGCCTGACGCTGTGATCCTTTCCTACATTTTATAATATTTGAGCCAATTACATTTTTACTCCTTTTCCCAATGTCTGACTCAGAGTTTGAGAAAATTTAATGCTGGCATTACCGGAGAAGAAATGTGACGTGAAGATAATTTCAGTTTCCAAAGAGCCTGCTTCAAATGGCTGTGATTTTGCTTTCAGCTGGTGCAGAAAGCTGGACCGACACCTTTTGTTGAATAATGCATCTGGGATAATGTGCTCCTCTGCAGGGAGAGGGCTGGCGCACAGCCCTGACCGCTTACGCCCTGCCCAAGTGCTGTTTAGTGGCTTCCAGGGGATTACAAACAGGGAGGGGGCTTTGTCCTGGCTCCCGGCGCAGCAAAAGATGTCATTATTCGCCGGGAGAGCCGGTCTGCAGATGGATCTTTGTGTTATTACATGCAAATAATCCCCGTCTGAAAGTACCTGCCGCTCGCAAGGTTGGAGCTAACGTTCAGCTCACAAGCGCATTCATTGTCTGACAAACCCCAAAAAGAAGAAAAAAAAAAAAAAAAAAAGCTGGAGGGCAGGAAGATGGTTTGGCATGGAAGCAGCGTTGTGGCCTCAGCTGCCGCCCTCCCTGCCTCTGCAGGCAGCTCCTCAGGCGAGACCCCCAGAGCCCCGCCACGAGAGCGACTGTCAGCTCGGTGCCCTCGCGCTGTCTCGGCGCCTGCCTGCGCCCCTCAGGCTGTGGCTGTCTTCCCTACCCGCCGTGACAGCCGCCTCGTGCCAAGCTCCCCCGAAAGGGTTTTAAACATGTAATTATCTGTCATCTTCCAGCAGAAGCAGCCCCCAAAGTGCCTGACTTAGCATTCAGCGCGCAGTAAACAAATCAATACAGGCACGACATCTCACATTCTTTGTCCTGCCTAACAGGGCTGACAATGCTCCTTGGGCGGAAACACTGGGGTAACCCCGGCACCCCCCAGGGGAGGGGGGCTTAGCAGGAGGCTGGTGCCGGTGTTGGCAGGTGAAGCAGCTCCCATCGTCCAGCTGCCTTGTGAAAAGCCGAATCTGGCCCCTGCCGTTGGCCGTGCCAGCGATGAAACGAGAGCGGCTGCGGGCAGAGCTGGGCACATGTGCCAGGGTGCACACCGGGTGGCCTCCTGCGGTGCTGGGGACATGCCACCAGCACCCACTGCAGTTCCCACGGAGGCTGCTGGGCACCCTCTGGTTTTTTTCATCAAACACTTTGAGATACGGCTGCAAAACCCTATAGAGGTGCACAGACCCCTGCTGCAAATCCCCCCTCCCGCTGCTGGGCACGGTGCAGGGAGGGTGGTGGAGGCAGACTGGGCACAGGTGCCCTGGGATGGGCCATCAGCCAGGACAGTCTGCTGCCACCCTCCTCCAGGATATAACCCATTCCGGCCACAGGGCATCCCTCGCCCCCCCCCAAGGGAGGACATGGGTGGTCTCCCCACAAAGCAGTCCCCAGGTGCTGGGTGCAGCCCAGGACCCCATTCTGGGATGCAGAGCTGAGTCCCCCACTCCCTGCTGCAGCCACTCACAGGGTCACCGCGTCCTTTACTGCTGCACGGGGCTGCCAGCAGCCACAGGGCCCCGTCCCCACAGCGTCCGGCTGTGCAAGCCCCCCGTGCCGGTGCCAGCCTGCCCACAAGCGCTGCCCTCTCCATCAGCTCACCTCAGCTCTCTGCGGGAGCAGGGGCAGTGGCGCAGAGCTCCTCTCTGGTGCACCCTGCGCCCAGGGACAAACCCCCAAAGAGCTGGCAGAAAGGGGCCCGGTTAGGGATGCTGTGGCAGCCCCAGGGGCTGCCTGGATCCACAGCATCGCCCAAGCTGTCGGAACTGTCACCTCAGGGGCTGCCCAGACACTCGGAGCGCAGGGCTGCCTGCCCATGCAGTGACAGATGGGGCACGAGGGCACAGGGCCATTCCTAAATGCCATTAGGAAGGCAGAGTTTAAGGAAAGGTGAAGGGTGCAACAGAGAAAGGGCCTAAAGCAGTGAGGTTGACCTCATTAATTGGGTGGTATCATGTATTAAAAGTGCATCTGGTTGCTGCTGAGGGATCTGTCCATAGGAATATTTGCTGTGATTTACAGGCAGTCCCAAAAGACACAGAGAAGTGAGATGCAGCATCTCTGTCTCACACTCATCCAGCAGCCTTCTGAGCGCTGAGCGAAGGGGCTGCCTGTTCCGCAGGAATAGAGATGGGACCGGGGAGTACTCCAGTTCTCTTTTTTGAAGCAACCTCCAAGCTAAGGAAAGCTGCTGGGCTACTTAAACCTCAACCAGCTTGGAAGGGCTCACCCAAACACAGAGCAATGTCCTGCCTCCAGGATGATTAAGGCCTGGAGAAGCTGGAATTAAACTGATTGCAGAGGATAAAGGATGGAAACTATAGGTGGGGTAGGAACAAGGACTGGGGCACGGGCAGGGATATTGATCTCCTCTGCATAGATCAAGAATGGCCTGAACTGGCATGCAAAAACCTGTGATTTTTACCGGCAGGGAGCAGAGCCCAGCTCCCAGGCTGGCCGAGGCCAGCTCCTGCTCAGCAGCAAACACAGAATTACAAGTCGCCGTGCTGGCCGGACACAGAAGCTTTAAGCCTGGAAAACCCTCAGGCTCTCTTGAGGAGCGTTTCTGCTCAGCAGCCCTCAAGTGAGAGATGTCCGGGCAAGCCAGGGCAGGTGAGGAGGGGAGGTGGAGCAGAGCAGCAGGCGTGGGCCATCGCTGTCCCCACCACCTGAGCATCGCGCCTGCTGCCGTCAGCGGTGGGTGCAGGAGCGACCTGAGGGCCCGTGTGGTGCCCAGCGTGCTCATCGCCGCACCTCTGCCCCACCAGCCTCTGCCCTGCCGCTCGCTCAGGGGTTCAGCCTCTCTGCTCCAGGTCTGTCCCCTTTCTCAGCAGGGTCACAGTGTGCCCAGGAAAAAGGATCACTCAGGCAAAATCAAGGACTTAAAGATACCCAGGGTGTGCCTTCCAGAGAGGTGCTTCTCAGAGCGGCCAGCCGGAGAGACGCCCACTGCTTTGCATCCGTCCCTTCCCGGCAACTCCACAGAGAAGAGCCTGGCTGGTGCTGAGCGCAGCTCTGCCCTGGGGCCTGAGCCCACTGCCCGGGGTCCGTGCTCCCTCCCCAGAGTCCCAGCCTGGCTGCACGATCCCGGCCGCCAGTGGGGACCCTTTTACTATTCCTCATCCGAAATGAACCCTTCACTTGAAGCTGCCTCTTCACAAGTTGTGGGGGAGACCTGGCTTTCACTGAGCTGCAAAGTTCAGAGCAGCTCCGTGGGTCTGGGCCTGGGAGATTTAAGCGTCAGGCCCATACTCGTTTCCTTCACAGCCCCATGCGGATGTTGCTATCGCTTGCGGAATAACAAGCGTCCTTGGAAGCAATTGGATTTCACGGTATATCTGCTTGGTCCTAGGGAGCTGCCTAATAGCAGCATGTGCTCTGCAGGGGTCTCCATCCTCGGCCGTGCCGGCACCACCTGCACAACGAAACCCATGCAGAAACACCTTGGGCCAGGAGCTCGATGGCTGGCACAGGGCTACAGCAGCGGGGAGCAGGGGACAGGGCTTGCTGGTGATGCTGCAGACACCTCAGCCCCATAGGAGAGCACTGGGGAATGCTTACGGTCACATACTGCCATCCTAAAGAAGGAAAAGTGGGCAAACCCCACCCGTGTAAAACTTTTGCAAGTTACCTCAACTCTGAAGGCAGGTGAGACGCCCCTGGTGACAGCGGCAGCAGATGGGATGGCAACGGGGAGCAAGGGGGGTCCCTGGGCCACTGCCGGGGCCCTGCCACCTCTCCAGGCAGGCAGGGCAGCAGCTGCGCCCTGAACACCCCAGCCCTTATTTTCTGCCAAGGACAAAAGCCATCAACAAAGTCCTGATTAACAAACAACCATGGAGCAAAAAGCACAGCTAATTGCTTTTTGACTGCAGAACAAAAGCCAGTCCTCTGCCTAATTACACTGTGAAAATGAGAAGAATTTAAACAGGAATTATAAGCAATCACACAGGCAAAGGAATGGGAGTGAATGCCTATAGAAACCTGAATGCGTGCCTGAGTACAAAGACGCAGGCAACAGCTCTAAGAGGAGGATGAGAAGGAAAGTATTTAAGACTCATTATATTGAGCTGCTCGGCTGCTCCTCAAGCACCTTCCTCCTCTGGCACGCCATGCTCCTTGGGTGTCCTGGAGAACTGAAGCTCCTCAATGCTCCGGAGAAGTCCTACGGCTCAAAATCGTGGGCTGCCTCTGGCCGGCGGGGAAGCGCATTGCTCAGCAGCAGAGCGCATCACCTGCCCGCCGAGGCCAGCAGCCCTCCAGCGCAGACCCTGCTCGGGGCAAACCGCGCGTCGCCCACCTCCTCCTTCACGGCAGCTCCGCAGGGCCAGGGGCCGCGCCAATTCTCCTGCGAGCAGAGCTGACCCACGGACGGGCGCTACGGGCTCTCTGCAAAGGCCAGGTCCTTGCCTGGGCAAAAGGGTGCCCATGGGATGACGACCCCCAACAAGCCTCCGCGCCCTGCAGCTCACCTCATCCCAAGCCCAGGGCTACGTGGTGGCCCACGCGAGGTGAGTGGGGCGGCCTGTGTCTGGGATGGAGCATGGCCGGGGAAAAGGGAAAAAATCATTTTGTTCCTAGAATAATCGGGGGGGGGGGGTGGGAGAAAAGAGGTGGGGAACAGGAGGAGGAAAGTAGGTTACATTGAAAATCTCAGGGCCCACAGTGGAAGAGTGAGTCCCGTGCTCCCAAGGGCTGCACAGAGAAGACAGTCTGGAAAGATGGAAACAGCCAAATTAATGTTTCCTCACCCAGAGGATGGTTAACCTGCAGAGCTCCGCGTGCCGGGAGGTCCTTGCATCAAGCACAAGGCGTCAGGCTGGGGAAGGGACATGGCACATGACAGCAAAGGGTCCCTCCCCACCAAAGTGTGGTCCAAGACCTGAGCCAACCCCATCTAGGAGAAGACTCACTGTTGTCGAAAGGCCCTGGATTCCACTTGGACACCAGGAGACGAGGGAGAGGGGACACTTGGGCGAGAGGTAGTGCCTCCTGGTGGTCAAAGCACAGGACCATGGCATGGGAGGACGGGAGCCTTTGCACAAGCCGCTCTGGCTCAGCCACCCCTTCCATTGCACCCGTGGATGCGGCACCTGCAGCCCCGGAGGGGCAGGCAGAGCCCACCTGAGGAGCTGGGTGCAGGAAGGGCTCAGGGCGCTGCGTAGCCATGAACTGTGCTACTGGGAACCTGCCCTTTGGGCTAAATACCCCACTCAGGTCCAAACCAGCCCCAGACACAGCATCGGCCACAACATTTAAGCCTGATTGCTCCCACCTGCAGTAAAGGACAGGCGAGCGCTCTGCCTCTGAAACGCTGAGTGCCACGAGTTCACCTCCTTCTCTTATCAGAGGGGGTTAGGGAGGGGAAACAATCAACATGAGGAGATCAAAGAAAATGGAAATGACACGGCAGCAAACTGATGCCTGAGTGAGTCCCACTACATCAGCTGGAGGTTGTTCACTCTTAATGCTTCAGGAGGAGTGCCAAGGGACCGCCACATCACTGTCGAATTCAGAGGTGCTAGGAGATGTGAAAGCCAAAAGCCTTTTGGCACCAGGTTTTGTAAGCGCAGCTTTGTGTTCCAGTTGACCAAGGGGGTGGGAGCTCTGTTTTGGCCCCGTGTTGAAGACAAAATCTGAGGCTGCCAACCCAGCAGGGCCAGATTCTGCCCTGGAGCCAAGGCACAGCCTTGGCATTCTGCACCCAGCAGAGGAATGGCTGGAGCTTGTGCCCAGCACCACACACATGGCCAGTGGTTGTGGGGGACTGGATCTGGATCCTCCAGATCTTCTGCAGGGCCCTGCAGAGCTGGTTGCACTGGGGGGGGCCAAACTCAGGCAACAGCATGGTACAGAGCTGGGGACTAAACCACCTAGATACTGACCTCCTGGGACCAGGGTGTTGCTCTCAGTGCCTGGCAGTGAGACGTGTCCTGGTGCAGGACAGTACATACCATGCCCATACTCATACCCATACCCATACCCATACCCTACCCATACCCATACCATGCCCATACCCATGCCCATACCATGCCCATGCCCATACCATTGCCCATACCCATACCATGCCCATACCATGCCCATACCATGCCCATACCCATACCCATACCCATACCATGCCCATACCCATACCATGCCCATACCCATACCATGCCAATACCCATAGCCATGCCCTACCCTGCCCATTCCATAGCTCCAGCACTGAAGCCCCACAGAGAGCCCAGACGCGTGGCTGCTGTGCTGCCAAAGTGCACTTTGCTCCAGGGCAGGCCTTTTCTCAGCAGTAATGATCTCACCTTTCATTGACAAATCCCCACAGGTTTCTAAAAGAAAGTTATTGCTTGAATATGTCCCAGACCCCAGAAATAGTGAGGGGGAAATGGCTAGCCTGTGATTAAAGATTTTTCAGTGGTAAAAGCAGTGTCACAAGATCTGGGATGATGGCATCACCCAACCTTGCAGTCCCTGTTTTGCAACGTGTTGGCAAACACAGCCAGCGTGCACCAGTGGATGCTCTTCCAAGGCTGCTGTGTCCGTCAGATGACTGGAGAGGCCCCCGTGCATGCTGCCACCCCCGCCCCCATACTGGTTGGTCACACCATGGTAGGGCTAAAGGGCCCATCCAGTGCCGCCGCATGTTTGGCTCCTGTAGGAAAGCCCGTCAAGTTTTCGACTTCAGTACATCCACACCACTGATTGCCCAGTCAGCCCATCCAATAAGCTACAAACTGCTTTGTGCATGTTGTGGGCATCACCGCCAGCCCATGGTGCCATGATGATCTCCTGTATCATTTGTAAACCCAACATTGCTCTGACGTTCTGCAGGAGGGTGCTGCTTCCCTCAACTCCCCACAGCCGCAGACACATTTCAGGGTGGTGATGCCCTGTGGAGGGAACAGGGGAGCGTGCAGGAGGCCACCATCTCCAGCTGAGGGACCCTGAGCCAGAAGCTGGGAGCACCCACTCTCGCTTCACACCCTGCTGAGTCTCACCGGTGCCACCTCGTAGGAAATGATTTACATGTTCAGCTACATTGCATCAGTGACTGCTTTTGAAAATCCCAGCCTACCTTGCTGTGCCCAGATACCTCTGAGGCAGCCAAAGGTACGCAAGGTTTGCGGGGAGTCATGTCTGCACCATCTGGCCTCCCCAAAACCATGTGCTGTGCCGAATTTGCCCTCAGTCCCCAGCAGAAGGCGGGTGCTCTGCCCAAGGGCCTGGAGAAGGATGACCAACATAAGCCCATGGAGTACTGAGCTCCAGCTCACATCTCCCCCTTGCCCCCCAGGCTGGACGTGTGTGCTGGACCCAGGAGAATCACACACCAGGGTCCTATCAAGTGAAAGATGCTGGAGGGTAGGAGGGGTGCCCACAAGAAGCAGTATGTATTTTTCTCTTGAAGATGCTTTTTCTACAGAGGAAAGCAATATATGCAGTTAAAAACCAAACACAAAGAAGTGAGGATAACAGCAACCAGCCAGGCAGGCTGCGGTCCTTGCTCTCCGAGTTTCTCGAATGCCATGGACACAGCTCCGCACCTTGCCTGGCGGGTGGCCTTAGCTGCAGAACTCTGATGTGGGAGGTGGCTGATGAAAAGGCATCATCTTCCTCACTGCTTGGGCATGGCACCTCTGCCAAGACACTCTTCACCAAGACCTGGAGCCAGGGAGCTCCGCAGGCTTCCTGCCTCTGCCTGCCCACAGAGAGCCCATCCTGGGAAGACGCCAGCCGGCTCAGCACCAGCTCCTCCTGCACCAGCCCCAGCATGGCCAGCGGAGGCTGAGGAGCATTGGCCTGATCCAGCTGTGGGCAACCGCAGTCCTCTCTCCTGGGCAGAAGAGGCTGGGACCTGGGGAGCCAGCGAGGGAGGTCGGGGCAGACTGCAGGGGGAGCTTGGGGGGCCGGGGAAGCAGGCAGGGGGGTCATCATTAAGACTCATCAGTCCTAATCTGCCCCTCCTTCTTCTTCCTGCCCAAAAAGCTGGGGGTTGGGTTTTCCTCTGGAAGGAGCGATGCTGTTTCCCATATTTCTCGCAAATGTTCTTCCGCCTCAGCAAAGCAGCACTGGCTGACGTAAGAGACCCCAGGGATATTTGAAGCAGGCAAAGGCATTTGAGCATGCAGGAGGTGTGTTTTGTAGCACAGCGTACGCTCGTGCAGGCAGGCTGGGGGTGCGGGAAGGGCGCAGCTGCAGAGAGCAATCACCACAGCCCAAAAAGCTGTGGTGGCGCCTTTGGAAAAGACCAAAGAACGATGGATGGCATTCTGCCTGCCAGCCTGTGCTCAGACAAACTGCCTCCAAATGGGGAGAGCCCGCGAAGAAGAGCACCGAGGGCTGCCACAGCCCTGAACCCCCCGGCTCCGTCTGATACCTGTGGGGACCTTTTGTCCACAACTCGTGGTACTGGGGGTCCAGAGCCAGAAGGGCATCCTCGGTACCCACTCTCCTTGTTTGTTCAGTTTGATTCAGCACAGCGTCTCCATCCTTGTCCCTTCCCTGCCACCAAACTTCCCACTGGTTCCAGGCAGCACCACAGCTGCTGGGTTAGGGGCACCTTCCCAGCAAGAGGAGCCCTGTGGCCATTTGGGCTGGGAAAAAAACCCATCTGCAGCCACAGCTGTGGGACTTCAGGAAAACAGCTACCTGACCTGCCCGGTTTGGCAAACAGCCAGTGTAAAATCTCTGCCATGCTCTGCTACAGAAAGCCAGGAAGAAGGTCTGGGTAGGTCCTAGGGCTTCAGATCTGGGAGTGGTGGAACAGGAGTATTTCATGGTTTATAGGACTGATTGTATTGGTTATAGGATGTTTATAGGTTCAAGCACGTGGGTGCCCTGGGATCAGTCTCAGTTTCATGTGTGTAGGCCTCTTGGCTGACCTTATTCCAGCCAAACCAGCAGGAATCCCAGACACTTTGGCATCAGGCTGGCCCAGGATGCTCACCAGAGAGATGCTGAGTGACGCTGGGAGCTTTGGACCTGCAATCCTTCTCTGCCTGGTTCTTCTTTTGTACCACAGGGTTGCAAAGACGCCTGCCTTGCTCTCGTTTGCTTCGTCTCCTTCCGTGGTGACGCTCTGGTGCTGGGACCAAGTCATGATGGCAAACCGGGCTCCTGCTGAGCCGAGACCCAGTGCTTCTGCATTTCAAGGAGAAGTTGACAACCAAATAAGACCCTGCCCTGGACTGCCGCGCAGGTAAATCCTCTTCCCTGGCCAGATTCACTCTACTCTCGGTACAAAGATTGTGCAGAAAGCAAGGACTCCTCCTTGTGTAACAGGTCATTACGGGAGTGGGACACCTGAGACGTCAGAGCATCCCCACTGCACTGACAGAGGATGCGCAGCCCTGGGCCAGCCTCCGCACCTGCTCGTTAACCCCTTCTCCAGACCCTTGTAGTCCATGGACTCCACAGGGCCCTTTGGCAGGCCGAGATACAAAAGCTGTTTTGAACCTGCAGAAATGCCCCAGGGTTACACGCCGGGCGCCGGAGGCTGGGGCCAGGCGGCTCATGGATGCATTCCCCAGCAGCCCCTGCAATTCGGGGAACAGCAGGGAGTGTGGTGGGGGCAGGCACAGGCACTTTGCTCTGGCATATGGGGTCACTGAATTTCAGGGCTATAAAACCAGGGCTGGCAGTCAGAATAAGGCAAAAGACTGGTGGATCGCTCACCTGGGTGAAGTCAGGTGCGATCCTGCAGCCAGGGTGAAGGGCAGGTTTAATTCCTGCTTATCTTCCAAACACTCTGCTGTTCTGCCCACGCTGGGCTAGCTTTAAAATCACTGGGCTTTTACGGGGAGCTGTGGCAAGCGCTGAGCATGAAATCCGGCAGCACCAACCACCTGGACTCACTGCCAGAGGGTACAGCCTTGCACCAAGGCTCCCAGCTCCTCACCCTGCCCGATTTCTTCCCCGCCCCCCCCCTCCCCTGCTTGTGGAGCTCCCGTTGTACCACCCCACAGCCATCACCATGTGCTACACTCTGGTTTGTTCTGTCTGCATGTGCCTCTTGGCATTATAGATTTGGCCTTTGTCTTTGTTATTTGTGTCTCCAATTCTTCCCCTACCAAGTACATTCGTTGCTATGGAAACAATTATTTCACTGGTATGAGTAATCTTCATGACAGCCACAAAAGCGGCAAAAAGTCAGTTTATACGTGGCGCCTTCTACTTAATTCAGTTAGCTGCTAATTAGCTCTTCCCTTGAAAGCGATCAAAATCTCTGCCACCAATAACCCGTGGGGAAAAATAACGAGTTTTGACTGGCTGCTTTGATCATTCTGTGCCACCTTTGCATGAATCGGAGAAGCCCAACAGGTAGATGCCGGAGCACTAACCACCATCCATCCCCTTGGTGCAGGAGGACCAGAGGACATCAGGTGGGTGTAGGAAGCACCCAGCAACCAGCAACATCAGTGCCTGAACCGCTGAGCGCAGTACGAAGTCATCACGCCGGGGTTGGGAGGGAGCAGGAATATGGGGACTCCGCAGGGCACACCTCACTCAGGAAGCCACAAGAGCTGGTGCACTCCAGGCTGAGCAACCCTCACTTCACAAGACTGGAAACCCTCCTCTATTGTGCTGGGAAGGAGGTGAAAACATCACTTCTCGCCACGCGCCCAGATAACGGGTCCTCGTGTGATGGGATAAAAGGAAGCGTGCAGCAGGGGCCCCGTGAGCTTCCCTCTGCTGGGCATCACAACCAGCAGTCACCGTCTGCAGCAATGACAGCCCCGGCTCTGCCGGGCCGGGGTCCACTGTATCCCGTGCCAGACACGTCCTGTGCCTCGGCAACCCCAGGCAGTTGGTCCTCAAAAAATCAACCATAGTTTGCAATATACCAAGGTTTATCCAAGGCTTTACGTTAACGAGCGACGATGACACTTCCAAATCAGGCTCTCACAAGACTGTCTGATGGCAGGCTTGTAGCTTTGCCCATGCCTCCCATGGGGCTGCGGACCTGATGTGCAAAACACGTGAGGTCCAGAGGGGACAGAGTGTACCATCAGCAAATTCGCTGATGACACCAAACTGGGAGGTCCTGGTGACAAGCTGACCATGAGCCAGCAGTGTGCCCTTGTTGCCAAGAAGGCCAATGGCATCCTGGGGTGCATTAAGAGGTGCATGGCCAGCAGGGTGAGGGAGGTTCTCCTCCCCCTCTACTCTGGCCTGGTGAGACCCCACCTGGAACACTGCATCCAGTTCTGGGCTCCCCAGTTCAAGAAAGATGAGAAACTCCTGGAGAGAGTTCAGAGGAGGGCTACAAAGTTGATCTCCCCTATGAGGAAAGGCTGAGGGAGCTGGGCTTGCTTAGCCTGGAGAAGAGAAGGCTGAGAGGGGATCTCATCAACACATACAAATATCTTCAGGGTGGATGTCACGAGGACAGAGCCAGACTCTTCTCAGTAGTGCCCAGCGCCAGGACAAGGGGCAATGGGCACAAACTGAAGCATAAGAGGTTCCAGTTGAACATGAGGAAGAACTTCTTTACCTTGAGGGTGACTCAGCCCTGGCAGGGGCTGTGGAATCTCCTTCTCTGGAGATATTCAAAGCCCACCTGGATGATGTCCTGTGCACCCTGCTCTGGGTGAGCCTGCTTGAGCAGTGGGGTTGGAGTGGGTGATCTCCGGAGGTCCCTTCCAGCCCCTGCCATTCTGGGATTGATTCCCGGATTCTGTGAAACAGTTGACCTGCCCTTGGCTACAGTAAGCTGGGTGCAAATGGTACTTTGTATCGAGTCCCAGCCATTTGTGGAAGCAGGCTTAGATGGATCCAGGGGTGAGACGCAAAGAGTAGTCTGAGCAGGGCACGTCCTCCTGCCTCTGCCCGATGAGCAGTGGCTCGTCCGAGGGTGCCTCCAGCTGATCGCCTCGCTGCCTTCTCAAGCGCTGCTGAATGTGCAATGTCAGCAGAGCACTTCTGGGGCTCTGGTAAGAGCTGATTACACAGAGCCAGGCCAATATTAGCAGCCAGGCAAGCTCTTTGGTGCGGAAAGGAAAAAAGCAGACTTGGGAAAACTAACCTGATCCCAAATCACTCCCAAAGAAGTTGACGTCTCCAGTGATCCATCCACAAGAATAAACCCAGGGAAATCCCTGGATTGTGATCAGCCACTGAGAGACTGGATCTGCAGGCAACCACAGCAAGGACTGAATATGTCAGTGGGATGGGACAGACTGAGCTGTTGGCTTATTTCTCATCTTTGTCTCTACACAGGCAAAATCTACTGCAGCTCAAATAGCACCACAGCAATTAATTCTTCCTGCTTTCTCGATTTGGCAGTCACTGCAGCAGGTAATTGATACCGATGTTTCTGAAGGTTTGGAGCAGTGCTACGGTCCCCTTTGCGCTCCCCAGGAGCACCTCCTGCCCCAGCGCCCCTCTCCCCTTGGCCCACCCACCCGGCTGCCAAGGCAGCCCCCTGCTTCCCCTACCCGCAGGACCCTGGGCTGCCACTGCAGGGAGTTTCCTTCCCCAGAGGCTCTCACCCTGTGGAGTGCCCGTGGGATGGTGGGGAGCTGCCTGCTGCCCAGTGCGGCACTCAGGCACCTCCAGGCGCCATGGTGGCAGCCAGGGCAGCCGGTGAGATGTTACCTGTACCTGTGCACTCATCCCTGAGCAAAGCCGTTGGTCACATTCAGCTGTGAGCGCTCAAGCTTGCGACTCGTCCAGGGAGCAAAGGCAAGTGACAGCTCAGGCAGGACTGGGGTGCAGCCTCTCCGGGGAATGGGAAGCACCCTGCAGCCTTTGCAGCATGCGCGCTGTACTGAGCTTACCTCCCTCCCTGGGTGGCCCGGGAGCCTATGTGCTCCTCCTGCACATGGAGACCTCCAGCAGCCAGCCAGCACGGGTAAGCGTGCACTGCATGGGTCTCATTCCCTCTGCCAGGGATGGAGCTGCCTGGGAGAGGACAGCTGCTTTTCCCACTGCAGGGACACTGCTCCCAATCCCCAAGTCCTGTTGGGAACAGAAGTTTTGGGCAATGCAAAGGAGAAGAGGGGCAACCGCAGTGCCCCAGCAACGGCTGACCAGCAGTTCAGGGCAGGGTATCAGAGCCCTGTGCGGCTCAGCACACCCCACACCAACCTTTAAACCTCGTCCCGAGGATGCCCACAAAGGGAGGCTAGGACACATCCAGGACAAGAAGGGGTCCTAGACCCGCTTTCGGCACTCACACACATGTGCATGGAGGCACAAGACCCGGGGTGCCGTGCTCAGAGCTCTCTGGTGCTGGCTCCACCGCCTGCTGCCGGCACCCAGTGGGCTGTGTCTGCCTCCGCTGCAGGAAGGCAAAGGGATCGTTAGCACTGGGACCTTGCTGGCACCCAAAATGAGAACCTGGGGTATTTCTGGGGTGTCTGGACTTCTCCCTCCCTCTGGCTCCATCTCAGTGCCTCCAGCACAGACCCAACAGGACCTTCTGCATCACCTGGAGCGGAGTCGGCCATGAGCATCTGGGGTGAGATCAGGAGCGGCTGCATGCCTCACCCCATCCATCAGATGCCACATGAGGCCCATGTGCCACTGATCCTCTCTCCCACCAGGTACAGCTTGCTCTCTTTTCGCCATCCTTGTTTTATTAATGAGGCCCTTCGGCTCTGCCCTAGTCCCAGTGAGCCAGCAGGCTCTTTTCAGCCTACAGACCTTCAGAGCGAGAGCAAACCTCGCTCACGGGGATACACCATCAAAGGCTCCTAACGCACATGGCAGGCAGAAATGCATCAAGTTTTACCCCTTTTCCCTGGGTTCTCATTCTCCTGCCTGGTTTGTGGAAAAGGCAAGTCCCTTCTTTGTGCCCTTTGTATTTGTGTCAGGGCTCAGCCCTGCTCCTTGCTGGAGCTCCAGCAAGGCAGTGTTTTGGGATGCTATGGTCCCCTCAGTCCTACGGGCAGCTCTGCATGGTGGTGGCCATCTGTGTCCATCATGCTCACCAGTGGACCCTCCAACATCCCCTCCTCTCCTCAGCACACATTTCAGGAGGCAAAGACATAGGAAAGATGCTCAGAGGTTGCAAGCCTGGTGATCCATGAATCCTGAACAGAACTCCAAGACTGTCACCTCTTCTAGCTGTCACCCTGCCTTGCTTTCTTTTTACTCATGAGGAACATGCTTTTATAACATGTGCTGCTACCTCTCCAGAGACTTCAAGATGTTCTGGGGTCAGCACCAGCCAGCCGGTGGCTGGAGGGGCCATGGGCTCCTCTGACAGGTCCTGCCTGCTCAGTACTGAGGACATGAGCACTGGAGCTACTCTGGTCTCACTGCTTTTTCTCAGTCACCTGGGGAAATCAGTGCTGTCCACTGTCCACAAACCATGCCCCTGGGGAGATGCTCCTGGAGAATCTAAGACATGCAGGTGGCTTCAGAGGGAAGGCTCTGGCTGCTGCTCCAAGCCCACTGAGAGAGAGAGTAGTGGGGACCAAAAGAGAAAAACCCACATCATCTGGTTAAATCGGAGGCTGATTCAGCAGCCAACAATTATTTGGACAGAAGAGCTCCAAAGAGATCTCCAAAGAGAGTTTGGGAAGAGCCCAAACCCTCTAATGCAAAGGGCCCGGTTCCAGACAGAGAAAACCTCTTGCTGGAAAAGGGATTTGAAGGAAGCCCTTACATTATCCCTGGGAGGAGAGAGCTCGTGTTTGCCAGCTGACTGTCAGGTTTCTCCTACTTAGCTCGCACAGCAAACATCTTGCTGTCCCATGGTTGTATTGCACCGTGGACTGCAAAGTCCCAGCCCATGCCTGGTCTGCCAGCATGCTGCCAGCACCCAGGGAAGCTGGAGGGAGCTCAGACAGGATCTGCAAGTGTGAATTCTTTTGCACCAGTCCCTATCTCAAAGTGGTCCAGCCCTGCAATGTGGGCTGCTGCCGGGAGGAAGCCTAGCATGCCAGGAGCGGCACAGGCTTCAGGCACTGCTGGCCCCGTTCCCTTGCGCCTGCAGGAGAACTGAGAGGAGGAGGCTAAATGCTTGCAAATGGGGCAGTGTCAGGTGAAACAACCTGTTTTCCATCCCCTCCCAGCAACTCCAGCATCATTAGAAGGTGCCGATGTCTCCAGGTTGATAAACGAGAGCAGAAAAGCTGCAAGGGAAGGTCACTGGTAATGTCACGTGAGGCAGGCTGAATTGCTTTTTCATGTCGTCCAGAGAGGCATTTTGCTTGCGAAGTGCCAGCCTCTGGGCTGAACGTTACGCTTGCGGACACTTCAGGGATATCTTACCCTGGAGAGGGCATGTGACATGTGGGGTCTGGGCTGGTTTCCGACTTGCCTTCCTGCAGCTCTCCCCGTCCAGGTGTGGGAGCGCGGGACTGGAATGCAGCCGCTCCGCTCCAGCGCCTGCACTGCCTGAACAGAACCACCTTCTCTTTCCCGCAGTCCCTACAGACAGCTTTAATGTATCCTTGGCTCTAATGCCATCGCTTCCCACCCTGCGCACCCGCCTTTTCATGTCCCTGTATCTGCCTGCTGTACCCAGCCAGGCAGTGTTTTTCATACAGGAACCACAAGCCAGGGCTGCACTGAGGTCTGGCCGAGGGCAGCTTTAAGTGCATCCTGGGAGGTTGGACCTGCTGTAAGGACTTGGCAGCTCAGGTTCAGCTGGCCAAGTTGCACCTAAACCTCATATTAGCTGCTCAAGGCTTCACACCCAAGGACTCCTGTGCAGAGGTGGAAAACAAGCCATTTAAGAAGCTTTCGGAGGTGGCTGTTGGGTCAGTTCCCTGACAGACAGAAGATACCAACTTCTTTAAAAAGGTTGGGTCTCTTCCCTTGGCAACCAGGCCTTTCCTGGGGCTCTTGCGGTGGTCTCCAATGCAATGCCCTGATTGAGAGGGCTGTAGGGCACCTTGCTCCAGGGCTCCCTCTTGGAACAGGATCGGATGTTCGAGGCAGTGGGAAAATCCCTGCACGTCACCCACACCACCACAGATATAACATGTGGCAAGGTCCCCATGGCCATAGCAAGAGCCTTTCAGCACCCTCTGTGCCATCTTGTAGAAATGGCATCAAGGAGCCCAGGCAAGCCCTCCACACCGCTGTACGCCGGCACCACCAAGGAGCCAGCTCCGAAGTCTTCATACCATGTGGAAAATGCTGCAGGCGTGGCGGATAACCCAGGTTTTATTTTTCTGGGACAATGGATGTATTTTAGGTTTTACCGGGGGGTGGGGGGGGGGGGGGGGGGGGGAGATTAGCTTATTAAACGACTCCCAATCTTCTACCTAGGTTTGTACTCAGTGAAAACTAAACCATTCTTATAAATGGGCTTGTCAGCAAGCCAGCAAGACATGGGAAAGGGTAAAATTAAGTCATGAATGAAAATCTTTTTTTCTACATGAAAATCCATAATATCTTCCAAATGGAGGGAAACTAAAAAACCCTCAACTCCGTAAAGTCTGGGAAGAGGCTGATTAATGACCTGTTCTCACAGAGGTTACCCTGTCTTCAAAAATCCACAGACACACTGATCTCCTGCTCCACATCATCTGAAAGGTACAAAAATGTTCTCACGTCAGGAGCCCCTTCCGCCCCCGGCTCTGTAAGCACAACACGGAAGACCGCCCTGCAAGTGCTCCCCTGTGCCAGAGCCATTCTTCCACTCAGCCACGCGCAGCGTTAAACCCCTCTCTCTCACACCCCTGGCATGGGCCAGAGGTGTTTTGCTGGATTTATCAGGTGAATTCTGAAGTTTGATCCCATGAAGCTCTGGCAGAGAAAAATAAGCTCAAGACCCCTTAATTCAAAGCCCAGAGACAGAACCTTCATGGTTTGCACTGCCGAGAATAACTCTCTGCCTCTGCTCATGTATGCAGAGCTAAGAATAAATTGTCTGATAATGTTTATCCTTGCAACATGTGTGGAAGTCTTCTATCGTTCATTAGATGTTTGGCTTTCAGAATAAGCAGGTGAGCCCTGGCTGCTGGTCTCTTGACTCAACAGAAATGCTCTGAGGTCCTACCAGAGTGCACAAATTACTTTTCCCCTCCCTGGACAGTAAGGGGCCATTGCCCAAAAGCCATTGCCAAGCCCAGCCCTGCTGCCATGTGCCAGGATGCTCCCCTTTGCCCACCAGCCCTGTCCCGGAGGGGTGGCATCACCTCGTCCAGCACCGTCGCGTTGCCTGCCTGCTCTTGCCCAATGCCTCTGCTCACCAGAGCTCCCAGAGCTGGGGCTCCCTAGTACTTCTCCAGAGGCTCCGACAGCAGGGTCCTGCTCTCCTGCTTGGCTTCATCATGCTGCTCCCACTGAAATCCCTGCTGGCATCCCCAGGAGAGCCTCCCACCCACCAGGCCGGCATGGTTCGGCAGCCTGAAGGGTACATGCAGAACTGCCACGTGCCACTGGTTCCATGAGAGCCGCACTGAGCAGGTCAGGCGTTTTGCTGTCAAGCCTTAACCCTCCACCTCCTGCCAGAGACGTTTTTATTCATGCTCCCCCCGCTGCAAACCCCGCTCCTTCCCTGTGGTTTGGAAGGAGCTCTGACAAGTTGCTTCTCCTAGGGAGATCATCCCTTTGAATTTCCAGCCCACAAGGGTTTAGGTTTTATTAATACTGTTGGGAGAGGGATTTTTCATGCTAAATATATTTCAGCCTGAGCCAAGGAGGCCAAGTATCATGGGCAGCATAGATTCACAGGAAGGATTCACAGAAGTTAAAGATGGGGTTTTTTTTAAAAAAAAAAAGGAGCTGTGATTAATCTCCTTAATGCAAAGAGCATTTTCTGCGACATCAGTTTAATGAGTCAACACTTCTGCCACAGTGCTGCAAAGTTCTTCCACTCATTCAGCACCTGGAGTCCAGACCATTTCTGGTTTTAATCCAGAATAAAAAGTGCTGAACCCCAGGGGGGAGGAAAAAGCTGGAGAAGGGGATAAAAGCCCCCCCAGTATGGCATGCAAAGGGACTCAGCAAACCACCATTCTCACGCCAGACTTGAGGTTCTGGAGCCCCGTCCCCACTCACCTGCAAACCTATGCCCACACCGGGCTCTTCCCACCCCTACCCTGCGATCCCCCCACGCCGGCAGCCCTATCTCTGCCACCTGCGCGGAGGGCTGGGAGAGCCGGGCACGGGCCCTCCCATGGGGCTGCGGTGCTGCCCGCGCTCAAGGACAGGGACACAGGCACTGCCTACAGGGCCAGGCAGGGCTGGGTGTGGGCAGAGGCTGCCCGCGCGGTGGTGGCCGGGCAGTGATAGTCATCCTGGCCACAGACCTGGCAGGCGGCACCGGCAGCGTCAGGGCTGGGCGGGCAAGCACTTATCAGGGCGTCCCAGCGGGCTCCTTGTGCTGCGCCTCCCAAGAGCCGTCCTGCAGTGACAAATTTCAGCCAGGCCTGACACGAACTGAGAGCAGATGGACAGAGGCTGGAAAGCAGATGGAGAGAAGGAAATTTGGACATAATCTGAAGGCCCCGAAGTATCTCGTTAGGAAAATACACACCGTGGGCAGCTGCCTGAGCAGCAGACCAGCCTGCAGCCAGCCATGAATGCAAAGGTGGAAAGGAGAGGAGAGCTGGGGAGGGATCTAGAGCCCAAGGCTGCTGGGGAGCATCTGGGGTAGCTGGGGGTGTTCAGCCTGGAGAAGAGGAGGCTGAGGGGAGGTTCCCTACAGCTGCCTGACAGGAGGGGGGAGACAGGGTGAGTTGGGCTCTGCTTCCAGGGAACGGGCGATGGGACGAGGGGAAACGGCCTCAAGTTGTGCCAGGGCAGGTTTAGGCTGGACATTGGGAAAAATTCCCTCCCTGCAAGGGCTGTCAGGCACTGGAAGGGGCTGCCCAGGGCAGGGGTCGAGTCCCCATCCCTGGGGGGATTTAAAAGCTGGGCAGACACGGTGCTTAGGGACAGAGTTTAGTGGTGGGATGGCAGGGTTAGGGGAACAGTTGGGCTGGGTGAGCTTAAAGGGCTTTTCCAACCCAAACAATTCTGTGAGAGGAGGCAAAGCGCCGCTGCAGCCCATGAGCAAGTCACGACCCGCTCCAGTCACTAGTGGGGTCGAAGGACAGCCAGGACTCCTGGGAGATGCCACGCACCGTGGCTCAAGCTTGCTGGCTTGCCCGGGTGCGGACAGAGACGACAGCTTTTCTCAGCTCTCAAAGGCATCCAGCCCTCGCTGCTCCAAGCAAATAAGGCCAGGAAAGGCTGGGAGCTCAGTCAGCCCCTGACACCACCCACCATCACCTGATGAGCAGCAGAGCCCTCCTGGGGGTTTCCTTCACCTCACACTCTCGGCCAGAAACCCTTGTGCTGGCAGATGCTGGGCTGGGGTCTTGCCCGCGCGCCGCCCGCAGTACAGGAGCGATGGGTAAGGCACATCCCAGTGCCCAGGCTAAGGGGTACTGAGCCACAGCAGCACAGGCTTACGGGTGGCCCCGCAAGCTCCTTCCCATCTTCTCCATCCCCTCCCTCCCCTGCCCACCCTCATTCCCATCCTGG
Organism: Butorides virescens; assembly: GCA_017310255.1. Classification (NCBI taxonomy): domain Eukaryota; kingdom Metazoa; phylum Chordata; class Aves; order Pelecaniformes; family Ardeidae; genus Butorides; species Butorides virescens. Next base: position 19,265 of record JADKXX010007716.1, on the reverse strand, counting down.
GTCCCTGGCCTGGCGGCAGCCACCGCTCACAACACCAAAATCAGGGCAGCAGCTGCCTGCCAAGGAGCTGGATGGGAACATGGGGGAAATGGGAGAGAGTTTGCTCTCTCTGTACTGGTTTCTACACCCCTCTGCTGGGCAGTCAGTACATCTGCTAAAGAATGTGGCAGGGAATCGCAGCGGTGGGCAGGAAAGGAAAAAAAAAACCAAAAAACCCAAAAAAATCCACCAAAACAAACCCCAACAAAAAAACCCCAACACGTCTTTAAAATGAAAATGCCAATGCAAGAAAAATAGCTTCATCAAAATTCCCCAGTGTGGAAGACCTCCACTGGCCCTACGGCCAGCCAGACTGGAGTCTGTGCCAACGTCCCCCTGCCCTGTTCTGCCGGGGGAGGACAGGATCAAATGAGAGATTTTCGTCAGAAGAATCACTGAAAGAAAAATAAGCTGGGAATCTTTGCCCCTCTAACCTAACCCTAACCCTGGGTATCTAGAAGAGCTGGATAGGAGACATCTTAAAAAAAAAATCACTCATCTTTTATGTTTTCATAAAGCTGCCCAGGCTGGAGATTCAGGCTTGGAGACAGCCCAGGTCAGAGGGTTTTTAGCCTAAGCTCATCCAAAGTTTCACATGCATTCTGCGGCACACGTGCCATGGTTTAACCCTGGCTGGCAGCTCAGCCCCCCCAGCTGCTCACTCCCCCCTGGAGGCATGGGGGAGAGAATCGGAAGGGTGAAAGTGAGAAAACTTGTGGGTTGATAAAGCCAGTTTAATAGGGAAAGCAAAAGCCGCGCGCACAAGCAAAGCAACACAAGGAATTCATTAGCTGCTTCCCACGGGCAAGCAGGTGCTCAGCCACCCCCAGGACAGCCGGGCTCCACCACACGTAACAGTGACTTGGGAAGACAAACACCATTGCTCCCAACATCCCCCCTTTCCTCCTCCTTCCCCCGGCTTTATATACTGGGCATGACGTCATATGGTATGGAATAGCCCTTGGGCCAGTTGGTGTCAGCTGTCCTGGCCATGCCCCTCCCAGCTCCTTGTGCCCCCCCAGCTGCTCGCTGGTAGGGTGGGGTGAGGAGCAGAAAAGGCCTTGGCTCTGTGTGAGCCCCGCTCAGCAGAAACGAACACATCCTGGGGTTATCAGCGCTGTTTCCAGCACAAATCCAAACCACTGCCCCATATCAGCTACTGTGAAGAAAATTAACTCTACCCCAGCCAAGACCAGCACAATGTGTTATTAACCCAGCAGCATGCAGCTATAGCTAGGCACTTCATATAGACAGGTCAATTGGCTTTATATAAACACAGATCAGATGAGCTGAAGTGACAGCCCTTTATATACAGTCCCCAAATTGAATAATACAAGAAATTTGGGTTCGGAGTGTACTTAGTGCTTTGTCTGTGCACGGAATGGATGGCGTTCCTCCTGTGACCTCCCCCAGGGCGAGGCAGGACCTCCACCTGGAGGGGAGAGGGAATCTTTGCTGGAGTCTGACCGTGTAGGAGATGCAATAGCCCATGTAACGTCGGCCAGCACTACTGGGGAGAAGAACAAACGCTCTCACAGCCCAGGGTTATCCATTTCTCCCCATAGGTGTCAGTCCTAGCTGCGTAAACACACCCATTCAGAGCCGTGCTGGGTTCCCCTGCTCAGGCGGAGGGTCCATGGGGGAATGAAACCCATTTGCAGAAGGGAGAGCAAGAGACCGAAAGCCACTAAAGCCCATGTGCATCCGTGCTTGGCTGCTGTCCTGAACTGGGCGCTTCAAAGACTATGCCCAGAGGGGACCCACAAGGCATATACGGACGTTCACTCCCACATTGCAAAGAAAGCAGTAGAAAAAAGTCGCATCCTAGCCATTAACATACGGAAACCATCATGGTCAGTTCAGCAGTTCTCTTCACATGTAGGAAGCCCCATTTTGGTGCAAAGCCCACAGTGATGCTCACCACAGGCTGACCTAGCATGGTGGCTCCGAAGGAGTTGCTAACGCACAGCAGATGAACAAGCTGCTCGCACAAGCTCCTGGGAGCTGTTAGCATCTCCCGCACCTCGGCTCACTTACAGATGTTGTTCGGTTTGTGCCTGACTGGATGATGGTAGCTTTGGAGCTCTCGTGTTGGTGCAGCTCACGTCTTGGTGCAGTAGGAGGACTACAAACGCGTGGGAAATCATCCATTTGAAGCACACGGATTTGCAGTGGCCTGTCTCTGAGACGGCTCTTCTCTGTCAGTTTGCTTTCTTCCCCCCATCCTATGGAAGAGAACTTTATCCCCTGCAATGCTCCTTGAACCTGAACCGAATTTGCCCACTCGTTGAATGGGAATCCAGACTTGCCCTCAGTGCCGATGGGGTTCACACAAGAGCTATGGGGAAACCTTATCTAGCTAGCAGTGTCCCTGCTCACTGCAGGGGGGTTGAACTAGATGACCTCTAGGGGTCCCTTCCAATGCAAAACATTCTATGATTCTATGAAACACGAGAGAACCAGCCAGCCTGCCCATTTTGTCTCGTGAGCAGCACCCGGGTTCAGAACTGGGTTCTCCATCAGGGAGACGTGACGGGGATGAGGCGATGGGAGAGGCAAGCGCAACAGAAACAGTCAGACGCTCAGCAGCAGCATCCCGAGACACCAGCCTTGCAACAAACAGCTGGTGCATAACAAATTAATGATATGCATATTTTATACTGTTTTCATGAGACACTCGCATGGGGCTGTACCCGCTGCTGGCAAGACTGGAGAAAGAACATGAATTTTGCACCAAGAGCTGCTCTGACAGCAGATTATAAGAAATAAGCACAAGCCAAATATTAGCCCTCAACAAGAGAGAGAAACTGCACGATACTTTTTACTGGAGTAGCAATGAAAGACCCATACAAGGTTACCAGAGCTCTGCTTCATGTCTCACAGATTATGATTAATTACAGACTCCAAGCCTTTGTATCAAGAAATTAGAACCTTCCGCCCTTAGGAGGACAAAAGATGAATTGCAATTTCTTCTTAGGACGCTCCTCCCACTGTGGAAGTGGTACGAGAAGACTGTAACACTTATCTTTCTCCATTTCTCTCTTTGTCTTAAGCACCCAGGAAAAAGCAGCAAAGGTTGGAACTACAGAGTCGCAATTTCCAGTTCTGCAGTGCCAGATGATTTGGCGGATCAGGCCATAGAACTAATGCATTTGGGAGGTCTACCCTGGGTCCCCAGGGGCCAAGAGCACCCGTTCCTCTGTCTGTGAGACAGGCTGAGCCTGGCTGCTGCATGTACTCCTGTATGTCAGGAACAGGACTGCTAAGCCAAGGGTGCTTCTTCATCCAGGAGGATGAAGAAGAGAATTGGATCTCGTCTGCATCTCCTTTGAGCAATGTCCACCAGCCTGCCCGGGCTGCATCAGCGGTGAGGCCCATCTCTGGTCACTGTGTCACTGTTCTGCAGCCACTCCTCACCTTCCAGGGTTACCAACAAACCATAAGAGAAGGCATGAGACAGCCCAGGGCTGAGGCCATTCCAATTACAGCCAAGGCTGGCCAGGTATGTCCCTAGATAGCCTTGGAATTAGGGGGAGGTTTTGCCATTCTCCTTCCAGGCACCAGGCTGGTCCTAATCCAGCTATCAAGCCCCCTGAGGTGTGGGAGGATAGAGGAAGAAGGAACAACGTGAAAAACAGATAGCTGATTTGCGGGGACAAACAGTGAGAAAAGGTCAGGGACATGAGAATCAAGGGTTTGCAAATGGCCTGAGGGGGCACTGGGCGGGACACGGAGCATGGTACCCCGTGAGGAGGCACCCTGAAGACCCTTTACCCCTCCTCAAGTGTAGGAACAGAAAAACCAAACAAGGCTGTGAGGTCCCAATGTGAATCCTCCCTCACTTTCCACGTGGCCTCAGCAAATTGCTCTCTGTTGGCACCTGCCAAGGGCTTCAAGATGCTCTCCCCAGGAAGGCCATCCCATAACGGGGGCCCCTGGAAGCCCAAAGGAGACATCAGCCATCCTATGGGACATGGGACTGCACATCCTATATGGTCACATCCTCTGCGGTCACATCCTCTGTGTACTTCTGAAGAGCATATGGGGCAGAGGCACCAATACTTCTTTGGGGAAACAGGCGCTGCGCAGGTAGAGATACCCACACAGCTCCTCCGTCACTGGATGCGCTCAGCACACGTGTGACGGTGAATGATCGCACATGTTCTGCGTGTGTACTTTACTGGTCCAGAACTGGGGAGGTTCCTGGTGCCTGGGGCCCAGGCAGCTCTGCTCGCCTCATCAGCAGGATGTGTTGTGGCCAGTAACAAGCCAGACCACACAGAGACGGAATCAGAGAATCATAGAATCACAGGTTGGAAGGGACCTCGGGGATCATCTGGTCCAACCTTTCCAGGTAAGAGCCCAGTCTAGACAAGATTCTAAAATGGCCCAGCACCCTGTCCAGCTGAGGCTTGACAGTGTCCAATGTGGCGGAGTCAACCATTCCCCTGGGGAGATTATTCCAGTGGGTGACTGTTCTCGTGGGAAAAATTTCCCTCTTGTGTCCAACCGGAATCTTCCACTACCCTTCGTCTTTTCCACATGGCTCCTTGTGAAAAGGGAGTCTCCATCCTCTTTGTAGCCACCCCTTAGGTACTAGCACGTGGTGATGAGATCCCCTCAGAGCCTCCTTTGCTCAAGGCTGAACAAACCCAGCTCTCCCAGCCCTTGGATCACCTTGGTGGCCCTGCTCTGGACCCCTCCAGCCTGGCCACAGCTTTTTTTGTACAGCGGGAACCAGAACTGCACCCAGGATTCCAGGTGTGGCCTGGCCAGCGCTGAGCAGAATGGGATGATGGCTCCTTTATTGCTGCTGGTGATGCCCTTGGTGTTCCCCACCAGCACCCTGTTGGCCGCCTTGGCCACAGCAGCACCCTGCTCACTCCTATTGGGCTTGTTAGCCACCAGGACCCCCAGGTCCCTTTCCACAGAGCTGTAGAATCGGGCTGCTGTCTCTCCTTTCCCTTCCTAGATGTTCCCTTGGCCCAACAAATCCATTTCTGGTGCCACGCGTCCCTTTCCTGCCCACCCCCACCCCCCTTTCTGTGCTGCTTTGTCACTTACTCATGGGATTTTTTCCAACCACACGTCTCTTAGTGGTGTGGGTTTCTCCAATTGTCTCGTTACAGAAGGACCAACTCACTTGTTTGATTTTGTTTGCTGCTCCGCTTGACACCCCCAGCATTCGGGATGGGGAGGTCCCAACCTCAGTTCTTTGCATGCATAAAACCAGGCCAGGAAGCGCAGGGACTGCCTGGGCTTGTTCCTGCCCCATACGGCCCTCAGCCGAACCCACTGTTTTTCATCCATTCCTAGGGCATTGTGTGGGGATATCCTCCCAAGGAAAGGCAGTGATGTAAACACCAGCTGAGGTTTCAGAGCTCAGAGGATGCACAGACAGCACTTCTGTCATGGAGAATTTATCCTTCCCTGTGGGAAGGGGGAAAGCAATTCCTTATGCTAAGAGGCAGAGACGTTGAAGTGAGTGTCATCACCTACGTGAGAGCAGCTTTCACGGGCTGCAAGGGACAAACAGAAGTGCAGACCTTTCAGGCATGGCAGTTATTTAAGGCTCTGACCCTGAGGAGCATCCACTTACGGGAAAATCCTGGGGAACAGGCTTAGGTTTCCTTCTTGCCCTGGGACTTCAGTACGGGCTTATGCAGTCTTCAACCCAGCACAGGGCATTTTGGCAAGAACTAACTGGGCTGTGTCCAGTGAGCCTTAGCACGCAGCTCTCCTACACCACAGGTGCCAGCACAGACGATTTCAGAGGAATGCTCATACCCAAGGTTTTTAAAATTTGGGCCAGTGAATCATTATCCTCTTATGAGGAGTGGAAAATAACGGAATATAGCTGTTGTGGGGAGAGGACCTCTCTGATCAGACATTATAACCTGCAGTTACCTCAAAGACGACACAAACAACTCAGAACAAATGGATTATTTTTTTTTTATATTCTAAGTTCTTGGTAGAAGTCGTCCATTAGTTCCGTGTATACAACACCCAATGCAGTGGCGGTGCTGTCCATGGGAGAGTTTCAGAGATACCATCACATCTTAGCAATAAACAGCTACAACGCTTTTCCCGTTTACCTGTTTCTGAGAAAGCACTGGTGTTTCCGAGCTTTGCTCTCTCAATGTGACAGCCGAAAAGGTGACGCCCGTGAGTGTGAGATGCATCCCAGTTCTTCTGGGGGAACTTTGGCTTTGGTGGGCTCGGGGCAAGGTACTGCACGTCTCATGCCGTTCCTCTCTGAGACGGGCAATTCAGGACCGAAAAAAAAAAGCCTTTTGAATTCTCTACAGAGAGCTGATGAGCACCTCAGCCTGGCTGATGGTTAAATTTACCCACAAGGCAATGTATCTTCCTGTGATACCATAACGAAAGAACTACAGCAGGCCTGTACATCAGTGACTTGCCTGCCTAAGTCTTTCTAAAGCAGACGGAAAACACTCCATGAGCCAGTGAACTCTCCCAAGCACCACCCACAGTAAGGGAAGAGAAGGAGGTCGCTCGCGGTCGGTGTGAACTGTAGCTTTTGTTAAATGAGAAGAAAAATGAGAGTCAAGAGATTTCCTCCACTTCTTTCATGCAAGCTCAGAGGTGGCTTCATTACAGATTGACTCGGGGCAGCATCCTGAAAATGGAAGGCAGCCGTGATGTCAGCGGCAGGTCACATTGCTGTTCGCCCTACCAAAACGTTAGGCAAACACGGGGTGCCATTTCAATCAGCTGGGAAGAACCCAGGAGTCAATGTGGCCTTTTTGCCTTAAATATTTGCACTGTATAGTATACGCTATGAAAACGTTGTACGTATTAGAATGTAACGTAGTTTGTATCAAATATACAATGACAGTACACGCTATGAAGTAGCGTTACAAAGTAAAGCCCAGCAGACTGTAAGAGTGGTTTTATTAATGCACTGGGAGGGGTTTTTTCTAATTCAGAACACGTATCAGAGGGAAACCAGGACACGGAGGTCGCCAGCTGCAGGCTGATATCGGGGATGGCTCCCACGCAGCTCCACAGCACGGCTTCCGGCCGGTGAGGGGCCTGCCCGGCGCGCAGGGAGGCCCGGGATGGTGCTCCCCGAGCCCAGGCCTCCGCTGCGGCAGCGCCCGGTCAGCAGCACACGGGGCCGGGCGCGGCGGGGAAAGGGTGGCCCCGCCGGGCGCAGGCCCGGTCGCTCGCGCCCGCCGCAGGCCCGGTTGCGCATGCGCAGAGCAGCGGCACCGCCCGCCCAGAGCCCGCCAGCGCCCGGCGCCTGCGCAGCGCGAGCGGCCGCCTCGCGAGCGCACGCGCGGAGCCCCGCGCATGCGCCTGGACCCCCCTCCCCCGGCTCGCCACCGCCGGCGAGCGGGAGCGTGATGACGTTCGCGCCGCGTTCCCCTTCCCCGCCCGGCCCGCGCCGTGACGTCCGCGGCGGGCCCCGCCCCCCCATATAAAAGCAGCGGCGGGCGGTGGGCGCCATTGTGCTGCGGAGCGGGCCGCGGCTGTGCAACGTACGGGTCTGGCAGCGCCGCTCCCGCGCCCCTCTCGCCGCCTCTCTCCCTCTCTCTTTCTTTCTTTTTCTCTCTCCCCCTTCTCTCTCCCCCCCCCCCCCCCCCCTCCCCGCCCCCCCCCGGGGTCGGTCGGGCCGCGCCCGCCGCCCCCCTGCGCTCCCCGCCCCCATGTTGCCGCCCGCGCTGCCGCGTGGCGCCCGCCTCAAGATGGCGGCGACGGCGGGGGGAGCGCGGGCGCTGCGGCGGGGCCGGTGCCCATTGTCCCCGGCCGCGAGCGAGCGGCTGAGGCGGCCTTTCCTTCTACTTCCCCCAGTTACGGCTTCGTGGAGTTCGAGGACTCCCGAGACGCCGACGATGCCGTTTATGAGCTGAACGGCAAGGATCTGTGCGGGGAGCGCGTGATCGTGGAGCACGCCCGCGGCCCCCGCCGCGACAGGGACGGATACAGCTACAGTAGTCGCAGTGAGTCCGGGCCCGGCTTTCTGCGGGGGTGCGGGGCTGCTGCGGGCGAGGGGCAGGTGGCGAGGGGAGGCGGCTCGGCCGGGCCGGGCCGGGGGCGGTTGAGCGGAGGGGCCCGAGTCCGGGGGGGAGGGGGAGGGGCGCTGGTGCAACGCTGGGAGCCGGCCGGGCGCTGCGGGTGCTTCTCCCGGCACCAGCGTTGCACCGGGCTGTCCCCTGAGGAATGTAGGAGGAGGGCGGCAAATAGGCGAAGCAACCCCGGCTGCCCAGTTTGCGGCCTTCTAGAAAGGGTTTCTGGTTAATTAGAAACAATATGCTCGGCTAACGTAAGGGCTCCAGCGTTTGTGGGAGCATTTAGATGAAACGGTGATTTTTTTTTTTTGCATCGCTAATGTTAATGAGTAAATGCCGTTGCATAATTGGGGTGGAGGCACTGAAAACTTTCACATGAATGTTTCAGTCGAATATATAGACGGGGTGGTGGGGGGAGGTTCTCAAGCAGGAATCTTGTTCTAAGTGGGGGAATATTTGTAAATATTTCTGTGTTTGGCTACCTTGTGTAGCTTCTTGAGCTGAGCTATGTAGAACTTAACCGGCCTAGTACTGTAATTCAAAGTACTAAGGTCCTTGTGGTAATTTCTAGGAGCTTGGTGTTTGGGGGGGTGGGGATCTTGTCTTTTTAAAAAGAATCAAATGTATGTTGTTTAAAATTGTTGCATGTTCAATTCAAACTTTTTAACAAGTCCTTGATGTTTCAATTTAAAAGTGACCAGTGGGGCTGAGGCTGTGTCCACTGAGGCTAAGATGACTGCCTTTCCTGATTGGCCATGGCTTTTCCATACATTGTGTGACCCTTGCCCTATGACCCTTTGGCTGACCTTACCGGAAGCCATGACGACAGCAGCCTTTTGCCATTAGACGCAGGGTGATGGTGAGGATTCCAAGGGTTAGACAAAACTGGTTAAACTGAACTAGGTGACTGTTACCTTGCGTGTTTTGTGGCCAAACCACCACCAAAAACCTCATACTGTGATGTAAGTACTTAGTGTAACTAGTAAACGTTTTTGTAAAATGTAGAAATGCATGTAATCAGTTAAGTTTTATATTTTACAATGTTCTGTAAAATAAAACTTAGCAAGGTGAATCTAATAAGGAGCAGTCACTCTCTAACAGATCTTAGGAGCACAGACTTGTAGGATTTTAGTCTGTTTGATTTGCCATTAATATAGATTATGGCAAAATTGCAAAGTTTATTGGAGGCTTAGAGAAATAAAGTCCTACTCCAGTAAATATAACTGTTTAACTAACTTTTTCAGAACGTTTAGTTTTCTTCATGGTGGGAGATGATCTAACTTTATTTCTTTGTACAATAAAGGTGGGGGTGGTGGCGGATATAGCAGTCGGAGACAATCTGGAAGAGATAAATACGGACCGCCTGTTCGTACAGAGTACAGACTGATTGTTGAAAACCTTTCCAGTCGCTGTAGTTGGCAGGATTTGAAAGTATGTATTTGTCTTCTACCGTAGAGCCTGTTGTGACTAGCAGGAAGCAATAACTTCCTTTAATACCGATGTTCGGTTTGATTTAGGTGGAAGTAATCAAGAAGTATTTGTGCATGCATGTTTACCCATGGTGAAGGCTTGCGTTTGCTCAGGCTTGTCTAGAAGCTCGTGTACTTGCAGAGCGTAAGCGTGCGGCATGGTTACATAATTCTTCATCTTCTCCCTCCAGGATTTCATGAGGCAAGCTGGTGAGGTCACCTATGCAGACGCTCACAAAGAACGGACGAACGAAGGAGTGATTGAGTTCCGGTCTTACTCAGACATGAAGCGTGCCCTGGACAAACTGGATGGCACAGAGATAAATGGAAGGAAGATCAGGCTGGTCGAAGACAAGCCGCGGTCAAGCCACAGGCGATCTTACTCTGGCAGCAGGTCAAGGTAACTTTTGGGACACATCTGTCTCTGCATCGGGTCTGCTTACTCGTAAGAATGTGGCCCTACCTGCAGTGGTTACCTTCAGTTGGTATTCTAGGAATGGCACTGTGCCTGAGAAAGTAGGAGGAATTATTTATGTAATACAGCAAAGACTGGGTGCAATTCACTGACAGTCTGTCAGATCTAGGTGGATATTAATCCGTACGTCTTGACATGGCTGTGCTCGTTTTTGAGTTCTTTAGCAGCTTTTTTCTGTTCGATAGCATAGCGGGGCACACCAGGCAAAAGAATAAGAGGGAAAACTATGTTCTAAATGTTTCTAGGTCACGATCTAGAAGACGGTCCAGAAGCAGAAGTCGTAGAAGTAGGAGCAGCCGCAGCAGGTCCCGTAGCGTCTCCAAAAGCCGTTCACGGTAAGTGTTCCGTTGTTTTCTCTTCGTACAGGAATTGCTACTTATTAATTGGTGTAGATATTCACAGCTGTGGAAGTGCACTTCAGTTCATGCTGGATAAACTTGTCTCTTCTTGTAAGATCCAAATCCAGGTCACGAAGCAAAGACCGTTCACGTTCCAGATCCAAAAGCAGGAAGTCTAGATCAAAGAGCAAGTCGAAACCGAAGTCTGACAGGGGTTCCCGCTCTCACAGCAGATCCAAGGAGAAGTCGGAGAAGTCTCGGTCCAGATCCAGGTCCCGGTCTCGATCTCCCAAAGAGAATGGTAAAGGAGATGCTAAGTCTAAGTCCAGGTCAAGGAGTAGGTCTCGTTCCAATTCTCCGCAGCAGCAGCCGTCTGCCAAGGCTCGTTCAGAGTCACCACCCAAAAGAGCTGCATCGAGGTCCCGCTCCAGGTCTCGTTCAAAGTCTCGCTCACGATCAAGATCTAGTTCAAGAGATTAAGACTAGAACTCTCCTCTTGCGTTGCACGCTATGACGGAACATTTTCCTACTTGTCAGGCCATTAGTGTTATGTTAGTACTTCAGAAGTTGGTTTTTTCTCTTGCAGGAGTGAATGGCCTAAGAACCAAGTAATGAGGCGTAAAGGGTTTAATTTGTATCCCAGATTTTGAAACCATGAGGCCCGGACAGTGGTATAAAGCAGGGAAAGTCCCCCTTTTGTAGAAATTCAGCTAAAAGTTTGATTTTATAGCATTTCCGCAGGAGTAACTTAACTACTCTTAAGTGCAAAGTGGGTTTTATATTAAAAATAAACTGAATATAAACAGGCTTAAATCTGGGCTTTTTTGAAAGTATCTTTTTTTTTCCTATTTTTTTGATGATTTTAGAACTAAGGCTATTGTTAGCTTCCTAGGTTACAGCTTGCTGCGAAGGCAGGATTGCCTCGCTGGGCAGGTCACACAGTTCCCTGGTTTATCATAATTGGTGGGAGCAGGCTGCAAACTATCAACCCCGTAACAATACTAGGAAGATTTTTTTAGACCAGCAATAAACTCAAGTCGGCGCATTTGTCTTTTATCCTAACTTGCCAAAAGAGCATTCTGCCCCGTAAAGGTAATAAAGGTTCTCTGGAACCTCTTATCACGCAGTGTTGCTGAAAAATCCCGTGTTTCAAGCTTGAAGGAACAAAGCTTTCTGACCTTTCTGGGTTTGGCTTGAACATCAAGCGTCCCTCAGCTGGCGGTCACTTGGATGTCTCTTGGGGGTGGTTCAAGCCGCTAAGCGTGGTGTATGGTTTGTCAGCCTCTACCTGTACCTATTGGATATGAAAACTGGGGAAACCAAGCAGTCTTCCCTCCCTCTTGACTCACATCTGTTCACATTCTGCTTCAGACTAGGAGAGCTATAATCCCATTGTGTGTAAGTCTGAACTTTGTTGGAAATGTAATCTCTGAGCTAGAGTTCTAGTCTTAACAAAGGCTTTGCTAAACCACAGTTGCCAATTCACTTAAATTGTGGAATAGGACTCATCCCAAAAATTCCCCTTTATAGCTCAATTGATTTTTTTGTAACATGCAATAGCGAACATTAGAACTGCCTTGTACTCTTTATACAACGTGTAGTTTGACTTGTATAAAATTATTAAATTGGTGACTCAAACCCCTGTGTTGATTGCAAGTGCGATGGGATTCTTTTTCTGCCTCAGGCTGGGAAAGCCGCAGCTGGTGCAGCTCGGCCTCCTGCTGGAGTAGCCGCTTTGTTTCACAAGGAGGTGGGAGCTCTTGAAGCGTACTCGGTTTTGCGCTTGAGAGCAGTGACCCAGCTGAGCAGCGTTTGTCCCAGTGTGCTGTCTGTCCTTCTGGCCCAGCTGGATTCGAAGGCAGCACCTCTGATGGGTCAGGATTTCATGTGTCTGTCCAGCTGCAGCAGGTCAAATGTGTGTTCGAATGAGACCTGATGCCACCTTTTCCTTCCTGGAATTGCTTTGAGTTAAACAGTTCTCTTGCGAATTAACATTCAGTTCCTTACTCTTTCCCAATGGCATTTAGGAAGTTCGAGCTCCTGCCTGCTGCGCATGAGCAGCTGCACGAGAAGGAGCCCGGGCTGTGTAGGTAGTTCGGCCTGATCAGCGCACATTCCCAATGGAACCCAGATGGAAGTGGTTGTGTGGCTTGCGTTTCCCAAGACTGGGTTGCTGTTCCTTTTGTATCGTATGCTTCTCTGTATCTTTCCGCACCCAAGTGTGGAAAAGCGGCTGCTGAGCCAAGCTTTCCCTGGATGCTTCGTGCAACTGTGGAGTCTTACGGATAACTCTGACCTGACTAATTCCAGGCTTCTGCAGAGTGCGGTCAGTACTGAAGTTTTATTCTCTGCACCTGGAATGAGGTGACTCCTGTGCTTGGGTAATTTGCAATAAGTAAGTGTTTTAAATTAAAGCTGTTGTAGTTAACGTGTATGTTAGCAAAATGACGTGCTGTAGCTGGTCACGGCAGGCAACACCACCTCTGTGTTGGATTTCAAACACGGGGAGTACTGGGGACCTTCCACAGAAGTGGGGCTGTGCAAGAGCAGCTTAACGCAGGTTTACAGCCCTAAGCCACACTTGTGGAAATATTCACCTCCCTTAAACTTACTGACACAAAATGCCCCCTTGCTTTTATTTGTGCTGATCATGGAGTAGGTCAGACTTCATGGGGAACCGCTCCTCTTTGATGTGCCTCCAGGGGTCTTCAGTAAAACACGTGTGCTCCTCAGAACAAGACGTGAGCTTGCAGCTCTGTAGGTTAAAAGGTACATCTGCATATGGCCGGTGTTCCTCTGCCTTTGCGGTGACGGCAAGATGTTAACCATCACCTGCACACACTGGTAACTGCTTGTTTCTAGAATGGGTTGCCAGTGCCAGGCTGAGCATGTCTTGGCCTTCAGGAGCCAGTAGCACCCCAGTCTTGGGTAACGATGCGCAGTGATGGCTTTTACCAACTATATTCTTAGCTTTCTGAGATGCGGTTGTTACGACAATGGTTATGTTTGAAGTCATCTTTATTCATGCAGGGAGGGCCTAGGCTGGGTTTAACCAACTTGCCTGCAATGTCTTTCAATATCAAAGATTTCTGTGGCTAGAGCCACATGCGATGTCTCCCTTGGCAGCTGTGCAAAAGGGAATCGGCCCTGTGCGAATGAAGCAGGAATTCCTTGGCACGGCTTGCCTCCTTCTGGGTTTGTTGCTCTGGAAAGCTTGTAGGGTTCCAGGAGTGCCAAATTCCGAGACGGTGCTGTTGAGCTTGCAGTAACTTTGAAGAACCCACCAACAAAACCCAAACACTGGCATCCCTCCGGCTCTGCCAGCACTGTGTTTTGTAGGAGTAGAAGACTCTTGGCCTGCTGCGTATTTGTGATCGCAAGTGTGATCACTTCTGAGATCCCTTGTAGCTGCTAACAAAAGTGTCGTTTGGATAAACGTCTCAGGCTTCCATCACAGAAGAGCAAAAGGCTGTAGAGGGCTTGTGTGCTCGCTGTGTTTTGCGCAGGCTTTGCACTGGCTTGTAGTAGTGGCCATAGTCGATGGCAAAGCCATCTGGTGCTGCTCATGCCTTGGTTTTTAACCCAACCGGTGCCATCTTCTCAGGGCCGTGCTCTAGTGTGGGGCATCCTGACCTTTTCTGCATTTGGTAAAGCCAATATAAATGTGTTCTTAAAAAGACAGAGGAGAAATGTGCCGCGTTGTCAAACGTGGAGCACAGGATTGACTTCAAATGTTGGTGTCCTATAGCAAATTGTGAAGGAGAAATCAACACTACTGTTAAAAAACAAAAAAAAAAAGGTGAAATCTATAATCTGGGGCTGTACTTGGAGTCCATTCCAAGCCTGGGTCACCCAATGTTTGTGTGCTTTGAACTTCATCTTGCGATTCTGTGATTCTGTGACTGCCTGTGACAGGAGCCTATAAAAGGGAATTCTGTTTTTTCCCTGCTCAGAAGTGTGGTTTCTTCCACACTTTTTTGGCTTCTAGCTCAGTGCTGTGATGGGGAAGAGAACAAATACCCAATGCGCCTGGGCAGGTGAGGAAGCAAGCTATAAATATGATTGTTCCTGACCTGGGCAGGTGACTGACTCCAGGCCTGAAGCACAAAATGAGGCTGTGCTCTAGGGCTTGGGGGCTGCGGTCAGCATGGAGCTGGCAAGGATGGCTATTTGATTGTCCCCAGAGCCAGGGCAATGAATAGAGAAGCCGCCTGCCTCTGATGCTGAGGCCCGGAAGGGTGTACCTTGGCCCTTACGTCCACAACACGTGATTCTCAGAAGCTGGGAATGCTGCTGTTGGAGTCCATGCAAGTGGTTCACTCGCAGGAGGACACGGAGGGGCTGGAGCGTGTCCAGAGAAGGGCATTGAAGCTGGTGAGGGGTCTGGAGGCCAAGGCTGCTGGGGAGCAGCTGGGGGTGTTCAGCCTGGAGAAGAGGAGGCTGAGGGGAGCCCTTATTGCTCCCTACAACTGCCTGACAGGAGGAGGGGAGCCGGGGAGGGCTCGGGCTTTGCTCTCAGGGAACGGGCGAGGGGAAACAGCCTCAAGTTGTGCCAGGGCAGGGTTAGGTTGGACATTGGGAAAAATTCCTTCCCCGCAAGGGCTGTCAGGCACTGGAAGGGGCTGCCCAGGGCAGGGGTCGAGTCCCCACCCCTGGGGGTATTTAAAAGCCGGGCAGACGAGGTGCTTAGGGCCAGGGTTTAGTGGTGGGATGGCAGGGTTAGGGGAACGGTTGGGCTGGGTGAGTTTAAAAGGGCTTTTCCAACCTAAATGATTCTATGATTCTGCTTCAGTGAGTCCCTGTGTCACCATGAAAAAGAACGCAGTGTGCTTCAATATGCAGGCGAAGAGGCCCATTTCATGCCAAGCGTTCAGAAATCATTGCTTAAAAAAGAGCCAGAGGTGGACTAAGAACAGGAGGATTTAAAACGCACTCTCACAAACCATACCCTTCAAAATGGCTGCTTACATCGCTAAGAGAATGGGCACAGGCTGTTGGCTCGCTGTAAGGAAGATTACAACTTCTGTGTTCGATGGACACTGAAATCAGTGTCTCCCCTAGCAATATTGCTGTGTTGAGAGTGAAACTGTGAGTGGCTCAAATAGGTGACCCTCCTTACTCCTGCTATAAGGTTTCTACCTCTAAATTTTGCTGGTCTAGAACCCATTTACACTTGGGAGGTTACTCTGGCCCAAACAAGGTTGTATCCGTCTTTGGATGAGCAACGGGGAGGGGCGTTTAAAATGTGACTGTGGGATTTATTCACACCTGGAACAACTTGAGCTGTTTCCAGTTCCTACTTAAATCTAGTTCAGGCTGGCTTTGTAAGGGCCATGGGTAAGTCAAAGAGCAGAAGCTGGTGAAGTAGGAATTTGGCTCAGGAGCCTGGGGATCCTGAAAATTTAGCTGGGCTGGCATTCGGTGCACCTGTGAGAGGTGGCGCAAAATGTGGTGACCAGTTGAAGGATGCAGCAGATCCGTGCTGTGTTCTTGGGCGCTTTGTGTTTAATGAAAATGGGAATGCAGTACTGTAAAAGGTGGGAAGCAAAGCTGATGCCAATGTTGCTTTGCATAGCGGCAGCTGTTAACAGAGCAAGGATTTAACTGTCCTTGGGATGGCAACGGTGTCTGTTGATGTGATCCTGCGCATTTTGTTTTGCAGTTGGGTGCAAAGAAATAGCAGAAGGTGGGCTCTTAACTCTCAAAGCTCCCTCATGCGTTTTTATTTTCGCTGAATGTGTGCATAGATGTCAGAGGGGAAGCTTCAGTCATTTCGTAATCCAATAAAAAATTGTAACTAAGTGCTCTGAAGTGGCTCATGAGCTTCTGCCCTTTTAGCCACCTCTGACAATGGCAGGTCCAGGTGGTTTGGGTGAATGTGGGGCGCTCATGCACGCCTTGGGAGGTGCTTCACAACACTTCGTACTAAGGGTCAAGTTTGGGGTGTGATTCTGAGTGATCCTCTGGCTTGAGGGCTCCATCCTCTTCCTCTTGTTGACACAGAGCTGCTTCCACAGGGTGGTCTCCTCTGATTGAGAATCTTTCAAATACTCATTTTTATAAATTAGTATTTTTGCTCATTTTGAAAGCAAAAGCTTAAGAGTTGCTCCAGTGCTTTGGGCAAGAAGTGAGCACAGGGATTTCAGTCCAAAATACTTAAAATAGTGGAGGGGGAGCTCTGCGGGAGTTGGAGGTGACTGGAAGATGCAGCCTGTGCTGTCACATGGGTAGAGTTGGGGGGGGGGAATTACGTGGGCAAATTTGTTACTGGTGTGTGCAGCTCCTGGAACGGGATTATTCTGTAATCGGGAATACGAAAAATCAGCACCGTTAGTCAGTGGCTGTTAAACGGATCACATCTCCGCTGCATAGTGTAATTGGAAGGTACTGTGGCACCCAGTCAATCTGCCAGTCGAAGAGCAATGGTTCCTCTAGAAATGGGTGGAGGGTGAGTGGGGTAAAGTGGGTGTCGGGGCAGAAGACATGGGACAGTAATGGGGGAGGCGGGAGAAAACACGGTGAAAGAGCCTCTCTACTCATGCGCCTGGGTCTATTTGCTGAGAATTAAAAATCGTTGTTAAAAAAGTGTTAATCCAATTTACTGACAATTAAAAATCCTTGCCCTGTGAGCTGAAAGTGCTAATCCACCATTTGCCATAATTTAGGTGTCACCTACATACGTTTGGTAGCCCAGGGCAGAATCATTTCGTGGTTCTCCATACACGAAAGCCCCCTAGAGAGGGTGAAACTGAGGCACAAATTGCAGTGACTTGTCCAGTGGGAATAAAAGCTCCGGATGCCAGTTTGCGCTTCAAACTTAACTCCTGTTGCTTCATGTCCTGGAAGGTCTCCAACGGGCTTCTGGGGCAAATGAGGATGGGATGGGTGAGGATGGGCTGGCAGGTGCAACCACCTGCAGGTGCTGCCATCCATGAAGAGCAGAATGCGTGGGGATGAGTCCTGGCCTAGCATGTCCCAGAGCATCGCTTGCGAAGCAGAGCCCCGCTGCGCTCTGCACGAGTTGGGTCTGGTGGTGTTACTGGCATAGCAGGACCTGGGAAGCCACATCAGAAAGTGCTGAATGATACAAGCATTACTAAGAGCTAAGTTTAAATAACCAAAAGTTCAGAGAATCACAGAACATCTCCAGTTGGAAGGGACCCTTAAGAATCATTGAGTTCAACTCCCTGTTCCTCACAGCACTACCTAAAACTAAACCGTATGGCTAAGAGCGTCGTCCAGACGCACCTCGAACCCTGGCAGCCTGGTGCTGTGACCGCTGTCCTGGGGAACCTGGTCCAGGGACCGAGCACTCTCTCAGCAAAGACCCTTTTCCTAACGTCCAGTCAGAACTTGCCCTGACACAGCTGCATTCCCTTTCCTCGTGTCCTGTCGCTGGTCACCAGAGAGAGAAGATGGGTATCCCCCTCCACTGCCCCCCGCAAGGGAGGTGTAGGCTGCCATGAGGGCCCCCCTCAGCCTTCTCTTCCCCAAGCTGAGCAAGCCAAGCGACCTCAGCCACTCCTCCTAAGCCTTGCCCTTGGGACCTTGCACCATCTCGGTCGCCCTCCTCTGGACGCACTCTCATAGTTTGATGTCCTTGGTACGTTGAGGTGCCCAAAGCACACCCAGTGATTGAGGTGGGGGCCGCACCAGTGTGGCATGGAGTGGGACAGTCCCCTCCCTTGCCCAGTTGGCAATGCTCTGCTTGATGCCCCCCAGGACCAGGCTGGTCCTTTGGGCTGCCAGGGCACACTGGTGACACATGTTCAGCTTGCCAGCAACCCGAGCCCCCAGACCTCTTTCTGTGGGGCTGCTCTCCAGCCTCTTGCTCTCCAGCCTCTCGCCCCCCAGTTTGTACCTATAACCCACTTGTTGGGGCCATTAGCCCCCAGTTTGTACTATAATTTAAGATGCTTTACAAAAGAGGTTGTGGAAATGGAAGTTGAGGCACAGGAGGGAGCAATGGCTCCCTGGGAAGCCAGGGATGCCTCCTCCTTTTTCCCTAAAGTAGCTGTTTCCCAGGAATTCATCATTCCGAATTCATGATTTTTTTTAAGGCAAACATAGCCAGAAACAGGGAACTGATGGGGAAAGGCGAATGCTGTGTTGCTTTGCAAGTGACCGAGTTTCACCCTGCTCCTGATTCAAATCTATTCAAACCTCCCGCTGCAGCATAATGGGGTTTATACCGGAAAACCTTTATCTGTCCTGTGTCGCTGCAGGTGTATTGGGAAAGGGGGAAGAAGGCAGTAGCAGCAAAGGCAATACTGTTATTTCCTGATTTCCAGGATCTAACAGCTTCATCAGAGTCCTGGACTTCATCTCTTTTAATGCATTAAAAAAAAACTGGCAGATGGGCCAGAAAGAGCGCGCTCGTTCCCGTGCTCCCTGAAGCGAGCAGGTGGCACCTTGCCCTGGGCTGGGTGTGGCAGGAGCCAGCCCACGAGCCATCGCCTCTCCCCGGCCAGTCCTGCACACATCAAGTGTCCGTTCTCAGCAGCTTTTGGGGCATTTTGGTCCTTGCGCTTCCAAGTCTTCGTTCCTTCCACTCCCACCTTCTGCGGATAAGCGGGGCAAGCGTTGCCTAAAAGGCACGCTGCTTGCGTGGCCATAAAATACGAAAGGGTCCATGGGTAAGGTGCCCTGGTTTTTGGCTGGAGTGCTCAGGAAGTGCTACCGGTGCTGCGTGAGACCACGTCCTGCATTGCCTCCAGAGAAGCAGTTGGAACCATCCTTTTGCTTCCCGGCGATCTTGGGGATTTTGCATCACGTTCTGTCTCAAAGTGTGAGTTCTTCAAGCCTGGGATAGGAGAGGAGAAGATTCCCCCGCTCTGCTGGGGCAGCCCGAGCCTCTCCACCTTGGACGAGGCCAGGGCAACTGGTTTGGTCTCTGGGGCCTCTTGGC
>JADKXX010007715.1:0-56236 GCA_017310255.1 Butorides virescens | reverse complement strand
GGGCCCCGGCCGCCGGGCCCCCCGCCCCCGCCGTGGAGGTAAGGAGCGCGGCCGGGCGCTGCCCAGCCTGGGCGCCGCCTCCCCGCCCGGGCGCTGCCGCCCTCCCTTTTCCCCGCGGGCGAGGCCCTGGCCGGGCGAGCGGGGCCGAGGCCTGCCGGGGCGGCCCGGGGCCCGGCGCGGGAGGCGCGCTCTGCCATTGCCGCCCTTCACCAAAAGCCACCCCGGGCCCGGCGAAGCCGCGTCCCGGCCGAGAGGGGCGGCGGGGGCCGGGGCCGGGCGCGGGGCGGGCGGGGGGAGGCGGAGTTCAGGGCCGTAACATTTACCTGCGGCCAAGGGGGTTTTGTTTTGGTTTTTCGCCTCGAGGCGAGCCGCTGCGCCCGGCAGCGGGGGTTATCTTACCAGAAAATGAAAAAGAAAAGGACGTGCAGGCGCTTATCTCCCTTGGGCAGGGTCTGTGCGGGGCTGGCTGGTCCCAGCTGGGGGGGTGCGGTGCGAGGCGCTGCCCGGGCGCGACCCAGCGATGTCAGGGAACGGGACTGTTCTTCCTTGGCTTTCCCAAGGGATCCTCTCTGGGACACACAGGACTTGGAAGCCCCTTCCAGGGTGGACGCGTGACCGTGTTCCTTCTGGTGTTTCTCAAACGCCGCACGAGCACCCACTGTCCTGGAGCCCGGAGATGACACCGCTGCAGTCCCCGAAAGGGCCCTGCAGCGTGGAGGGCGTCAGTCCAGCCTAGCGGGACACAGACCAAACAGCCCAGGCTGCGGAGAGGATGCTCCACAGGGCCCAGGACAGGTTCTGGATTTATTTCTTTACTGATTATAAAAGAAGATAAAAGACTGGACATTTTGAAGTCATTCTGGACCACCTTTTTGGATGTTTCTGCCAGCTTATAAGCGGAACTTGTACTTGTGGAAAAGTATCCTGGGTTGTGCCCTGACTCTTCAGGGCTCGATGCTGCAGTAGGGCCAGTGCTATCAGTAGGCAGCAGCTTATGGCAGCAGGACAGAAGGTGGGAGGATGCGGGGGTCTCTTTTGTGCCTCTCTCAGTGGTGGCTGGGGGCCTGTGCCTGGCCAGAGCTGCCCAGGCTTCAGGCTGCCCTCTGGCCTCAGCACTGAGCTTGGATGGTGTCACCCTGAGCCCTTGGGGGTGGCACGTGAGGTCACTGGTAGCTGCTCGTTCTCCCCGCCTGTGGCTCTTAGCAGACCCTCAGGCCCAGGAGGTGGTCCCAGCAGCAGTGACGCTGCTGTGGACAGCTGGTGACACCCAGCCTCTGCTCTGTTCTGGACCTAAAGCTGAAGTCAGCTTGCTCCTCTCTTGCCCTTCTCCCTCCCATCTCAGTCTTCACAGAAACTATTCATTATTTTGAAATGTGCAACACTAACAGCCTCTTACTGCACAGAAGGAGGATGTTTCATCCTGGTTTGAGATGTTGATGGATACCATGGTCCATTCCAAACCTCACCCCGTGCTGCAGCAGAACCCAGGAGGACTCTGTGGCCCCTGGGTTATTCCGGAGAAGGCATTGCCTCCTGGGTCTAAAGGGACAGTCAGGTTTGGAAGGGAAGAGGCAGTTGTGTTTGCCTTTCTCCACTGGGCCACCCACTCCTGCAAAGGGTGTTGCTGAGTGTGTTCCTGTGTGTATATGGAGCAAATAACTGCTGCAGTGCCGTTCGTCTCTTCAACGCCTGCCCTGGGCAATGCCAGAAGACAGGGGAAGATCCAGGGCGCAGTCCCCATCCCACCACATCTCTGCGGTGCTCTGGGGTACTGCTTGCAGTCTGAGCGTGGTCCCAGTTGGTGCTTTTTCTTAAAGGCTCAGTTTTGCCACTGGAGGTAATGAATAATCCATACCTCAGCCGTTGTTAAGGATGGGGAAGTTCTCTCTCGTGGCTGAGGAAATTCCTAAAAAATAATTCACAGAATCACAGGGTGCTTGAGGTTGGAGGCATCTCTGGAGCTCACCTTGTCAGTCCCCTGTGCCATCAGGGCCAGCCAGAGCCAGCTCCCCGGAACTGTCCCCAGGCGGCTTTTGAGTATCTCCATGGATGGATGTGCCAGGGCTCGGTTGCCCTCACAGTGCAAAGGTGTTTCCTGATGTTCAGAGGGACCCTCCCATGTGTTAGTTTGTGCCAGTGGCATCTGGTCCTGTCCCTGGGCACCACTGGGAAGAGCTGGGCTCCGTCCTCTCCGCACCCTCCCCCTGTGTATTTATACGGACTGATGAGAGCCCCGAGCCCGCTCTGCTCCAGGCTGAACGGCCCCAGCTCGCAGAGCTGCGAGCCTGCCCTGCTCCAGGCTGCATGGCCCCAGCTCTCAGCTGCTCCTCGCAGCAGAGATGCTCCAGCCCTCCATCACCTCCACAGCCCTTCGCTGGACTCTCTCCAGTCTGTCCCTGCCTCTCTCCTACTGGGGAGCCCAGCGCTGGACCCAGCACTCCGGGGTGGCCTCAGCGGTGCTGAGCAGAGGGGAAGGATCCCCTCCCTCCCCCTGCTCTCACCCTCCTCCTGATGCAGCCTGGGACACTGTTGGCTGCCTTTGCCGCCAGGACACATTGTGGGCTTGTGTTCAATGTGGTGTCTATGAGTACCCCCAGGGCTCTTTCTGTTAGGCTTTAGCTTTCCAACTGGGTGGCCCCTAGGATACACCAGTGCAGATTTCAGGAATATTTAAAAATCTGAGAAGCCACAAAGCCAATGAATGTACTAATGTTGTTTGAAATGTGGTTATTTTAAGCCAATTTAACCACATATTTTGGCCAGACTGTGCTTTCTAAAGCACTGATGGGGCTGTACAGCATCTCTGCTGGGAGCTGCTTTTCTCCCTGCTCCTCTGTGGCCTGTTTCACGCAGTGCATCCCTCCTCTTTCCAAAGAGCGGATTGTTCCCTGGATTTGCTGTGGTTTTGCAAGACGGTGGCTGTGAGACTGTGGCAGAGTTGGAGCCTCGGGTGTATAGCAGCTGCAAAAATGCTCGCTTTCCAAGCCCCTGTGTCGCTGGTCACTGGGCAGGATCAACACCTGACACTTCTTGTTTGATGAGCTGGAAACTTTGTGAGCACCAGAAGCGGTGAAGCTTGGTTGCCTTCAAACGCACGTTTGGTGGCCAGTTTCCTCTGTACGTGTGAGCATGTGCGTGGATCGGCTTTCCTCAGGATGTTTGATCTGCGCTGATGTTCCCCCTGCAAGGTGAGGGCCAATGCAGGGACCCCATCCTCTGTGCAGGTGCTTGGCTTCCCAGACTGGAAGGTTTTACTCTGATAGAGACCGCTGTTATGGAGGCATCTGATCTGGCTGTCAGAACTGGTTGAAATAGGCTGGGGGGGGGCTGACTGCAGACAGGCGGCTGTATGCACATATGTGCTCCTGCATGGAGAATGTGATTGCAAGACCCGCTTTACTGGAGCCAAGCAGGCCAAGAAAGGGAGCGCTTTGGGATGAAAGTTGCCTGGAAAAGTTCTTCCTTCCAGGCAGCATGTGGTGGTGGTCCCTCTAGGGACCACAGGTCAGTGTCTGTGTGTGGCCAGTGTTCCCTAGGGTGGCTTTTGCCCTTTCTGGCTTCCCCAGAGTGGGAGCCTGAGGTCCTTGTCTGCCCCTCTGTGCAGTTATAGGTCCCTGTGGACCTAAAGGAAAGGCTGAGCGGCTGGCTTGCTGGGGAGGGGGGCTGACCTACATCCCCTGTAAGACGTACGGAGTTGTGCTCAGTAGCAGGAAAAATGGAGAACTGGGGGCCTCACTGATAAGTCCAAAATAGCCTTCACCTCTGTGGCTGCTTGCTATTTTAAAATCTGGATGGTGGGATTTTGGAAAGCTGCTAAGTGTTGGCCTAATTCTGGTCCTGTCAGGGCAGGCAGAGTTTTATCAGATGTCACTGGGGCACATGCAGGCCAAAAGCTTTTTAAGATCCCAATGAAGTAAAAAAATTTAGAAAATAAATACCCCTTTTGTTCCCCTTCTAGAACAGCCACTGGAAAGGGAGCAGGTTAGTTTGTTTTGCTAATTGTTGTGCTAATTTGCAGGGAGGGTGGTTTCCATCCCGGGAGGTTTTCAAGACCAGACTGGATAAAGCCCTGAGCAATCTGGTCTGATCCCATAGCTGGCCCTGCTGCGAGCAGGAGGCTGGACCAGAGACCTCCTGAGGTTCCTTCTAGCCTGAATTATCCTACAATCCTTAGTGGGTCAGACCAGGGCTTGCAGGAGACCCCTTGAGGCGATTGCTGGGGTGGTGGTACCTGCCCAGGCTCTGGCTCCATGCACTGAAGCAACCAGGCCACGGGCGTCCTCTCCCTGACGTCTGTCAGAAGCCCTGTTCCCAGCGAGCAGGGTTGTCCAAAGGGACGTGTGCACGTGCCTTTTGCCTGCTGTGGCGGTGATGCTCGGGCAGATCGTGGCTGTGGCTGCGCTCCTTTGCATAGATGCTTGTTCTCTTCTCCCCTTTTCCTCGTCTACTGCTCCTGGCCTGAGATATTTCACAGGTTGAGCTTCCAGGTTTTTTTTTTCTGCCGGGGTTTTGAAAACTGCGAGCTGCAAACGGTGTCTCCAATCCTGATTCTCACTCCTACGGGTTGGGGATGGAACTCCGCAGCCCCGGTGTCGTGTCATGCCCAGGCCCGTCTCCCCAGCAGGGCTCCAGGGCATTGTGGGGCAGGGGTCCAGAGCAGTGCTCTGGGGTGCTTGGGACTGTTTGTGCAGGGGTTATTGCAGAAATCCTGAGTTCAAAGTTCAGCAGTGTGCGCTAGGGTTGATGTGAGCAGGGTTGGTGGTAAATTGTTGCCTAACACCGCGGAAGCCCTCAACAAGAGGTGGGAGAGCCCTGGGAATCGCTGGGGTTCAGCTGTGGCAACGATGTGCTTACAGCTTCACACCAACAGTGTTCTCGCTCATGTGTGGCCTTGGAATAGCTCTGTCTCCCCCCATGGGTCTTACAAGGAGAGAACCGTGGCTTGAGGCCTCTGTAAGTGTAAAGATTCTGTGGCGTCCAGGACCTCAAAGTCTTTGCTTCCTTGCAGGATGGAGCAGGACGCGTCCTGGGGGAGCTGTCTGCAGAATTTGTGCTCCTCACTTGCTCAAAGGGCAGGAGTTGGGGCAAGGTGTTAGAGAACGGTTTCCGCCAGCCAGAAAGAGGTTGGTCTGGCCAGAGGTGCCAGGGGAAGCACAGCCACCACCGCTGAGGGGCAGATAAGAGGAACAGGAGTGACGATTTGTTGTAGGGCAGGGCCATGGGCTGGATGGGCTCCTTCCTCTGCCTCCCCCAGGCTCCTTGGAGGGCTCCTGACCCTCTGAGTTGGCTCCCAGTGGTGGGGTAGTGCGGGGACCTGCCCTTTGCTGCAGCAAGGCCTTTCCCAGGAGGTTGTTGGAGGAGGGATTGGCTGGAAGTTAAGTCCTAAATCTCAGTTATTTAATTCCTCCAGTTTAAGGAATGGTACCACAATCTCTAATCCAAATTCATTCTGTTCACCCTGAACTCGTAAGGCATGGGAGTACCATCTCAACAGCATCGGCAGGCGGCCCTGCAATGATTTGAAGAGCGTTTGACATGTGATAATTACCACTGGTTATTACCTGTGCAGTTATTTGCTGTTGCATTCACATCATAGACTGCTGTACAGAGATGAGTTTGAGCATTGCCCATTTTGGGCACTGGATCAAGTTATTTCTCTTCCTTTCTATGCATTCCCAGTCCCAAGTTCTGGTTAAATTATATAAAAAAAAAAGTTAACAGCTCACACAAAGCGAGGAGTTGTCCTTGAAACATTTAATGCAAGTGCCTAGGGAAGCAGATAGGTTCCTGGTGAGTATTGGGAAGGACCAGGACGGGTTGGCTGCCAAATTCATTTTGGCTTTCAGTTGAAGTCTGGTGTCCAGCTGAGTTGCTCGGTTCCTTCAGTTCTCCCGACACCTCACAGTGCTTTTCTGGTGTTGCACCCAGAGGGCCTTCAAGGTCTGTACTGTCTCTCAGCTGAACATCAGGTACTTCTGATCACGAACCTGACAGCACCATAAGAGAGAGGAGGAAGCAGATCTTCCCCTAACGTGAGCACACCATCCCACTCTTTACCCCCTGGTTGTAACACCTTTATCTTAATGTCTCAGGTTTTAAAATTCTGGACTTTGCCCTTTGTAGCCAAATCCTTATTTAACCGTGCTCCACTGAAGTGGTTCCACACGGCTGTCTCCTCTTTCAAGTTCAGGTTGCATCAAAAGCAACCAAGATGTGAGCACGGTCCCCTGCTTAGCCCCACGGCAGCCCAGCCTCCGTCCCGGCAGCAAATGCTTCGAAGAGGGTGTGGGAGACAGGGCAGGTCCAAAATCCTTCCCCCAGCCCCGTGTCCTCAGACTCCAGCAGTCTCCGGGACACCTGGACCATCCATAGCCGCCTTCCCTGAGTGCATCCGATGATACTGCCGGTTTTCTGCTTAGCTCTGTGTGTCCGCTGCGGTTTTCAGTAGGGCAGGAGCAGCACCCAGAGCACTCCCTTGCCGAGGTGTCCTGGGCACTGGGAGGCAACGCTGTCCTTCCCTCCGGCTTGCAGGCCAGTCCCCCTGGTCTGTGTACATCGTGGGGTAGGCACCATCCTGCCGCTGGGGCACAGCAGAGGCCAGCTGCCACCCTACGGACAGGGAACCGAGGAAGGTGGCCAGCAGGGCCCCTGTAGCCAGGTCCAGCTAGGAGCTCAAGTCAGTAGACGAGGCTGGGGCCAAGCCAGGCTGCCAGCCAGCCAGCCGGACCACCACTGCTGCAGGGTGGCATAGGGAGGCTGAGGGTGGGCTGAGACGGAGCCCCTGGGCCCATGGGTGGGGGTCCCAGCAGAGGCTGGTCAGGGCCAGTAAGTGCCCTCAGGGCCCTAACACCTTGCCTGCTCCTTGAAATTCATGGCTAAATGGGTTGAGCATCACCACTCCCGTGAGAAACTCAGCTGCGTGCAGTGGACTTCATGTTCCATCCTGTCCCCCCCCACCCAGTTAACTCCTGTCACTTCTGAAATTCTCTCTTGCAGCCTGATAGAAGACCAAGGGTAACTGCCTCAGGGGAGAACTGGAAGGAGAACTTCAGGGACCTCCATCTTCTCCAGGGTAAGATTTGCCAAGCCCCAGCCACAGTCTGCATCAGAGTGGCATAGGCTGCAGTGGGAGCCAGGAGCAGCTTGTGGTGGACCTGCTGTGCTTGTGCCATCTTATGGTGGTGGCCAGGTGAGAAAAAACCCTCGGTGTTCGCAGGCTCTGAGCTGGGATATCACAACGGGGGCTGGACTAGGTCATGTTGGTACCAGCTGTGACCTTCGTGCTGTTCTTGGTTGGGTTCAGTGGGCCTTTACCAGATCTTACAGGAGTTTCTGCTGGGAGATGGTGGAAAGGGAGGGACGATCCCCCATCGTCTCTTTCTCACTCCTTTGTCATGCTTGTTCTTGTACCCAACTCAATTTCTTTCTTGCATCTTCCAGCGTGTCACTCTGTGCCCAGGCAAGGTGATGGACAGCAGAGCAGAGATGGAGGTTGTGAGAAGCACAAAGGGGAATGCTGCTGGGGAGGTCAGCGTCCACGTGGTCACCACCGAGAGCACTGTGCAGAGCACCCACCTGCCAACGACTGCCTTCATCATACCAGGTAGCCAGAACTGTCCTCTCTAACTGCTGCCTCCCCAGCCTTCTCCCCCTGCATTGATACCTCACACTCCTTGTATGTGCTCTTCCCAAACCTTGGAAGGCAAAGCCATGCTGCTGTTGCCATCTTAGAGGTTCTATGTGGCTATCCCACATCACTTGGATGATTTGTGGCCGATCAAAACCTCTTGAGTTTTAAACCAAAGCCCTGATGTCTGGGGCCCTGTGCCAGCGCAGCACAGTGTGCTGGGTGCCTGCTCTGCAGGGCATGTGGGCTCCTGGGTGGCTGCATTATCATAAAACCACAGAACATCTCCAGTTGGAAGGGACCCCTAAGGATCATTGAGTCCAACTCCCCGTTCCTCACAGCACTACCTAAAACTAAACCGTATGGCTAAGAGCATCGTCCAGACGCGCCTCGAACCCTGGCAGCCCGGTGCCGTGACCGCTGCCCTGGGGAACCTGGTCCAGGGACCGAGCACCCTCTCAGCAAAGACCCTTTTCCTAACGTCCAGTCAGAACTTGCCCTGACGCAGCTGCATTCCCTTTCCTCGTGTCCTGTCGCTGGTCACCAGAGAGAGAAGATGGGCATCCCCCTCCACTGCCCCCTGCAAGGGAGGTGTAGGTTGCCATGAGGGCCCCCCTCAGCCTTCTCTTCCCCAAGCTGAGCAAGCCAAGCGACCTCAGCCACTCCTCCTAAGCCTTGCCCTTGGGACCTTGCACCATCTCGGTCGCCCTCCTCTGGATGCACTCTCATAGTTTGATGTCCTTGGTATGTTGAGGTGCCCAAAGCACACCCAGTGCTCGAGGTGGGGGCCGCGCCAGTGTGGCGTGGAGTCCCCTCCCTTGCCCAGTTGGCAATGCTCTGCTTGATGCTCCCCAGGACCAGGCTGGTCCTTTGGGCTGCCAGGGCACACTGGTGACACATGTTCAGCTTGCCAGCAACCTGAGCCCCCAGACCTCTTTCTGTGGGGCTGCTCTCCAGCCTCTCGCCCCCCAGTTTGTACCTATAACCCACTTGTTGGGGCCATTATCCCCCAGTTTGTACCTATAACCTACTTGTTGGGGCCATTAGCCCCCAGCTTGGACATATAACCAGGATTGCCCCATCCCAGGTGCAAAATCTGACACTTGTTCTTGTTAAATTTTGTACGGTTGGTGATCGCCCAGCTCTCCAGTCTATCCAGATCTCTCTGTAAGGCCTCTCTGCCCTCAAGGGAGTCCACAGTTCTTCCTAATTTAGCGTCATCATCAAACTTACTTGATGTACATTCGACTCCTGCATCCAGATCATTTATAAAAGCATTAAAGAGCACTTGCCATAAAATGGAGGCCTGCAGAGCTCCACTGGTGACTGGCCGCCAGCCAGTTGTTCACCCATCGTACCATGGACTTGCCTAGCTGCACACTGGATGTTTTGTCCGGAAGGGTACTGTGAGGGACAGTATCAAAAGCTTTGCTAAAATCCCCAAAGCCCACATCTACCAGCTTCCCTTGGTCAGGTAGATGGGTGGCCTTTTCCTGGAAGGAACTCAAGTTAGTTAAGCAGGACTTTCCCCTCCTGAACCTGTGTTGGCTATGGCCAACAACTGCAGTGTCTCTCAAGTGTTTTTCAATAGCTCCCAGAATAACCTTCTCTATAATTTCACCAGGCACTGCAGTGAGGCTGACCGGCCTGTTAATAACCAGGGTCACCCTTTGTACCCCTCTTGAAATTTGGAACGATTTTCAGCCCAGCTGACCAGTGCCTTTCAGGAGGTGTGCAAGTGAAGCATGGATGTGTGTTAGGTGAGATCGGGGGTGTTTTGTAGGAGCAAATCTCCCAATTTTTCCTGTTCCCAGTGCCTCAGTTCCAACTGCAGAGGGGCCCTGGGCTGCCCAGTGTGTTCCTTCAAAATGAAACTAAACTGGAAGATGCGGTCCAGGGGCTCACCAGCACGGTCCTGGTCATGGGAACAGCCTGAGGTCAGGCTGAAGTAGGAGCTCTTGAATGTGGATGGTTGTTGGTGCCAGCCACTGGCACAAGCCATTGCTGGCTGCAGATCTGCCTGCGTGTGGGTGCTTTAGCCCACAGGACCAAGCCCTGGGCTGGGAGACTATGTCTTCTCTGTCATTTTGTGCTGCCTTTGAGCCTTGTTTGCATCAGTTAAGCATTCTGCGTATGCCTCTGGTTGTTTGTTTCCTTTCTTCCCTTCTCAAGCAAATGCCACTACCATCAACCTTCCCACGAGCACCTTAGAAATTCAGCGATTCCCCCGGGAACCACAGAGAAGCACAGGGGCCGAGAGGCCAGAGAGGGGAGCGGGGAGTGAACCCATCACAGCTACTGTCATTCCCCAGATCAGCGGGGTGCAGACCTGCAGCACAGTCCGCGTGCTGGAGTGGAAAGATGGGGTGGCTACTTTGCCTGGGAGTAACCTGCGGGTAAGTGTAGCCCTGGGCCACCATGTTTGCCGCCCCCCCCCCCCGCCCCTCCCCTCAGCTGCTGGCCCTTGCAAGTGGCAGTGCCCCCGCCTGTGCCAGGCAGGGACCACCAGGCCATGAGGTGGCCCCTGGCAGTACCTGCACCCCAGCTGGAGGATCCCTGGCTGTTCTGGCTCTGCAACAGCTCTCCCTGTGCTGCATCCCTACACCCCTCCTGTCCTGTGAGCTTGGCAGAGCGAGTGCACCCATGGTGCCTGGGGGACTGCAGCAGGTCTGCCCTGCACAGGGAGGCAGAGGGATGCTACGTGCTTGTGGGGCATCGTCCCTTTCCAGGCTGTGCCCTGGAGTTGGCTCTCGCCAAGCTCCTGCACTCCCCCTGGGAACAGTGGCCGTGTGCTCATCAGGCAGCGGGTGCCTTTAGGTGTACCCCTCGGTACATGAAATAGCTTGCACAAAATGCACCAATTTCTCAGCTGCTACTCAGTCTGAGGGCACCACGTCCTCCAGCTGTCACCCTGCCCCTCGTGCTGCCAGCGGGTGCTGGTCTGGTCCAAGCGCTGGCAGCGTGCTAGCCCTGGCGGGCTCAGTGGCCAGCAGGGAGGAGCAGCAGGACAAGTGGCTTTGGTGCCGCGCTCGCCTCAGTCATCGGAAGAGCTGTCTTCTTGTTGAAGGCACTGATGACTGAACCCCATCCCTCTCGTTCTCAGAGCTCACACGCACCCAGTAGCTATCAGGTTGCGTTTCTATCCTTCTCATCAACTGTTTTTCCTTGGTTTTTTGGTTCAATGACACAGTTTCGAATAAATGAGTACGGGACGCTGAAGGTGGTGAGCGCTGATAAGATGCCTACAGTGGAAGCTATAAAGGAGGGTCACACAGAGAAAGATGGGGACTCAGAGGTGGCACCCACCAGCAGAGACAATCCTACTGTGGCTCAGGGTAAGGGCACCATGGTGGCACTCCTGGGGTGGGTGCTGTCACCCAGCAGGTGCTGCCTGGCGCAGGCCCCGAGCAAGGCAAATGTCTCCTGCTTCCTGCTCTCCTTTCTTTGCTGCACCTTGTGCCTCACTGCTCCTCTTCTCTCTGACTCAGATGTGCTGGAGCAGACCAAGCTGCCAACAGCAGAAAGCATGTGCCACTGTGATACCTGTGGCCGGAGACACGTGTCGGATGGAGCTCGGGAAGGCAGGGGCTTCTGCAGTGAGCACTGTCACCAGCAGTTCAAAGAGAGGTAAAGGAAGGGGAGTCTGCTCCATGCAGAGCCGAATCCATCCGTCCATCTGCCCTCCCTCCCCTGGTCCATATGCTCCAGCAAGGAATGCAAGTGCATCTGTCTCTGGCGGGTGCTGGGGACCCCACTTGTTTCCCTCTTTCCTGTAGGCAGAATGCCCTGGCTGCAGCATAGTGGGGCTGAAGACTTGTCCCAGGGGACAGCAGGAAGCACAGGAGCCAGATTTTCTCCTGCCCAACTTGAGGCTGGAGCAGGCTTGCAGCAGGAGGTTGCTGCAGTGGGTGCTTCCAGGCTGAGCAGCGGTGGGAGGTGTGGGTCACACGGGCGTTCCTAGCCCCTCTGCTTACTAACCTGGGACTCCCAGGATTCGTATTACTAACCTGGGACTCCCAGGATTCGTTTTACAGCATCTCTGTGGGACTCTGGTGCAGCTTAGAGCCCTGCTATGAAACTAGGTGGCTTTTGATCCGTCCTGGGTTCAGGTTTCTGACACCCAGACGTGTGAGGGTGATTCTGGTCTGTACCCTGGTTCTCACCTCTTGCCAACTTGTGCACTAAGAGGAGCACATGCATTAGTCAGGAGGAGGGGTGGGAGGACATGTGAGTAAGAAACGGGGTGACAGCAGCCACTCCCGTACCAACGCCCCAGCCATTGCTGCAGTGGTTTACTCTCCCTTCCTCTGTGCAGGTCCGTCATTGTGGAAAACTCTGCCAGCAGTACCAATACCACCGAAATCCTCAAGCCCGTGAAGAAACGAAAGAGGAAGGACTACCAGAGCCCTTCGGAGGATGAATATGAATCCGAGCAAATGGTAGGAGGAGGGAAGGCAGGGCATGTCTGTGCATATGCCGATGTTGAGGGTGGGCCGTGGCCACCCCTGCATGCACTGCGGGTGGGCACGATTCTCATCGGTGCTGTCAGCTGTATGTCCAAGGGGTAACCTGTTGGCTGTTTCTGCCAAAAAGACTCAAATGTGTGGAGCTTCAGGGCTTCTAGACACTTGGCTGGCTGTTCTGGCATGCCGAGTACCTCAGATTGGGTTAGGGCTGTCCTAGACACTAGTGCTAGGCACAGTCCTGATTGGGCCATAGGTATTGAGTGCTCTCTTGAGTCTGGGCCACCAAAGTGAGTGCTGAAGTAAGACAGTGTCTGTCTGTGTGATGTGTCTCTTGGGGAAGGGATAAGGAAGCTCTGCTTGCCAGCCCTGACCGTAGCAGATCCGCTCCAAGTGTGATTGCTACCACTCAGCACCAAAATCCCCCTCGGGCTCCCATCATCAGATCCTCTCAGCCGCCCATTTCTGGGCTGAGCACCAGTCAAATCATGCACGTTGTGGAGGCCCAGTATAGCGCTTGGCACCGGCATGAGGGTACAACACACAGCATAAACCTCTGCGCAGACCTCCAACACGATGGGTTTCTCTTTTGTCTGCTCTCATGTTTAGGAGGAAAAGCAGGAAGAGAGGAAAAACTCTGCAGGAGACTCTGCTGCCAGCAATCCAGAGGCTGATGCGTGGAACGGGAGCCAGCATGGTATGGAGGGCTGGGCGGGCGGTGGGGTGAGCGCTCCCACCACGGTTGTGGGGTCCCGCTGTGGTGCTGCAGGGCTGGGCCAGCATTTTGTTGCTCCAGCAGAGTCAAATACCCTGTGCAAGGTGCTGGTACATGTTCCCGAAGGCTCGTAAGCTCCTCTGCTTGCTTGATCCTGCTTTCTCTGTCTCTTTCCATTTCTCTCCTTTCCTCTCTTTCTCTCCATGGGAAGGGTGCACCCTTACAGATACGGCTGTGTCATCTTTAGGCATTGGGCTGTACTGTACAGTGCTTTCTGGGCCCTCCCCTTGGGAGCTGAATGTATTATTCGCTCGTGGATACCGTGTTTGCACCGAGAGGTACTATCCTGAGCAATAACGTGACTCTGCGCCACGTCTGGCTTTGCCCCCCCTTCCTGACAGTCTTACAGGGAATGTCCCTCTCGTGGTGGGGAGCTCACAAGTTTGGGAGCTGCTCCTGTAGGTCTGGTGCCACTGAAGCCAGGTGATGTGGGGTTGTCTCATCTCGTGGGGATCCATTCCTGGACCATATCAGAGGAGATCTCAAACACAGAGCTATCAACACAGAGGGAAAGGAGGCAGGTGGAGTGATGCAGTGTTTGCTTGTTTGGTTTTTTTCCCTGCAGCGTGATGGGGGTGATGGGGAAGGAAAACTCAGGAAAATACTGAAAATAAACCTTTATGGGAAACCTTTTGTCTCGGAATAGCGAAAGGTTATACTCAAAGTAATTTCAAAATTAAACTGTTCCAACTTCATAGTCCTCTCTGTAGCCAAATGTAGGGACAGTAGCAGGGGCCAGGTGTCATTAGCCCCTCACGTTACACTGCGTTAACCACTATTAAAAAGGGAGCTCATACTCGCTTGCCAGGTCCTTTTGTCTAGAATCTGAGGCCTGAGCATGTGACCTTCCCTGCCGCACACAAGTAAGTGGTGCTGAGCCTTGTTATTTCAGCATTTTATTTTCTCTTCTTTTAGAAGTACGTCTGCAAACAAAATACGCACCTGGGTGCTTCAGTGCAGTAGAGTCAGTGTATACTCTGTCTCCAGTGTATACGTTGTCTTCAGGTGTATTTATCACTCTCCAGAAGTGCAGAGCTTGTACTTACGGAGTCCTCAAACGTGCCTGCCACTTTTCCCTGTGTCCTAAAGAGTAATAAAGGTGTTGGTTACTCTTAAGTATTAGCGAACCATCTGGGTTCATAACGATGCTCACTGAAGCTCAGTGAACGCTGAAGCTTTAATTTCTTCCACAAGTTCCTATTTTTCCCATCTCCACTTCCCCTAAGCCCAGGGTAGGAAGGAGCTGGTGTGTTTTTCCCCTGCATTTCTGGCCTGCCCTGCCCAAGGCTGGCTGCCATGGCTGACCTGTAGCTGTGAATTACTCTGTGCTGGACTTGGCACACAGCACTCCTGGAGTCCCTTCAGGTGCTACGAAGCAGGGAGAGAAAGTGGCTGGAGAGCAAGAGACTTGGGTTGTGTCTTGTGTGCCTTGGGCAAGGCCTTTGTGGCCTCCCCAAAGGGGTCAAAGGCATGAAGGATCACCTCCCTGCCTACGGAGAGACGATGCTATCATCTTTTTGTGAATACCATAAGAGTAAATGCATCTCTCGGGCATTGGGGTGGCCCTGATGTGCCGGGGGGGCTCAGGTGGTTGTCTCAGAGCAGAGGAGAGCAGAGCTGGTGCCTCTGGAGTGGCAGCGGGAGGTGAGCCCGCTGCTGGTTTGACTAGGTGGGAGCCCCTTGCAGCTGGGAGCAGTTTACAGGCCTCTAGATGGATCCTGCTGGCAGTCCCAAATCCGTCAGTGCTGTGGCCATTTCGGATGTACTGGCTGGAGGAGGACTGGTTGCAGAGGTGTCCTGATGCTTTGCACAGGATGACTGACCCCAGGCTCCTTGGGTGCCTTACTAGAGCGTTGTACAGCGACAGAGGACATTTGGATCATGGGGGCCTCTTGGCTCTGTCCCTCCTCAAACAGCTGGCCGGGTTTGCTGGAGAAGGGGCTCTGGTAGGATGGTGCTGAGCTCTGCAGGGATGCAGGACTGTGCGTGAGAGCGGGATGCAGCCCCAGCGGGACCCGTGCGCTCGCCTGCCCTCCGCACCGCACTGCGCCGGGGCAGGCAGGGATGGGGGCTGGAGTGGACCCTCAGCAGCGCCTCTTGTGTGTGCGTTTGTGCTGCGCCTCAGGTGCCAGTGAGGAGAAGAAAGAAGGCTGGTCTTGGGCGTCCTACTTGGAGGAGCAGAAAGCTGTCGCTGCCCCTTTAGATCTCTTCCAGGATGTGAGTTGGGATTTTCCTGTCTTTTTCCCTCTTTCATCTTCTTTTTTCTTTCCCTTTTTTTTCCCACCCCTCCTCCTTCTCCTCTCTTCCTTGCTTCCCTATTTTGCGGGACTCTGAGCAATAAGCAAGCGCCCATCTTCACCCAGAGGTGACCAGTCAGCCTCCGGTTTTGATTTGCCCCAGGTCCCGCTCCCCAGCAGGGTTCTGTCCCCCATCCCAAGCACCCCACCTTTTCCTGGGACTCCCCGGTGGCTCTGGCAGGGTGGTGGAGCCTTTCCAGCCCTTCTTGAAGCCGGGCGTGGGCTTTCCTGAGGCCACGTTGCTGCGCTGCACCCTTGCTCCCAGGTGTCTGATTGCCAAGGTGCAAGAGGAGCCAGGCCCGTGCCCCACTCTCCCTGGCTGCGGCCATAAGCCCAGGGACACCCTGCCCTGCCAGTAGCAAGAGATGCAAACCCACAAGGAGGTGGAAGAATGTGTTTTTCTACGGGAAAAGAATTAGAATTTGGTTGACAACATAACCTGTGGCCCACAGCCTCCTGGTCCCAGCAGCTCCCATTGCCTGATGGCTGCTCCTTGGGATGGTTCTAGACCCAGCTGCCTGTGCCTGTTTTTACACTGTAGTTTAATTTTTGTTTCCAGTGCCAGGTAGCTTCCCAGCACAAGAATGGCTTTAAAGTGGGCATGAAGCTGGAGGGGATTGATCCTCAGCACCCATCTATGTACTTTATCCTGACGGTGGCTGAGGTAAGGTGCCTCCAGTTCCCACGTTCCTTGGTTCCCCCTCACCCCCGTGCAGTGGGGGGCTCTGCGGGAGGGGAGGTGCTGCCAGCCGGCCTGTGGGGGAGGTGGGCTTTGGACCCTCACCTGCACATCGCTGCATGAGATGAGCTGGCACGCCAGCACCCCAGTCAAGGAAATGGGGAAGTTTCCCTCCAGGTCATAGGGGTGGGAGTCAGTGCTGCGGAGCAGGTGTGGTGGCCCAGCCTAGCTGGTCTCTCCATCACCCTAACACAGCAGGGCCATGTGGGGAGAGACTGTGGTGATGGCAACAGCTTCTTGTCTTTGAGCTGATGCTCCTCAGAGAGGTCTGAGCGCTTGAGATGGAGGGTGTGGAGGCATCCCATTGCTCTTCCCTTTGTCCACAGAGGCCCCATGTCTGTGGGGCTGTCTGCTCAGCTGAGCCAGCCTTGCCTCGCGGTGCTCCCAGGCAGCCAGGGAGATCAGCCATACAACAGCGGCTGCTGTTCTTGCTGGTGGAGAGGTTTCACCAAAGCAGCACGGCATTTAGCCAAAATCCCCGTGCCAGCATCTGCCCTGGATACAGGAAAGGGAACCCTTGCACTTGCTGGACCCAGCAAGGTACCCCAGCGTGGCACCTCACGCACCAGCCTGAACCTTCCTTCTGAGGGCTGGCTTGCGGTGGCCTTACACTTAACCTCATTCTGTGCTGGCCACCTTTTGGGACTGGCAAGCGCCTCCCAATTCAGGCACTGGCCTGTGATTGACTCTTGGCTTCCCTAAGCGATACATTGAGATTGCGTGTGGGAGGGGAGATGCGTGTGATGCTCAGCCAGGGACAGCAGGAGGTTTCCATGGTCCTTTCCTTTTCCTCCCCTCCCTGCTGGTAGGTGTGCGGTTACCGGATGCGCCTCCACTTTGATGGCTACTCCGAGTGCCATGATTTCTGGCTGAATGCTGACTCCCCTGACATCCACCCCGCTGGCTGGTTTGAGGAGACGGGGCACAAACTCCAGCCCCCGAAAGGTAAGGAGTTAGTGAGCCTCAGTTGGTGGGTCCTGTTGAAGGAGGGGGACGAGGAGTGAGCCCCCAAACATAGAGAGGGAGATGGGGACAGGGTGGCTCCATGGGGCCTAGGAGGGGATGGTGCTGTTCTGGGGGGGGGTTCCACAGGACAACCTTTCAGGCACCCATCATGCTAAAGATCTCTGCTCGCTCCCATTTTGGGGAAAAGCCCCATCATCCTGGGTGTCCCAGTGCCAGGCTGGAGCCAGCAGCTCTCCCCAGGGCAGGTGGGACTGGGACTGACGCTTTCTGGGGAGGAGTGGAGCTCTGGATTTCCACTCCACGGCTAATGTTTGCCAGCACCCCTTCAAAATCAGCCGTTGGGGCTAAGCCATGGGCTTTGCGTTTCCCAGGGCTGCTGTAGACCCCGTCCACCCACAGCACGGCATGCCTGGCAGGGTGAGGGGCGGTTGGCAATGGCTGGGCTGGGCCCCATGACCTCCTCGCTGCTCTCTGTGAATTTGCTGCTCTCGTTTCTCTTCCTGAGGGGTTGTAGGTTATAAGGAAGAAGAATTCACCTGGACAAACTACCTGAAGATAACAAAGGCTCAGGCAGCTCCTAAGCACCTCTTCATGGTCCGAAACGCTGTGAGTAGCAGCTCCTCCTTCCCACCTGAGCCTGCAGGTTCAGGTGTGACTTCTTCCCCTCCAGCCTACCCCAGTGCTGGGCTTTTCCCTGGCCACCCCACATTTCTCAAGCTCACAGTGCAGGGGGCTGGAGGATGCTGCCGGTGTTGCTTAATGAGATGCGACACGCTTTGCTGCTGAGGGTCTGTAGGTTAGACACCAGTTTGGTGTGCCCAAAACTGGTGTTAGTCTGACTCACTGCTTCATCCAGGTCGGTCTCAGGGACAGTTAGGTCTGTTGCAGAAGCACTGGTGAGGAGAAGTAACCACTACTCTCAACAGTTATTTTGCCAACCCCCCTCAGTTAATGTTTCCTATGTATAATTCTTTTGTCTCTGTTTCGTGTCTTCATTGTTTCTGTCTCCACCTTTGCTTTTCATATGGCAGCTTGGGTAAGGAAAGTGGGAATATAGCGGAGTGCAAAATGCTGATGGCTTCTTTGTCAGTTGCAGAGGAGACTCAGCCTGCTGATAAATCAGCCTCTCCAAGTTATTTATTGTGTCTAAGCCCTCTTGCTCATTGCTGCAACAACCCCACAAGTGTGTGTGATGCAGCATTTTGAACAGATTTTGGACCCAAGGACTAAAGGCCAGGTAGGATGAAGGGCCCCACCCCGGCTCATCCTGCCAAGCCTAGGGCATTGGTTACTGCTAACGCTGAAGGAACGTGACTGCAAACAAGTGTTTTGTGACAAAATCTGAATCGGTGTAATTGGAGGCTGTTGGAGGTTACCGCTTATAGAAAATCCTGAGGGTCTGAAGGTTTCTTTTCCTCTTTCCCTGTGTGGCCAAGCTGGGTTAATCACCCCCTGCCTCTTTCCTTGCGTGCACAGCAGGGTGCTACCCCTTCTGGGATCCTAAGTGGTCCTGGGCCTGCCTGGAGGCCAGGGAGGGTCTGGTTTTGGGAGGGTTTGGGAAGGTGCCTCCTTGCAGCAGGCAAGAGAAGTGGTGAGGAGGGTGCGGGGACCACAGCTCTGAAAGAAACCTGCCCCTCTTTCCCCCCAGCACGAGGCTTCCCCAGGCTTCGAGGTGGGCATGAAGCTCGAAGCTGTGGACCGCATGAACCCTTCCCTGATCTGTGTTGCCACAGTGACTGACGTGGTGGACAATCGCTTTTTGGTGCACTTTGACAACTGGGATGATACTTACGACTACTGGTAAGTTCACAGAGGCTCCTGGGGCGCCAGAGCTGAAGAGACACTGTGCCACTGCTTCAGCAAGAGTGCCGGGGTGCTTGGGAAGCATGGGACAATCCTAGCACGCTGCTGCAGACAGGCTACCAGTGAGGCAGAGGGTCACCCCCCAATGCTGCAGGACAAACCTTTACCTGTTCTATCTCACCTCCTGGGACATTGCCATGGCCCTGTAGTTAACGTGGGGCAAAGATGGGCATGATTGCATGCTGTGGGCTCACCCTGAAACCCACCTGGGAGACGGGGCCACCTGCAATGCAGAGACTGAAGGCCTGATCTTAAAAGGAGCTCCTGCCTCTGGAGGCAGGGGATTGTGGCTGGGGCAGAGAGGTGTCCCAGCTGAGGCTGGTTAAGGCCGATTAAAATGGCCAGTTAGCACAGTCAGGGTCCTGAGAGCAGCTCTGTTCCCTTTGTGGCTGGAGCTCTTTGACCTTCTCTTACTTCTTGCCCCGAGGAGCTGTGGGGCTGCAGTGGTTTCTGTCCCTGGCTGCTCCTCACTCGCTGATGCTGGGCAGCTACCTGCTCTGTCCCCAGGCAGACCTGCAGAGCAGCAGCACTCGAGTCTGCTGTGACGTACTGGGAGCCGTGACCAGGACGTGAGCCCCCCGATTGCTCAGGTCTTGCCGCTCCCAGCTGTGAAAAGCACAGCCCTGTCTCCCCGCTCGCAGCAAGGGGTTGCTGTTCCCTGAGCAGCATTGCAGCAGGGCTTGCATGCGGGGCGTGTGCGTGTCCTGCCCCTCTCAGCTGGAGTCCCCCTGCTCCAGCCCTTGCCTTGCCAGGACCCATGGTTCCCTGGGTCGCTCAGGGACAAGGGTGCTGTAGAAAACCTCAGCTTTTGCTGGAGGTGCAAGCCTGGAGGGTGCTGCCAAGCAGCATGCCCTGGGCCCCCGCAGCCTGTGCCGTCTGGCGGTGGCGAGCCGGGTATCCTGGTGAGAGTTTGGGTGTGTCTTCTAGGTGTGACCCCAGCAGTCCTTACATCCACCCTGTTGGATGGTGTCAGGAGCACGGCAAACCCCTCACACCTCCTCAAGGTGAGTCAGTGGCTCAGGAGTGCAGCCTTCACTAGCATAGGGACAGGCTTCCCAGGGTGGCATGGGAAGCCTGGGGGCACAAACGCCACGGCTCCTGCTTGTCCGCAGGGCCAGGCAGTTTCCTTCAGCAAGGCCACAGCCAGAGGGGCAGCATGCTCCTGCTGAGGCTCCTGTACACGTGTTCAGGTGCAGTGGGTGGTCGTGTCAGGCTGAGTGGAGACGCGAGGAGGAACCAAGCTGTCTGTGCAGATGTTTCTGCTTCCTTGTACCCTGGATTTCATGGTCCACAAGAAAATAGTAGCCCTTCTTGATGTCTCTCGGGTTCCCCTGTGCCTGGCACAGGCTTGCTTGGTCCTTCAAGGCAGTAGGCACATTCTGGGGTACTTGCCATCTTCCTGCAGGCATGTCTCACCTTCTGCATCTTCCCCCCCCTTTCTAGATTATCCTGACCCCGACAACTTCACCTGGGAAAAGTACTTAAAGGAAACCGGAGCATCTGCTGTCCCAGCTTGGGCCTTTAAAGTGGTGAGTGCCATGTCATCTGCTCCGTTGTGCCTGGCCAGGAATTTGGGTTTTCTCCATTAACAGGTCTTTGCTTTTATGAGAAGTCAGGTGTGTTCAGTATGCTCCTGCCACAGGCCTGGGTTCAGATCTACACTCAAGGTTCAGAAGTCAGGGCTATCCTGGGCAAATAGTTCAAAACTGGGAAAAATGGGAAGCATGACTGTCCCCTCAGCTAGACAGGAGCTGGGTGATGGGACGTCGTTTAGGTGTGCTTGGTAGTTGTTGTTTCCAACTGCAGCAACAGCAGCTGTGTCCAGCCAAGTGTGGCTGCAATATAGATCCCCAAAATCTGTCTCTTGGAGACCTTCTTCCCTTGGGCACAGCTTTCCCATCTCGTTAAAACACAGCTCAGACCTGGGAGGCCTGTCCTCACTCTCTCCTGTTGCCTCTGAGCTGGGATGGCTCTTACCCGGACAGGCCAGGGCTGGGAGCTGGGCTTGAGGAGCGCACGCTGCTGGGAAAGCTGCCGAGGAGTGTGGGAGCCCGAAGCACGGCCCTGCTCCCCGCTGACCCAGGTTCTTCCTGGCCCCAGCGCGCACCCCACGGCTTCCTGGTCAACATGAAGCTGGAGGCAGTGGACAGGAGGACTCCTTCCTTCATCAGAGTGGCCAGTGTGGAGGACGTGGAAGATCACAGGATAAAGGTGGGTGCTGGAGTCTTGGTGCTGAGCCTGTATCCAGGCACTGCGCTGGCTTGCTCTTGCCCTTCCCAACTCACTGCCAGTTGCAATGGCAAAGCGCGTGGAGGTCTGTGGAAGCATGCTGTGTGGAGGGTGGCAGGTCCCAGTGCCTGGCTCCAGCCTTGTGCTGCAGTTCAGCTCTGCCCTGCTGCTTGCTGTCAGCTTGGAGGGCTCCAGGGCGCTTCACTCCAGGGTGTGAAGGGTGACTTCTTGTCTCCCCAGATCCATTTTGATGGCTGGAGCCACGTCTATGATTTCTGGATTGATGCGGATCATCCGGACATCCACCCTATAGGCTGGTGCTCAAAAACTGGACACCCCCTGCAGCCTCCTCTCAGTAAGTCCTGTGCCTGGGTCAGTCCCTTGTACCAGGGCCCAAGAGCCAGATCCCCACTGTCACTGCCACCCACCCATGCACAGAAATAGAAGGGCAGATGCTGGCCGAGGATGGGCAGGGAGGAAGGGCTGTTCCGTGGTGTTGTCACTTGGAAAAATCCTCCCTGTTTGGTGCAGGCAGGGAGCCCAGAACCCTGGCTCTGCCTGGGGCTGCAGCCCTGACAGTCTCTCTCCTGTTTCTCCTCCTGGTCTAGGGCCAAAGGAACCAGCCTCCTCTGCCCACGGGGGCTGCCCAACCCTGGGCTGCAAGAGCATCCCTCACACCAAGAGCTCCAAGTACAGCTTTCACCACAGGTGAGCTCCCCAGCGTGGCTCAGAGGGGCTCAGCTTCCCTGCTGGCCATGCCGGCTCTTCCTCTGCTCCTCCACACCCGCCACCCCCACCAGCAAACCAGCCCTTCCCTGCACCCGCCCCACGCCTGGCTCTGCTGCCTGCTTAGGGGCAGCCCTTGCTCTCTCAAGGCAGCCCGGAGCCCGCGGCTAGTGTAACTCCCATGAGCTCCTATTCTGTCCTGTGCCCATTTACCTGTGGGGATGTATGGGCTACATAGGGGACAGTGGCTCTAAGGCGCTGTTCACTGACACTAGCTTCAAGGACAATGCTCCTCCCGCCCCTCGTGAATGCCTATTGCTGCAAGGTTGTGAGCTGAGAAGTCCCGAGAAGGCACAGGGCATCTCCCCCATCTCAGTCAGTCGCTTGCGTGACCTTTTCTGGGGAAACCAGGCATGGTGTAGCGCTGACGCCAGCACAGCAGGCTGGTGTCGAGAGGAGTGAGTATGATGGAGCATCCTTGAGGATGGGGAAGGCAGATCTGGCTCCCAGGGGTTTCTCTACTGGCCACACTCATGGCGCTTGCTTCCCCCTCACTCTGAGGCCGGTCTGGATGCCTGTGGGGGAAAGGAAGGGAAGATGGAGACTCTGTGAACCCTAGGGACCTGCTTGATCAGCACTGTGGTGACTTGCACGGGGTCGCTGTGACGGCAGCGGAGAAGGTGGGACGGGCATTTGTTCCTGGAGGGACTGGGCATGTCCTGCCCATGGCACCCAGCGCCCTTGCCCCAGGAATTTGTTCAGCAGGTCTTTACTCTGCTTTCTGTGGCCAGGGCTACAGCTTCCCTTGCTCAGGGGCAGAGGGGTGGCCCTGCTGGCTTGCCCCTCCATGCTGCTCTGAGCCGCGTCCAATGCTTGTCTCCCCTCTGTTCTCTAGGAAGTGCCCCACGCCGGGTTGCGACGGGTCAGGACACGTGACTGGGAGATTCACGGCCCATTACTGCCTCTCAGGGTGCCCGCTGGCAGAGAAGAACCAGGGCAGGCTCAAGGCAGACTTGTCCGACACTGAGGCCTCAACTCGCAAGAGGAACCTGATTGGCTTCCCTCAGCGAAAGAAATCTCGGCACCACGGGAGGTAGGGGCAAGCCTGGTGAGCCCCATGTAGCAGTGCAGGGCCCCTGTGCTGCGGCTGCCATCCCTGGGAGAGGGATGGCCAAGCTGGAGAGGCTCCTTGACTGCAGGGGAGCATGGTTGCTGGCAGCTGGCGTTTGTCCTTCCAGCTCTGTTGGGCACCTCTCTTGGTCTTTTTTTCCCCGTTTTGTGTCTTTAGCTGTCAACCCTTTGGGTCAGGGTCCAAGAGGTAATCCCTTGCTCCCACTGCCAAGTCATTGGTCTGTGCAGTGTGGAGGAGGGCCCTCGGGCCAGTCCCAACCCAGTTGGAAATCAGTCTTCCTGTCTCTTTAGAGGGCGACCTCCAAAGTACCGGAAGATCCAGCAGGAAGACTTCCAGAGTAAGTGCCATCCTCTGTCACGGTGTCATTGCAGGGGTGAGGCTTGAGGAGCCAGGGTGGTGGCTGCTGGGGGCAGGTCTCCCTTGGCTCGCTTAGTCTGATCTCACGTAGGTCAGCAGCAGTGAGGAGCTCGTGATCGACAGCCAGAGTTGGCCATCAGACAAGGAGCGTCCCTGCCTCTTACCAGAGCTCTGCTAGGTCCCTCCTCATGTCTCTCGCTTTATGCCTGTGAATCTTTGAGTGCTTTAGGGCAGGGAATTAGGATCCTCTCGCTGTGGCAGTGCATTTTCCCCAGAGCTTTGTCCTCTTTAGACAGGGATGCTGTGTCTTCATGCTGTGGCTGCCATGCCCCAAAATATCAGTGTGGTCGTGAAGTGCCAAATTATTGCTTGCAGTGCAGAGACTGAACGCTGAACGGTTTGCTCAGCGTTTAGTTCTGATGCCTGACATAAAACGATGACTGCCATTTATTCCAGCCAGTATCCATTTTACCATGGGCTGTTGCCTACCCCAGCGCTGGAGGTGAATGAAGAGGATCTCTTCTTGGGAGCCATCCTTGACTCCTTGGAGCAGAGAGCAAGGGAAAAGCTTTGTTAAAAACATGAAATGAACTGAAGGATGTGGGTTGCCATTCTGGTGTGAAATTTGACATTGAAATCTAGTTCAGGATGGAAAATGAACAATTGAAGGTGGTGAGAACAAGGCAAAGCCAAGCTTGTCTCTAAACTTCTTCCCCCACCATCCCCAGTCCCACCAAACTGAACACTTGGATACACTGAGACCCTATTAATTCAGGGGACTACCACTAGCTCTTGATACCTGGACCCAAGAGACTACCTGTGGCCAGCCTGGGGCCCTCCCCAAGGCTTGTAGGATGGGATGGGGCGGGTTGGGATGTTCTCGTCCTTCTACCTTGCATCATATCTTGCATTTTTATCGCCAGCTATTTCTTCAGAGAATATGCACCAGTCGCTCTTCATGTCTGCCCTGTCTGCCCACCCCGACCGCTCCCTGTCGCTCTGCTGGGAGCAGCACTGCAAACTCCTGCCGGGGGTGGCTGGCATCACAGCAACTACCGTGGCCAAGTGGACCATTGATGAGGTAAGATGGTTTTGAAGACTGCGTGCTGGCTCCTAACCCCCTGGTATGGCTGTGAGCACTCGTACCGGGCTGTGCAGCACCATCGTATGCGCAGCAAGCACAGAGGTGCTTCAGCAGCCGCTTCCCTGGGCTAGCAAAAAGGTGGTCTGCTGGGCAGGCTTGTGGGGTCCCTGGGGGGAAGCTGCCAGGCATGAACCCTGATGGCAGCTTCTGGGCAGCACATGCAGAACTACCAGGTTCTCGCTTGGCTTGGATGTGACACTAGCCCAGGGCAGGCAGTGAAGGCAGAAGGCTCTCTTTTCATTTAGCATGTTACAGTTTTCAAAAGAAAGCAGTTTCATCTTTGCCAAGTTAAAATTAAACCACAGACTCTGAAGATAAGAAGTCACTTCCCTGTTTCTCTGAAAAAGAAATCTTTACCTCCGATTCTTCATTGTCGCCTTCATTCACTTGCTTGGACATCTGTGATGGCCCCTCTTAAGGCCTGGGTAGCCAGACCTGTGGCACCAGCCCCAGCAGCCAGCCCTGCCTGATTTCCCCATCACCCTTCTGTGTGCCCTTCTGCCGCTGCCCCTCAGTGGAAATCATCTCTCTGTGCCGAGATGGCGATGCTTGGAGATGAAGCTGCTGTAGCGTTTGCTAGTCTGGGGCTGGAGGAGGCCCGCACCCATGCCCTGCTCCAAGGTGGTCTCTAGGCATGGGAGGGTGCTGCAACCGCAGCCTTTGCCCCAACAGCTGCATGCTACTTTACAGGGTGCAAAATGCCGCTGTGGAAGTGAGGGTGTGGGGTTGTGGGGGGTCTCCAGCTGGAAGCGTTGCTTCTGTCTTGACACTTTTCTCCGTCTATTCCAAGGTCTTTAGCTTTGTTCAGACTCTGACGGGTTGCGAGGACCAAGCCAAGCTCTTCAAGGATGAGGTGAGAGGGGCTGGCGGATGGGTGCAGGTGGCCAAGGACAGCTGCTTGCCCACAGGGCGGGGAGGAATTGGCCAGTGGCCTTCCTGCAGCGGGTTGCTGCTGAAGGCTGAGAGCCCACCCAGCGCCTGGCTGTGATCCCACCCTGCAACCTGGGGGCAGCTGCCTGCCTGTGCAGGAGGGGAGGTCCTCACCCCAAAGAGCTGTG
This sequence comes from Butorides virescens, assembly GCA_017310255.1. Taxonomy (NCBI): domain Eukaryota; kingdom Metazoa; phylum Chordata; class Aves; order Pelecaniformes; family Ardeidae; genus Butorides; species Butorides virescens. Next base: position 30,860 of record JADKXX010007715.1, on the reverse strand, counting down.
CTGCCCTGTCCTCCCGGTGTGGGTGAGCCAGGGCCCCTCTGAGGAGGCTGGGATGGGGGCGTGGAAGGAGGATGGTGCTGCAGCCTTAATAGCACTCATCACCTCCTGAGGGAACCTGCTTACTCCTCACCCATTCATCCTTCCCCACCTGAGTCCTCTCACCAGCACAGCAGTTCAGTGGCATTGCTGTCCGTCAGCCGAGTTCATTGTTTTTAGACCCCTCTGTGGACAGACAGACAGAGGGGCTGCTTCCCGGTGTGCGCAGTACACCCAGGGCAGGCTGACGCTGGGCACACCAGGTACAGCAAGTGTCCCAGCCTGTTCATAAATGGCCCCTGTGCTTTAAGGGTGCTCAGGCATGCAAAGCTGAGCTGGGGGCAACCTTCCTGTGTGCCAGGACCTGGAGCAGGGGATGGCCGGGTGTTTGCAGGTTGTCAGCTGGCTGTGTGCCGTGTCTGTTGTGCTCTGGTGCAGAAGCCTGGGCTGGGTGCAGTGTGAGCTCCTGGGGAGGCCTCTGGAAGGGCCTTTCTCCCCCTGTGCCCTGTTCCTGGCTTATCTGGGGCAGCGTGGGAGTGCTGTGGGTGGCCCATGCCCTGCTCCCTGGGCAGAGGGTGAAGGTGACTGTGCACGTCCCCTGGTCGTGCCTGTGCTGGCTGTCCCTAGGAAGTCACAGCCTGAGTTTTCAGTGAGCGCCTTTGTCCCTGCTCTCCTCCCCAGATGATCGATGGCGAGGCGTTCCTCTTGCTGACGCAGGCTGACATCGTCAAGATTATGAGTGTCAAGCTGGGCCCGGCACTCAAGATCTACAATGCCATCCTAATGTTCAAGAATGCTGATGACACCTTAAAGTGACTTTTCTTGGCCCGATCGGGACCCTCCCTCAGCACCGGTGCTGCCAAACTGACTGGTCAGGACAGAGATTCCCCCCAACTGACCACAGCTTGTCATGTCCTGCTCATGTCCCTTGAGATGCCACATCTCCTCTCCCCCATCAGTCCATTTCCCATCCCCTCCCCACTGCCCTTCTCCTCCAGTGCTTGGTACAGGCTGACCCCAAGCCTCAGGGGCAGCCGCAGGGATGGGGGGTGGACATGGGACGAGCCTTCCTTAGCGCGACAGCTGCCCCCATGTCCTGCTGCGACTGCACTGATTCAGGGGGGGTGCTGAGGGACCGGGGAGCAGTGCAGAGGGTGTAGCAGCTGTGGGGGGCTGACGCCACTGCTCAAGTCACCCCAATAAGGGAAGGGACCCACTGCCCGCATACATGCTTGCACCCATTTGAGGCTGGTCTTGGCTTTGCTCAGCAGCTGAGAGAGAGGTTTTTTGGTTTTGTTTTTTTGTCCTTGATGTGTTCCTCTGCAGGGGCTTGTGCTGACGTCATTTCCAAGGGATGTTCTCAAGGAGCTTCTGCTCACTTTGCCCTTTTCTCTGGGTACCTTTGACTTTCCCTTTTAAGGCCAGATGATGACTTTGCTTTGCCCCTTCCCCACGCTGGGAACGAGTGGCCCAGCTCCTGCCCCTTCCGGGAGCGATGTGTCCTGGATGCTGCTCTGCCCATGACCAGCATCTGTGCTTTACTCCTCTTTACTGTGGTGCAGCAGCCCAGGGCCCCGCAGTGGGTGCAGACCAAGCTCCGTTTCCTCTTGCGCTTCAGGCTGTCTTGGCCAGCACAACTCTGCGAGAGGATGCTTGGTTAACTCATTCCCCTTGCAGCAATTAAAAAAATCCTCTGCAAAGGAGAGTCAGGTTCTCTCTGGTGTTAGGAGCAAGGCCCTTTCTAGAGCAGAGACAGCTGCCAAGGACAAGAAGCATCCACTCCTCCATTGGCAGATCCACAATTCACTTCAGGCGGCATTCCTGAGTTGGCTGGTGTGCTCCTGCCAAGCCACCTTCTCCCCCTTTTTTGCCCTCTCAAGGCCCCCAGGTTCTGCTGTCTGAAGAGCAGGATCTTCTGCTGTCCCTGGATTCCTTACCTGCAGAGCTGAAAGATTTAGCAGTTAACTGTTTTGGGGTCTTTTCTGTCCTTTGAGTAACATAGCACCTTTTTAACAAGGGTGCAGGCGCTTTGGGAATGCCCATGTAACACTGTCCCTTGGGCTGGAGGAGAGGCCGAGTAGGCTAGGAATCCAGCACCAGGAACGCCAGTGTGCTGGGGGTTCCCAGGCAGCTTCTGATAGACCCCGTGTCCCCTGGCAGCGCCCGTGCTGCTCTTGCCATGGTCTGTCCTGCTCCTGCACGCACCTGCCATGGGTGCTGTGGGAGCAGGGGTGCGGCAGTGGGGTTTTGCAGGGCGGCCTCCTGCCCCATGGTCTCTCCCTGGCCTGCAGTGATGTGATCCCAGTCCCACGTCGACTTTCTTTCCCATTCCCAGGAATGACCCATCAGTAGCAAAACAATTTTTCCCCCTTTCCCCGTGCCCAAAGACAGGGATGAAGGGATCCTAGCGGGCACACCAGCAATGTGTCCTGGAGCAGCGCTGCCTTGGGAGCCATTGTCACACCTGGGTCAATCTGTTCCAGGCTTCCAATGGAAATGTAGCATTTTGACTCTTTGTTATTGAATATTTGGGGTCACATTTGACCTGCTCAAAACGTCTGCTGCTTGCTCTTCACACAGGACTTGTGACTCGTCCATGTAGTGGCTTTGTTGGTGTTTGGGTTTGATTTAGGCAGCTCTCCCTCTCCTTTCTTTTTCTATTTTCCTCCATCTCTTCGAGCATGGCAGTGTGGGCAGCTGTGGAGAGAGGGGGAGCGGGGACGAACAGCCACGTCCCTGGGTCCTACGGTCACTCCCCCAGGTCACCCTTGATCCGCAGTGGATGGGCCTGAAGTCAGTCTCTTCAGCAGATGGGGAGTCTTTCTGGGCCACTGTGTGCTGGGGGAGAGGAGGAAGAGGAGGAGCCCTGGGACCTTCAGCTGTGAGACTGCGTGAACGGTGCTGAGACCTCTCCAGGTGCGATCTGGACCAGAATGGCTCCCTTGCACAGGACATGGTTATTGAGCTTATAAGGAGACATCTTATGAAAGCGTCCTCTTCTCATCTGCTCCGTTCCCTCGCCTGAAGTCATTCCCTCCACTGGGAAAGTGGCTAAGCCCTCTCCCTGGCTGCTGGGAGAGGAGTTGTCACCCAGGTGTCGGATCTGAACTGGTGTGAAGGCTGGAGAGCCTTGTCTCACCAGGCTGCCCTGGAGAGTGAGGGGTGGTGAGCTCTGGAGATCCCTGCTGAAGGGGAAGAGGAGCCAGGAGCAAAGCCATGGCTGCCCCATGAGACTGGGTACAACCAACGCCATCAGCTCTTGCTGTTGGGTGCAATTGAGCCACGCTCTGCCTGGGCACCAGCAAACGGGCAGAGGTGCGTGCATGCTCCGGCCACGGGCATCAGCGGGTGGCTGTGCCCATGGGGTACTGCTGTGCCTGGGCAATTTTGACCTCCCTCAAAGAGAGCAGACACAAACTGGGCAGGGCTGCTGGGGTGCCCCCCCCTTGGCTGCGGGTCTGGCTGCGCAGCTGGACCCCAGGTTTCTGCAGGGTCTGAGCTCTGCACAGGGAGCAGCATCCAGGATAACCAGCCCCATGGGAAAGGTGATGGGAGGTGCGTGGGGCTCTGTCGCATGCGCTTACCCGCTGTCTTGAGCAGTTGCCAGCCTCCAGGGCCGACTCAGCTGTGTGGGTACAGAGCTGCTGGATTCAGCTGGGTGAGAGTTACAGGGTTTGTAGGTGGTCAAGGGCTATTTACTGTTAAAACTTCTCACCTTCTTCTTGTTTCCTTTAAAACCAAACCAAACCCAAAGCATCGTGTGTGTGCGTGTGGACGGGTGTGGGCGGAAATGCCACACAGCCATTTCCCCTCCCGTCGGTGCGTCGCTGTTTTCATGTGGTGATCTCTGTGGCTGTGGAGGCGGCAGGCTCTGGTCCCAGGGGCTTGGGCTGTGCATCCTCTGTGAGCAAAAGTTGTCTCTGGTCCCAGCAGGGAAGCCAGGAGAAGGAAGGGTCGCTGCACCCCGGCCTTGGCTCCTTCTCCACAGAGCACTGACAGGGCTTTCCATGTCGAGCGCAAGCACTTTTAGAAAAGAAAGAAATCCTCCAGGGCATCGAGGAGGGCTGCAGGCTGCTGCCACCCGCGGAGGCAAATTGGGGGATGTGAGTGCAATGAGGGGCGTTGGTGAAGAGGAGGGAGCAGGGCGGGGAGGTGACTTGTTGGCTTCTGCTCCTCTATCCCTCACTCCCCAACCTCTGGGAGGGGACCCCCTTGGTGCGGGGGGGGGACGGGACCCGAGGGTTGCAGCCTGAGCCCCTTCCTCCGATCCAGCCCTTCCCTCGGGGCCTGAGGCTCCTCGGCCTTGGGGGGGCAGAAAGGCGGGGGAGGGTGTGTATTTTGGAAGGGGCGTGATTATGACCACAGAAGCTTTTTTGCACTTTCGTTCATTTTGCACTTGTTTTTAATTTCTTTTTTCTGCGTTTTTTGATATTTGCACCTCCTCTTTTGTGTTTCCATAACAAAAATACTTTTGTTGTAGCCAGTGAAGCTATTCCAGAACTTTGTCTCCTGAGTATACAGAGGTTTAAAGGTCCTATATATATAAATTTATATCTGCATAAAAGTAAATTTATATATATAGATCATGGTGTGATGTGTTTGTCAAGTGTTTTAAAATAATAAACGAATGTGAGCAACGGACTCCTGTGCAGCTGGAGAGTGTTTAATTCAGCCCTGCCGCCCCCCTGACAGCAGTGGCGGGGAGCCCTGCGTGCAGGGGCTGGGCTGGCCCCATCCTAGCGGGGCCCCAGCCCACGGCGGCAGCTGCATGTGGCCTCGGCCACGATCAGCGCCAGCAGCACCAGGACCCCAGCCCCCAGTGCCAGGCGCACCACATTGGTCCAGGTGTAATCTGCAGGGGAAAGGAAGGGACAGTCACTGGGGGGACTGGGAGAGTCCTGGGGGGGGCAAGAGGTGACCCAAGGGGACAGGAGGGGTACGTACATGTGGCGCTCCCAGGGCAGATGGGTGGGCAAGGGGACTCTGGGGAGCTCCTGAGCTAAAGCGGGATAAGGGGACGTTCACAGGGAGCATCCCTGCCCCTCCAGACACCCCCTACCCACAACCTCTGACGAGGAGGAGGGCAGGAACACACAGCTGGCCCTCGCCTGCCACTGCCAGCCAGACGGTACCACCGGGCCATGACCAGATGTACAACAGTTCCTGGGGCTGGTAGGTGCAGGCAGAGGTGTCCCCTTACCCTTCCCCCCCCGCCCCCAACTGCAACCCTGTGTCTATAGCGTCTATAGGTCACCTGTGGGGTCTCTGAGGAGTCAGCAAGGCCCAAACACTCCTGAAGGAAGCTGTAACCCCCTGCTTGGGCCCCATCACAGCTGCTTCCTTCCCCCATATCTTCTTTCCTAGTTCCCCAGGATGTGGCGGATGCCAGGGAGGAAGAGCATAGTAGCATGTGGCTGGGGGGGCTGTCTCACCTCTCACCACCAAATCCAGGCTCCTGCTGACAGCAGACCATTTCAGTGAACTGTTGAAGCACTGGCAGCTGTAGCGGCCCTCGTTGCCTTTATGCACACGGGAGAGGTTGAAATAATCTTGGTCCTTTGGGATTAAGATGACGGTGACCTGGCCCTCCAGGTACAGGAAACAGCCGGCGTTGGCGTGTGCGATGGTGCAACGGAACATCACATAAGCTCCTGCAGCCACCTCATGGCCAGGCTGGACAGAAAGGACAGGTCTGGGGAGATGGAACTCTGTGGGGAGAGGAGAGGGCATGAGAAGGTGTGCAGGGCTATGACATGGTGCTGGCAGCCACCAGCATCTCCATGACCCCCCACCACCTGGCTCAGGCAGAGATGGCCCCCACCTCTCCAGACAGGGAAGAGGGGGAAAACCTCAGCCTTGGGCAAAGGAGGCTCCGAGGGGATCTCATCACTGTCCATCAGTATTTAAAGGGTGGCTACAAAGAGGATGGAGAGTCCTTTTTCACAAGGAGCCACATGGAAAAGACAAGGGGTAATGGGTACAAGTCAATCCTGAGAAGATTCCGGTTGGACATGAGAGGGAAATTTTTCACCATGCGAACAGTCACCCATTGGAATAATCTCCCCAGGGGAGGGGTTGACTCCGGACACTTTCAAGCCTCAGCTGGACAGGGTGCTGGGCCATCTTGTCTAGACTGGGCTCTTGCCCAGAAAGGTTGGACCAGATGATCCTTGAGGTCCCTTCCAACCTGGGATTCTATGATTCTATGATTTTGTGATGATTGAACCCTGCCCATCATGTGGATGGGGAAGCCAAGTGGCTACGTGCATCCCAGTCTATCCATGTGGAATCTGACCCCACGCCAAGGGGTAACCACGCATCCCTCACCTTCCACCCTGACATCCAGGGTTTCGCTGCGAGCCAGCACAGTGCCTCCGTCCAGGTAATGGCAGCTGTAGGTAGCTGTGTCCTCTTGCGTGGCATTGGTGATGGAGAACTCAGCCTGGCTGCCACGCAGCTGCAGGGTGCGGATCTGCTGGCCGTTCCTGTACAGCACGACGTTCCCGTTGTCCCGCTGGCAACTGCAGCAGATGGTGGTGGAGCCTCCCGGTGCGATCACCCCCGGTGGCTTCTGGAAGATGAAGATTGCAGGGGCACCTGTGCAGGGAGAGGGATGCTGCCAGCCAGCTGGGGAGCCCCCAGCGCCCCGTTGCCCTGCCGTGAGCCTGGAGCTGGCTCCAGGCCCCACCTCCACACAAGGGTGAATTTTGTTCTGTGGGGCTGGGGAAGGGCCCGGGGGGAGGAGCGGGGCCCAGAGCTGTGTCTAAACCCCCCATCTACCTCCTGGTGGCACTCACTTGGTGCAGCCTTGCTCTGTGCCACCAGCCAAGCACCTGCAAGAGAAACAGCCCTGTAACATCTTGTGGTTTAGGCCAGCAGGCAGCTAAACACGACACAGCTCCCCGCCCCCTGCAGCAGGAGGGGGAAGAGAATCAGAAAAAAAAAAATAAGAAAAGGAAACAAAAAGTAAAATCTGTGGGTTGAGAAAAATAATAGGGAAGAGAAAATAATAATAAAAATATCCAGAACAAGCAATGCACAATGAGATTGCTCACCACCCGCCGACCCATGCCCAGCCCGTCCCCAGGCAGCAATCGCTGTCCCTGGCCAACTCCCCCCCAGTTTCTATACTGGTCTGGAATAGCCCTTGGGCCAGTTGGGGTCGGCTGTCCCAGCTCTGTGCCCCCTCCCAGCTCCTCATTGGCACTGCATAGCAACCCCTAAACCTCAACCATCAGGGTGTTACCGGCACTGTTATACCACATCCAAAACACAACCCGACTTCAGCTACTAGGAAAAAAAAGAATTAACCCTATCCCTGCCAAACCCAGGACAAATCTCCGTGGAGCCTCCAGACGCCTGTCCCTCTCTGGGAGCCCACACAGCCTCCAGCACTCACCAAGGGCTAGCACATGGGCCACGGGCAGTGTCACAGGCAGCATCATGTCCTTCTGGGCTCTCTCTGTCCTCAGTTCAAGCAGGGCTTCTTCAGAGGAAGGCGTTGGCCGGACACCGAGCAGCTGGGTGGCTTTCTTCTGGGTCCTGGCACGCCCTTGTTACCACAAGCCACCTTCTGTCCCACAGCTTGGGTTTCTGCAAACACAATTGCAGGGCTGGGATGGCTGAACTGGAACCAGAATGTCCCCGTCATCTGCCCAGGGCTGGACACCCGTGATGACCTGGTCTTAGGATCCTGTGGACCTTGGGAGAGAAGCTGTCAGCGCTTTCATTTCTCCTTCTTGTCTCTGGTCACTTGATGGGGAAATGGCTTCCTCTCAGCCCTTGCGAAATAGGATGATGTTCTGCAGCCGGGACGGGGAGGAGAGACAGCACAGGGCTCTGACTCTAGGTGCAAAAGTTCCAGCAAGAAGCAGTGTCCTGAAATAGGTGGTTTAATGAGACAGAATAGAAAGGCCACTAGAGACAGCAAGTAAGTCTTGCATCCCATCAGAGGCAGGGCACCCCACTTCCCTGCAGCACCGCTGGACCCCAGGTAGATCCTTCCTGTGGTGTGCTGCGCAGATGCATCTGTGGAGATGTGCCCGGCACCTGATGGGGTGTCAGATTTACTTGTGATCTGTATTCCTCTTTTTTATTCTCTGCCAGTAAACCAGATGTTTTATTACTCCGTTTGCTGTCAGACCTCTCTCACCAGGGTCCAGGAAGACCTCCGCACCACATTGGGCCCCCTGTCGGGCCCAGCAGCCCTGCACAGTGCCCCCCCGCTGCAGCGCAGACCAGGTGGCAGAGGGGGAAGGACACGGGGTCCAGCCAAAGGCTGTGTCCAGGCACGCCTTCCCCAGGGCTGTGGGGTGGGTTGGGTGGCTCTACAGGGTGGAACAGGGGGGAAGTAACTTGGCTTCCCCCCTGGGCCTCCTCAGGGGCTGTTTTTCCCCACCTGGCCTTATGGTGGGCCATATCGCACTGGAGGAGGGCTGGCAATATCTCCGTCCTGTAGGTCTGGGTCCACCCCACCGGGCTGGCCCCATTCCTCATCCGTCCCGGCCTCCCCATGCTGGAGCAGCAGCAAGGTCCTGGCTCCAAATAACTGCTCACTTCCACCACTCCTGGAGCCTGGCCTCCACCCTCCTCAGCCACATCTAGCCTGAGTGGCCAGTGGTGTAGCTGGAGCTCCCTTTGGCAATAACAAAGGGTTAATTAAACAGGGGAAGTTGCTTGCACCTGTGGGTGATGTGGGGGTGAGGAGAGCAGGGAAAGGATGGGTTGTGGGACTGGAGCTCACAGAAGGAAGGTGACAAGGAGGCTTCCCTGAAGAGCTGTCCCACTGCATGCCCTGATGTCCTATGCTCACCCAAGGCAGCGTGTCCCTACAGGTGGTCTTATCCTCACATGTTCCAAGTGGTCTCCGTGTCTTTGTGGTCTTCATACAGTCTATGTGGTCTGTAAGTCCATGTAACCTCAGTATGGTCTATGCAGTCCATGTGGCCTAAATTGGTCTCACGTGGTCCATACAGCAGCAAGTGATCTCCACGTGGTCCCCATGATCCATTTGATACAGCCCCTTCATCCAGGACAGTTCAGATGATTCTGAAGGCCAGTCATAGGCAGGAGACCAGAAGCTACCCCCCTGGGGTCCCCATACCTCCCAGCCTTGTGCTTAGCACTGATGTCCCCCTGTAACCTCTCCCCAAGGGATCTGTGGATGCTCACTGAGCTGTGGATGCCTGAACAGCCACCCCCCCTGTAGTGAGATGGTCAGAGACAGAGAGAGAGAGGGAGGGATGAGAGATCCTGGTCTGAGACAGTTGCCCTTCACAAATGCACATCCTGGTCCCAGATCTTCCTGGATGCACGTCTGGCTCCCACAAGTTGCCCCCAGACACATTGCGGTCTGTCCCCACCCTTGACCCGCATATTGTCCCATGTTTCCCACCTGAGCACCGGTCCTGGTCCTGCCTCACCCCAGAAGCCACTATGGATGGCCATGCATCCAGCTCTGCCCCCAGCTGAGTCCACATGGACCCACATGATCCTTGCTGGCCCCAGGCCTCACCAGGCCCTCTGTCCCTGACTACCCTTGGCCTCAGAAACTCTGCAGGACAGGGATAGCCCACATCCTTTGCTTATGTCCTGGAGATGCCTTTCTCAATGCCCTCCAGGTCCTCATATCCTCCCATTCCCTCTGTCCCCACACAGTTCTTGTGACTGGGGGATGTTCTCAGCTGCCTGTCCATAGGGACATACCACATGGGATCTACCAGGTCCACCAGGCAGGGACATCACCAAGAGGTGACCTTTTTGAAGGAGTCAGGTGGGCTCATGCTCATCCAGGGTCTCCTTTTGACCAGGGCAAGGGGAGTTGGAAGAGACATGCTGAGCCTTCCCTCTCATCAATCCCACCACAGCCCTTCAGCCCATGGCCATGTCCCCATGTCCCCTCCACCCCCCAGCAACCCCATCCCACAGACATGTCCCAAAGTCCCCCCGTGCTCCATAACTATGTCCCACGTATACCCACCACCCCATATACATGCTCCACATCCTCCCTACCCCATTTCCATGTCTCCACGTTCCCTCCACTCCACTGCCATGTCCTCCATGTCCCCACCATATAGCCACATCCCAGCATCCCCTGACCCATAGCAATTGCACCCCACAGCTATGTCTCCATGACCCCACATGCCGTAGTGATGTGCCCCTGCTCACAGCAATCCCACCCCATAGCTATGTCCCATGGAACTTCATCACCCCAAAGCTATATACCCATGGCTCCCACCCCATTGCCATGGCCCCATGTCCACCTGCCCCATAGCCATATATCCCCATGGTCCTCACCCCACTGCCATACCCCAATGGGCCCCATCCCACTGCCACGGTCTTGCAGGCCCTGCCTCATAGCCATATCCCTGTGGCCCCTGCCCCATAGCCACGGCCCCAAGGCCCTTGCCCTGTGGCCATGGGTCCACGACCCCAGCCCTGTAGCTGTGGTGCTATGGTGACGTGCGGAAAATGGACTCCACAATCTGTAAGATTGTAAAGTAGGTATGTTTATTCAGCGCTGGGCAGCACGGGGGGTAGTCCCACCAAAGTTGTGCGCGCGCGTGTGGTAGCTTGCCTCAAAGTTATACTACAAAGTGTTACATATACATAAGATCCCCAAATATGCATGACTTGTCCCCGCTTTGTATTAAAATTAGCCCCAAGAAGTCATTTCCATAAACGCCTCCCAACTGCGCTTGTGCTTGTGCAGTGTCTCCTGGTGGTGGTTGCGGGGGTCGTGGTGGATGAAGGCCGATGACTCCTCTTCGTCACCACTAGTAACCCCTTGTTCTTGCCGCAGACTCAGTTGCTCCTTGGCTCTTGTCCAAACTACAGGGTTGGTTTTAGCTGGTTCTCAAGGCAACTTCTCGGTTCTTATCAAGAACTTGTACAACAGACAATAGTGAGCACAGTTTTAATCAACATCTTCTCTACTAGGATCCCCTTTTCAACGGTACTCTGCCCCATAGCCATATGCCCACGTGTCTCTGACCCACTGCCATACCGCAGGGGCCCCATCCCTGTAGCTGTATCCCCATGCCCCCCCCCTGCCCCATTGCCACGGTCCCCAACCCACAGCCATGCCCCCCACCCTCCCCCCAGGCCACAGTGGCCCCCACCCCCCAGCCGCAGCCCCCCTGCCCGTGGGTCCTTGCTCCAGGGCCCTATCCCCAGGTCCCTGCCCCGCAGCCACGGGCCCGGCCACCCCCGCCATCCATGGCTGTGTCCCTCCCCCCCCCGAAACTCCGGGATTAAAGCAGAGCCGGGAGCCGCTGCAGCGGGGAAACGAAACCGGCGGGCGGGGGGGGGGCCAAGGCCGGGGCCGGGGCGGCTCCGCTGACGGGCCCGGGCGGCCCGGGCAGGTCCCGCTGAGAACCCGGCGTCCTCGCAGCGGCCGCTATGGCCCTCAAGCAGCCGAATGCGTGAGTGGGGCTGGGGCGGGCGCTGGGGGTCACCGGGGGTTTGTGGGGGGACCCGGGGGATGGCGCGGGGAGGGGGGGGGGGGGGGGCCGGGGGGCACTGGAGGCTACGGGGGGGACTGGGGACTCAGGGGTCAATGGGGAGACCTGCAGGGTTACCAGAGGAGGTGGGGATCATGGGGGGCTCAGGGCTGGCTGGGGGCATGCGAGGAAGTTTCAGGACTGCTGGAGGCTCCCAGGGAGAGATGGGGGCCCTGGGGAGATGAGGGATTCCTCGGAGGTGGTAGTGTCAGTGGGTGCTGGGAGGGGATAGGGTCCTTGCCCCCCCATGGAGGGGGACATCCTGGGGCATCTGAGGAGGACGTGGGGGTCCTGGTGACCCCTGGGGGCCAGCCCTGCCCTCCCACCCCACCCTTCTCTCTGCTTTGCAGGGAGGCCTTCTGCCAGCAGGCACCTGTCCTCCTTGACTACCTGCACAGCATCCTGCAGAAGTACCCCGACGGGGGGCAGATCCTGAAGGTGAGACCCCCAGGGACCCCCCACCACCCGGGCTCTCTTGCCCAGTGTGCGTGTCGGGCGTGGTCCTCACCCAGCACCAGCCCCCGGACCTTGCTGGCCAGCTGGGCAGGCGGGTCAGTGCTTTCCTTCTGGGGGGCTGGAGGGGCTGCGGTGGCCCGGCACTAATCCCTGAACCCAGGAGCTGGTGCAGAACGCGGATGATGCCGGCGCTAATGAGGTCGTGTTTGTGTCTGACGAGCGGGAGTTCGATGTCACCGGAGGGGGGGCTGGAGGGCACCCAGGGTAAGAGGCGCTACGGGCACTGGGAGAGCCTGGACAAAGGGCAGGGGTGGTGTTGGCAGGTACTGGGAGGGATTGAGGGATACTGGTGAAGAACTGAAGAGGAATCAGAGCAGACTGGGGGAACTGGAACCAACGGGGTGTTCTGGGATGTGTCAGGGGCATTGAGAATACTGGGAGGACTCAGTGGTACTGGGGGCGCTGAGGGGGATTTTGTGGGGCTGGAGGGGGGACTGAGATTGTGGGGACACTGAGTAGGGGGTCGCAATCCCCCCCCCTACATGTTCCAAGTCTCCCCTAACCTGTGGTCCTGACTCCCCAGGCCCAGCCCTGCTGGCCTACAATGATGCCGTGATGTCCCCCCCGGGACTGGACAGGGCTCATGCGCCCAGGGGTGTCGCACAAGCGGGAGGACCCCAACACTGTGGGGCGCTTCGGCCTGGGCTTCACCTCTGTCTACCACCTCACCGGTGAGCAGCACTGGGTGCCTCAACTGGGACTGAACTGGGGACATGGGTTGTACTGGAGGCGCTGAACTGGGGGAGTACTGGGGGGCACCGAGGAGGTGTAAAATGGAGGGCAGTGTCTGAAGGGAGGCTGGGGGGAGGCTGGGTGGCAATGGAGCGCAGGGCCACAGGGGCAAACCGAGGGAGGGATGATGAATTGGGATTAAGCTGGGGATCTTGGGAGGCACTGTGGGGCTGAACTTGGGGGTACTGGGTGGGCACTTGGGGCACTGATGGGGTGGGACAATCTGGGGAGGCAGCGGTGTCTGTGCCATCCCTGTGGCCTCATGGTTCCCATGTCCCCAGACCTGCCAGGTGTGCTGAGCCCTCCATCCTTGGGGGTGTTGGACCCTGAATGCCAGGTGCTGCCAGGTGCTGGTGCCCGCTGGGACGTCTCTGCAGCCCAGGACCTTCCTGGCCTTTTTGAGCCCTTCTGGGCTGGGCTGGAAGCTGTGGGACAGCACCGTGGCTCTGCCAAGGGTACCCTGTTCCGCTTCCCCCTCCGCCGACAACCGTCAGGAATCGCTTCAGGGGTCTCCGATCCTGAGCGTCTCCGTAGCCTTCTCCAGACCTTCCTCACTGAGGCCCCTCTTGCCCTCCTCTTCCTCCGCCATGTCCGCCGCATGGCCCTGTACCGCGTGGCCCCTGATGGGGTCCAGACCCTCATGGGGACCCTTATGGCAGCCTCTCGGCCTCTCCCTGCCCCAGGGCCATCAGGGGATGAGGGACTGAGTCTGTCATGGTGCCTGGTGGCCCTGCACAGGGATGGGATGGGGGATGGGAGTGAGTGGCTGGTGGCCACAGGCAGGGCCACGGAGGGGCCGGCCGTGGCGCTGGGCGCAGGGCTGGGGTGCTGTCCCGAGCTGAGCTTGGCACACCCCCTCCGTGGGCCCTGCCGAGGGCGGCTGTGCTGCTTCCTACCTCTGCCAGCCACAGATGAGACAGCCACGGGGCTGCCTGTCCACGCTAGCGCCCCCTTTGCCCTCTCCGACGACCGCCGCCACCTTCGCTGGCCCGAGCAGGGCAAGGAGGGCGAGAAAGATGCCCGCTGGAATGCCCTGCTGCTCCTTGGCCTCCTGCCACGGGTCTACAGCCACATGGCTGCTGTGGCCACAGCTCTGCCTGGCGCAGATGCTTACAGCATCTGGCCGGACCCCGAGTGCATGCCAAGCTGTGGCCGTGTCTGCAGTTTGGTGACTCACGTCTGCCAGGAACTGGCAGGTGCCCGCACCCTGGTGCCAGCCATGGAAGGGGCCACAGAGCGGCTGCGGCCCCCTGAAGCTGTGCTGCTGCCAGAGGCCACAGGGGACGTGGCCACACGGCGGGTGGTCCTGGCCTTGCTGGTGGCAGCCAGGGAGCCAGTGGCTGAGGTCCCAGCCCATGTCCGGAGGGCACTGGCTTTGGGGATGGCAGAGGGCGTGCAGGAGGCCACGGCAAGCCATGTGCGGGAAGTGCTGCGTCGCCATGGGGCCGTAGGCCTCCCAGCCATCGACCGTCTCTCTCTGCTGCGCTACGTGGCCGGGGATGGGTGCCATGCTGAGCTGCGGGGTCTCCCCCTCCTGCCTCGTGCTGATGGGACCTTCGTGGCCTTCGGGACTGCATCAGCCATTGTCTACGTGGACACATCCGACTGCCCCAGGTGAGTCCGCAGCCCCGGGCAGCCCCATTCCGTGTGGGAGTGGGCAGGGGAGCCGGCTGCCCAGGGTGCAGCTCCTGCTTTTGAGATGAAAGGGGGGGGGGGCAGGGTCAAACCTGGACATTTGGGTGTCTCACCGCCCTGCTCCTCTCCCCCGGTCCCACTGAGTGGGAGGTGAGCCAGGTGTCCTGGGAGCTGCCTGCCCCCCCATTTTCCCTCTAGTCCCCCAGCACCTCTGTTTGTGCCCACAGGGAGCTCCTGCCGGGCCTGGCCGGGTCCTTCGTGCCCTCGGACCTGGAGCCGGGGTTGGACAGCCTCCTGCAAGGCATTGCCAAGGAGGGTAAGAGATGGTGGGGGGTCCCTGGTCCACCCTTGGGTCCTCTGATCTCCCTCTAAACCCCCACGCCCCTAGGCACCCTTGTATGCCCTTGGGCTCCTCTGCAGCTCCCACATCCCCCTGTACCATGCTGATACTCCCTGTGCACACCTGGGTCCCTGGTCCCCATCTGGGGCCCCTCTCTGGGTCTCCCCCATCCATTCAACAGCACTGTAGATCCCAAGTCTTACTCTCCGGATCTGGGTGTGTTGTCTGAGTCCAGGGCCACTTCTCCTGTCCTGCATGTCTCTGGGGACTCCCCTGTCCTTGCTGTTCTTCCCACATTCCCCTGTCCCCTCTGTGCTCCCTCGGATCCTGGGTCTCCTTGTGTTCCCCACTGGAGGACCTCTGTGTCCCCCAACACTGGTCCCCCTAACACCTCTTTCCCTCTCAGATCTCCTCTGTCCCCACCAATCTGACATTCCCCTGTTCCTCCTATTCAGGGTATCCACTGTCCCTCCAGAGCCCAGGTCCTCCCGCCCCCAGTATGGGGGCCCCCATCCCCTGCAGAACTCAGGTTCTTTCCCCCACATCCTGGGTCAACCTGCCAGGTCCCAGGTACTCCTCATCCAGTCTCTGCCTCTTGCATACAGGTCTCTTCCCCAACCTGGTTCTGCTGGACCCAGCTCTGACTGTCCAGACCCTACGCTTGGCTCTGCCCCCCCACCTGGACATCCCAGTCTTCAACCCCAGTGACCTGGTGCCCGGCCCAAGGCCTGCCTCAGCCCCCAGCCTCCTGGTTGCCAGCCCTGTGGCAATTCCTGGCCCACCATGTGGAAGACCTGGGCCCTCTAGAGGGGCTCCCTCTCATCCCTCTGTCCCCACTGGGTGCCCTCACCATCCCTCTGGCTCCGCTGATATGCCAGTCCAGTCTTATCTTCCAGACATGGGAGGACCAGTGCCTGCCACCTGCTGTGGCCTCTGTGCTGGAGGTCCTGGGTTGCCCAGTGGTGCCGCCAGGCGTGTGGCACCGCTCCCTGTCCCACTATGTCCTGCCCCCATCCCCCCTCAATGCCCTGCGGGCCCTGGGCAGGCGGGGGACTGCAACTGTGGCCTCCCTCCTGGCCTCACTGCCTGCTGCAGATGTGGTCACCCTCCGGCTCTACCTGGCAGACGTCCCATCGCTGACAAAGGAGGACAGGGCCACGCTGGCTGCTCTGCCGCTCTTCACCCCACTGCCCTACTTGGCTGCCCCGCAGTCCACGGAGCTGGTACCAGCCAATGCCACCCCAGCGCTGGAGCCAGAGCTGGAGCTGCCCAGAGACGTGGTGCTGCCAGAGGCCATGTTGCAGTGTCGGGATGAAGCTGACCGGCGGCTCCTGGGGAGGCTCCAGACATCCTTCATCAGTGCAGCCCACATGGCGCTGAAGGCCATCACAGCCGTGGCCTCGGGTGCCTATGCAGGGCAGGCGGCCGAGACACAGGCTCTGCTGCTCTGGGTGCTGCAGCATGGAGACATCCTCTTTGCACAAAGCCCCTCACTCCAGCAGGCCTGCAGCAAGCTGGCCTTCCTGGAGACCCCCAACGGCCCCATGTGCCCACGAGACCTCTACGACCCCTGTGAGAGCACCTTGCAGGCACTGCTGGGCCCTGAGCACTTTCCTCCTGCCGCCTTTCGCAGTCCGCCTGTCCTCCGTGCCTTGAGAGCCCTGGGCTTGCGGCATGGCGAGGGGTGCCTGGTGCCTTCGGACATCCTAGAGGCTGCAGCAAGTGTGAGTCAGGGCGATGCAGCAGCTCTGGACAGGGCTCAGGCACTGATCAAGGTCTGCAACTGCCCCAAGACACTGGCTGGCTTCAGTGCTGCAAAGCTTGGGCAGCTCCAGGCCCTGCCATGGGTGCCTCGTTCCAAGTGCACCGGAAAGCCTGGGCAGCCCTTCCTGGCCCCCAGGGAGCTGCGGTCCACCCAGTACCTGCCCCTGGTGGGACTTGCCATGCACCTGACTGGAACCTTTGTGCGAGAGGCAGAGAAGCAGCTGGGGCTGAGCCAGACCCCACCACCAGAGAAAGTGTGGGAGCAGCTGAGGCAGCTGGCAGCATGCAGGGACATGGCTGAGGTGGGTCCCGCGCTCCGTCCTGTCTACCAGCACATGCAGGAAAACTTGAAGACCTTTGGGGCTGCCCCAGATGATGCTGTGGTGTGGACCGGGGCTAGGTTTGTCCTGCCACGTGACGCCGTGATGGGCTATCCTGAGGGGCTGGAGCTGGGGACGCTGGTGCCCCGGGTGCCCCCTGACTTCCTGCCCTACAGCTGCCTCTTCATGGCCTGGGGAGTGGCAGCGACGGTGAGTGAGGAGAGGGCAGCCACAGCCCTGCGTGGCCTGGGGCAGGACATAGACACTCGCAGCTCCAGAGCTGGCACTGCAAAAGAATTGGAGGTGGCTGTAGCTGTCCTGGAGTGGCTTAAGAGCCGAGGGCACCAGGGTGAGGGCACAGTGCCCATTCCTGTGAGGATCCCGGAGGGCTCAGGCTTTGCCCTCCGCCCGGCTGCCTCTACTGTGTACCTGGACATGGAGCTGGAGGCAGAGGAGGACGTTCAGGAGGTGGTGCATGAGGCGGTGCCATCCAGCACAGCCATATTCCTCGGCTCGGAGCTGCTCAGTACGCGGGTGCTGGGGCCAGAGCCATTCACAGCCTGCGGCCCCTCAGAGCACATCACCTTACGGCTTCGCAACATCCTCCGGGAGTACGGTGAGGAGGGCGACCTCTTCACAGAGATTGTCCAGAATGCAGAGGACGCTGGAGCTACTGTGTGCCGCTTCCTCCTGGACCTCCGACGCTGCAGAAAGGCCACCTGGCTGCTAGACCCCGGCATGGCTGCCTGCCATGGCCCAGCCCTCTGGGCCTACAACAACGCCCTGTTCACAGAAGATGACCTCCGTAACATCACACGGGTTGGAGCTGCTACAAAGGAGGGCCAGGCAGGCCAGATTGGGCGCTTTGGACTTGGCTTCAGCTCTGTCTACCGTGTCACAGATGTACCGGCAGTGCTGAGTGGGGAGACGCTACTCATCTTTGATCCCAATGGCACCCATCTGGGCAAGCACATCCCCAGGCCTGGCTGCCCTGGCATCCGCCTAGACTTCGACAGACGACCACGCATCCTCCGTGCCTTTGCTGAGCAGTTCTTGCCCTACCATGGTATTTTTGGGTGCCACCTGCCCGAGCCAGGACCCTTCCAAGGGAGCCTTTTCCGCCTGCCTTTTCGCACTGAAGAGGAAGCTGTGACATCACAGATTTGCTCAGAGGCCTTTGGTACAGAGCGCATCCAGTCCCTTGGTACTGGCTTCCTTGGCTCTAACCGGCTCCTGCTGCTCTTCTTGCGGAGGGTGAGGGAGATGTCCCTGGAGATGCTGCCGGACACAGCCACCTCTGCAGAGGATACCATGCCTCTGGCTGTGCTGCAGCGAAAGGAGATCCGAGACCTGGGGGCTCCTGGGGACCCCCCAAGCTGGGCAGCCATCGAGCAGCTCACAGCCTGTGAGGAGGCGTCCAAGACCACATGGCACTACCTAGTTTTGGTGTGTCAGGGGGATGGGGAGTTGCTGGAACTGTTTCACCGGAACATGCAGGCAGGGCTCCATCCTCTGCCTCCCATGGCTGGTGTGGCTCTTCCCCTTGCCCTTACTGAAGATGGCAAGTGGGTGCCACATCTGGGTGCTGAGGAGGGGCAAGTCTTCTGCCACCTTCCCATGCCAATCACCTCAGGGCTACCAATCCACGTGCATGGGGCCTTCAGCATCCTCTCAAACCGCAAGGGGCTGTGGGATGTGGCAGAACGGGGTGAGTGGAACCGGGTCCTGCTCCGCAATGCTGTGCCGGTTGCCTGGCTCCGGGCACTGGACCACCTCCGCGCCATGCATGAGGCAGGTGAGTTGAAGAGCTATGAATATCATGTCTTCTGGCCGGATGCTAACACTGCCCGTTATCCTTTTACGGAGGCTGTGACTGGTTTCTACCAGGCTGTGGCAGCCAGGAATGGCCCCAGGCTCTTCTCCGATGGCTGCTCGTGGTGCTCACTGCAGGATGCCCGCTTCCTGCACCAGACTGCGGTCAGACACCCCAAGCTGGGTGCCGTGGCAAAGCGTGTCTTTGCCATCACCCTGCCCCAGCCTCTGTTAGCTGTGGCCTTGCCAGAGCAGGTGCAGAGGGGCCTTGGGAAGGCGGTGGATGCCGGCACCTATGACTGGCCCCGCTTTTACTGTGAGCTTGTGCTTCCCAACTTGGAAGACCTGTCTGTTGTTGACCGGGACCCACTGATTCTCCATGCACTGGATATGTCCCATGATGATGTAGACAAAGTGCTGCAGAGAGTGCCCTGCATTCCTGCTACCCCTCATGGACACCTGCAGCTCATCAATCGCCTGGTGCATCCCCGAGGCCGCACTGCCACTTTATATGACCCTAAGGATGGGCGCTTCCCCACTGGGGATGCTTTCCTTTCCCCAGAAAGACTAAGCTGTCTGGAGATGCTGGGCATGGTGAAGGACACAATGCCCCTGCCAGAGCTGCTGGAGCGGGCAAAGACAGTGCAGTATATCTGGACCAAGGACTGTGCCCAGGGCTGCCAGAGGGCTGCCTGCATCCTTGAGCTGCTTCGGGATGCAGTGGAGGAGAGGGTGAACAACACCATCCAGGCGGCTTTCCAGACTGTGCCCTTCCTCCCTGGTACACTGCCCACTGGTGAACATGTGCTGTTGCCAGCTGCCCAGCTCTACCATCATCTCCAAGCCCCACTAGTGGGCCTCATCCACCCTATCTTGGCTCCTAAAATGCTGGGAGAAAACTTTAGCCTCCCCAAGGAGGTTGCATCCTTCTTGGGGCTGGACCGGCAGCTACCAGCAGCTACAGTCCTTGAGCAGCTGCAGGCACTGAGCTGTAGCTCCAATGCTCTGCCTTTGGAGAACTTGCAGAACAGCACCCAGTGCTGCTACAGACACCTGCACATGCTGCTCCAGAGAGATCACTCCAGCTGGAATGAGGTGGCTTCTGCAGTGGCCCAAGAGACGCCCTTCATCTTGGTGGGCTCCCACTTTGTGCCCATCACAGCTGTGGCTGAGACACTGTCATTTGAGGCTGCCCCATATCTTCACCAGCTCCCAGAGCAGTACCAGCCCTACAGGCATCTCTGGGAGTGCGTGGGGCTGCGCCACACATTCACCTGGGATGATTACGCTCAAGTGCTCTGCATCCTGGCAGAGAGGTATGCTGGAGAGCCACTGCCTGCTGCGGAGCTGGCTCTGGCCTTGCGGCTGCTGTCCTGTGGCTTGATGGCAGATGACAAAAAGCCAGATGCCTACCAGACCCAGCAACTCTTTCTACCTGACCAGGAGGGCATTTTGCGTCCACGGGACAAGATCCACTTCAATGATGCAC
Source organism: Butorides virescens (assembly GCA_017310255.1). Taxonomy (NCBI): domain Eukaryota; kingdom Metazoa; phylum Chordata; class Aves; order Pelecaniformes; family Ardeidae; genus Butorides; species Butorides virescens. The sequence goes on along the minus strand of JADKXX010007715.1, from coordinate 10,715 downwards.
CATGGATGCCAGTGGACAGAGATGTCCTGCTGTGCCATGAACAGCTGTCCCGAGCCACAGCCCTGTACTGTGGGGTACCTACCACACGCCACCAGGCACTGGAGAAGAGCCGGCTGCTCACTGAAGGTCTGAGCTGCTGGGCGCAGCCATTTGGTGCCCATGAAGACTTGCCTACACGGCTGAAGAACATCTTGGGTGAGTATTCAGCAGCTGCTCGTGATATGGTGACAGAGATGCTGCAGAATGCAGATGATGCTGGTGCAACACTTGTGCACTTCGTGTGGGACCGCCGGCAGCACCCGGTGCGTGCCACTTTTAGTGAGAATTGGAACTTGCTGCAGGGCCCTGCCCTCTGCATCTACAATGACAAGCCCTTCCAGCAGCAGGACATTGAAGGCATTCAGCATCTGGGTTTGGGTGGCAAGCAAGGCCGGCAGGATGTCACAGGCAAATATGGCCTTGGCTTCAACACTGTCTTCCACTTTACTGACTGCCCAGCCTTCCTGACTGGAGACAGTGCCCTGTGTATCTTTGATCCCCATCTCTCCTATGTGCCCGGAGCCACAACTGAGAGGCCTGGTGGGATGTTCGCTGTCAATCCTGACCTGAAGAGAAACTTTCCAGATGTTTATGACACCTTCCTACCCTCCCACTTCAACCTGAATGAGGGCGTCCTTTTCCGGCTGCCCCTCCGAACTGCAGTTGGGGCTGCCAGCTCCAAGGTGTCTGACTTTGTCATGCGGGACCAAGACCTCATGGATGTGGAGACAGTACTGGCTGAGCAAGGTGAGGACTTGGTGCTCTTCCTCCGGCACCTCCGTACTGTGATCTTCTCTGAGATCCCCCCAGATGGGGAGCGGATGTTGGAGAGGCTGCGGGTGGCCACAGAGCTGACAGATGGTGATGCAGAGCTGAGACAGGGCTTTCAAGTGCAATTGAGCCAAGCCATGGATGGGAACAGCCCTACCTCTGTCTCCTATACCATGAGAGTCAAAAAAAGCAATTCCAGGGCCAGAACCGTTTGGAGGGTGATGTCCCAAATTGGGGTGCAGGAGGGGTCTGAGGAGTCGCCAGTGCTTGGGCGGCTGCCCTACGGGGCTGTGGCTGCCTGCCTAACACCATTGAGCTCGGACAAAGGCATGGGCAAAGCTTTCTGCACCCTCCCACTGCCACTGACCACAGGGCTGCCTGTGCACATCAATGCCAACTTCTCTGTGGATGCAGCCAGACGCAATCTCCGCCAGGACTCAGACAGCACAGAGGCAGCCTGGAATCGCTTCTTGCTCCAGCATTTGGTGGCTCCTCTATACTGTGCCTTTCTCAGCAGGCAGAGAGAAGACCTGGGGCCTGAAAGACTCCAGTTCAGGTCCCTGGAGGCCTGCCAGCAGCACCTGGCCTTCCGCTACCTCCAGTTCTTCCCTGCTGTGACAAAGGTGATACCTACTTTTCAGGACCTGGTGAGGGATGTCTATAGGTACCTCAGTCACACACGCCTGCCCCTGGTGCCTCTGTACCGTGTGAATCTCCCTGGCAGTGTGGTGTCAGTGTCCTGGGCATGCCCGGGTGGTGGGGATGTGCTAACAGAGCCATACTTCCTCAAGGTGATGCCTGAACCAGATCTCCAGGAAGCACTGCAGCACCTGAACATGAACCTGGTGCCAGCATTCACCAACCTGCAGCAGATCTATAAGGAGTTCAAGGAAGCCAAAGTGGAGGCGGTTGCCTTTCAGCCAGCCTCTCTCCGGTGCTTCCTCAAGGCCCTGGCACTCCCTGTGCCCTGCAAGCTGGCCAAGACACCCCTGAGGACCCCAAAGAGCTGCTTTATCCTGCTGAAACACTGCCTGGAGCCCAAGGAAGAACTGGAAGGCCTGCCCTTGCTGGCCACACAAGATGGCTGCCTGAATGCCTTCAGCATCCAACATCCAGTCTTCCAAAGCTCCTTTGCCTACCTCTTCCCCCGCCACTGCCACCTCTTTGCCGACGATTTATTTTCTGCCTTCATCCTGCCTGGCTTTGTGAAGGAGCTTCGCCTCCCAGAGGCCACACCACTCATCCAGGTGGCACTGGGTCAGCTGAACTGGACCACAGAGGGGCAGAAGTGGCTCAAGGGGCTGTGGCATTTCTTCAGCTTTATGGTCCACACAGAGGAGGACATGAAGTCATTCACAGATTGTCTCCAGGATGTGGGGGTGCTGCCTGTTCAGGGGGACAAGGCAGACTCGAAGCAGCTACTGCCCCTGTCCTCCCTCCCCAGGGTTCTTTTTGACTGTGACACAGGCGTGGCCAATGTGCTGCACAAACTGGGCATCCCTGTGCTCCAGCAGTCCCTGCTGCCTCCTACCTTTGCCTACTTCCGGCTGAAGAAAAGGACACTGCAGGCCACAGAGCCCAGGGCTGTGCTGGCCCAGCTGGCGGACAACAGAGCTTGTCTCTGCTGGAGTGACTTAAAAGAGCAAGATGTGATATGCTTGCTGAACTTTGTGCAGGGAAAACTGGATTCGATGGCACTGCGGCAGCTCCAGCTCCTGCCTCTCTTCCGGAAGTATGGGGGGGACTACGTACCTGTGGCACCCTACCACAAGGTGCTGTTGCTCAACAGCCAGTTCCCAGAACTGCCTCCAGGTGCCCAAGCCCTGTACAACCTGGATCGGAGCATATTGCTGCTCACAGCAGACCAGGTCCACCGGCAGCTGGCCAGCAGTTTGCAGTGGAAGCTCATAGATGACCAGCAGCTCTTCAGGACTGTGGTGCTGCCCCGGCTGTCCCAGCTCACAGTGCAAGAGCTTATGGAAGCTGTGCGCTTGTTCTTTGCCCTGCAACAAGTCAGTGATGTTAAGTTCAAGGAAGATGTTGTGGCAGCTTTTCAGACCGTGGCCTTTATACTCGATGCCCATGGTGTGCCACGCCAGGCCTCCTACTTCTACAGTGACACGTCCTCCTTCTGCACTCTGCGACTCCAACACCGCTTTGTGCCCGAGTCTTTCTTTATGGAGGTAGATTACAACTCGGGAGCTGTTAAGGACTTCCTGCTTCAGGCAGGTGTCCGCACCAGCCTCTCTGTGGAGGACTTTGTGGCGCTGGCTCAAGAGATAGAGCATGAAGCTGCTCAGACTGGGTGCTGCACTGAAGACCTGCTGGTGCGACAGCAGGAGATGCTCAACCAGCTTGGCATCCTGTTGGAAGATACCTTGTCAGGGGATTTCCTGGGGCAGATTGCCTCAGTCCACTTCCTGCCTCCACTGGACATCCCCCCAAACTTGATGAACCTCCACCCCGCTTTTGCAGCCGGCACTAAGCCCGTGGCCCTGAAGGGCAGCATTTACCACTGCCAAGAAGACGTGGCTGAGCTCCTGTGGACATCAGCCACTATCCTGCCAAAGTCCTTTGAACTCAAGCAGGACCTCCTGGAGGCCATGGGAGTCCTTGTAGATATACCCACAGCCCTGGTGGTGGCCAACCTGGAGCAGGTATGCAGGGCAGCCTGCCGGACACCAGAGCAGGTGAACACACGGGCCAGCGTGCTCCAGAAGGTGTACAAATTCTTGCAGACCCATCTGAAGGAGGTGGATGCAGGGCGCCTCGCCTCATTGCCTGTGGTGCTGGCCAAGTCAGGGGACATGGCCATGCCATCGCAAGTGGTGACATTGCTCCCGGATGAGACTGACTTTTACCCCTATCTCCTTACGACTGACCCCCATGTGGCTGTCTATGGAAACCTCCTGCAACACCTTGGGGTGGCCCTGGTCCCCACACTGACTCACTACAGCCATATCCTGGCCCAAATCTACCAGGAGACCCAGGTCAGAGGGACCCTCAATGCTACCCAGAAGAAGACAGTCCTGCTGGCCACACGGCACTTCTTCCAGCTGCTGCGGGACGCACCAGCACACCCTGATTTCTCCACTGTGACTGAGCTGTACTTGCTGAGCACTGCTGACTACCTAGAGTCATCCCACAAGCTATACTTCAATGACTGCGTGTCCTCAAGCACTTCTAGGGCCATGGGGAAAACCTTTGTGTTCATGGCTGAACTGCCGGGGACTGGGTGTAATGCCCGGTGGCTGCTGCAAATGCTACCCAAGCACCTGCAGCCGCGGGCACTCTCAGAGGTCACAAAGCAGCAGCTGGAGGAGGGCAGCCTGCGGCCATGTCGCTATGGTTCTCGCTGCCCTGGGCAGAGGCGTCTGCAGACCCTCCTGGTCTCACCAGAGTTTAGGATGGGGCTGGGGGCCCTGCTCCGGTGGCAGAGCCACAGGGCTATGATAAGAATGGAGGGGGATGGTGGCTTTGTAGCGGAGCGGCTGAAAGTGCAGTGCTGCGAGGACATCCGCACAGTGCTGGTCCACTGTGGTGCAAAGGTGGAGGGCAGCTCCCAGCCACGGGTCATCCATGTGTGCCTGGTGGGTGGTGGCCAGCGGCTCCTCTACATGCGGCATGCAGGTATGGCGCTGGACCGGCACCAGCTGAGGGTCCTGGAGACGCTAGCACAGGAGATCAATATCATCCTGGGTGGACACCTGGAGGCACCCGCCTTGTCAGTGCTACGCGAAATGCTGTGCTGCCAGGAGCCACGGGATGTCGCCTGTATTCTGGAGGAGAATGATGTGGCACTAGGGGGTGCTGCACCAGAACCAGAGGAGGTCATGGCACCAGAGCTGGAGAAGAGGCTGCAGGAGGAGGCTGTGGCAGAGGGGAAGCCGTGGAAGGACTGGCACAGCCTGACGCCAGAGGTGAAAGGTGATGTGGATCACAGTGTGCTGTGTGCTGTCAAGCAGCCAAGGGTGCTGCGGGACCCCTGCAGCCCTGGAAGCGCTGCCCAGCACCACTGTTTGGGACAGGAAGGCCATGGCTCCTGGTTGTGCAATGAGAAGGCCATGTCCCCAACTCCATCCATCCCAGAGGCCCAGCGGTGGCTGCAACAGGCCAAGAGTGACCTGCAGGCAGCCCACAATGACATCAGGTGCTGCTGCCCCAGCTGGGTCCTCCTCAAGGTGCACCAGACCCTGGAGAAGGCATTGGTGGCTGCCATACTTTGCCATGGTCAGGCCTTCAAGGCCCCAGTGGGGCTGGTGGGGCTGGCCCAATGGCTGGAGGCGGTGGAGCCAAAGCTGAGGGGCCTGGCAGAGGATGTGGAGTGGTTGCATGACTGTGGCATGGATGGCAAGGCCACACAGTACCTGAGTTGCCACGCCTCCCCCGCCACCCCCAGCAAGGCCTTTCACAATGCAGATGAGGAGGAGGTACTGAAGCGGGTGCAAGGAGTGCTGGACAGGCTGCAGGACCATGTGGGCGGAATGTGAGGATGTCCCCGCAGCCCCACTGGCCACTGGGCCACTAGACCACCACGGACCCACCACAGACCTGTTGTGGACTTACCATGGACTTGCCACAGGCAATTCCAGAGTGTCCAGCCCTGCTGCAGGGGGGTTTGAGGGCAGATAGAGGGCCTGGGCCACTGGAAGTCACAGGGTAGCATGTGCCGTTGGCGTGCTTTGAGAGTACAATAAAAAAAATACAATAAAGTACAATAATAAATGTTGCAGTGCTGGTAGATTCTTCACTAACAGTGTGGTCAGGGACATGGAGAGGTCATAGGCGACTGTGTGTGTGTGGAAGGTGAAGGTGGTGATGAGCGAGTTCAGAGGACTGTGGTGAGTTGACCTTGGCAAGCCACCAGGCGCCCACCAAGCTGCTCTATCACTCCCCCTCTTTGACAGGACAGGGGGGAGAAAATAGGATGAAAATCTCATGGGCCATGGTAAGGACAGGGAGATCACTCACCAACTACTGTCACAGGCAAAACAGACTCACACAGGGGAAATTAATTTTAATGTATTGTCAATTAAACAGAGTAGGATAATGAGAAATAAGAACAAACCTAAAACACCTTCCCTCCACCCCTCCCTTTTTACCGGGTTCAGCTTCACTCTTGACTCTTCTACCTCCTCCCCCAGAGCGGTGCAGGGGAGCAGGGAATGGGGGTTGGGGCCAGCTCATAACACTTTGTCTCTGCCGCTCCTTCCTCCTCACACTGTTCCCCTGCTCCAGCATGGGGTCCCTGCCACGGGAGACAGTCCTGCACTAACTTCCCCAATGTGGGTCCTTCCCATGGGCTGCAGTTCTTCAAGAACTGTTCTGGCATGGATCCTTTACATGGGGATGCAGTCCTTCAGGAACAGACTGCTCCAGCGTGGGTCCCCCATGGGCCACACATCCTGCCAGAAGACCTGTTCCTGTGTGGACTCCTCTCCACAGGGCACAGCCCCTGCCAGGAGCCTGCTCTGGGCTGCAGCTCCCTTCAGGGCATCTCCACATGTTGCAGTAGGGCGTCCTCCATGGGTTGCAGGTTGGATACCAGGTTTCATCCTGGTCCTCCATGGGCTACAGGGCAACAATATACATCACCATGGTCTTCAGCAGGGGCTGCAGGGGAAATCTCTGCTCCAGTGCCTGGAGCACCTCCTGCCCCTCCTTCTACACTGACCTGGGTGGCTGCAGGGCTGTTTCTCTTGCATATTCTCACCCCTCCCTCCCAGCTGCTGTTGCGCAGCAGCTTTTACCCCTTCTTAAATATGTTATCACAGAGGTGCTACCAACATTGCTGATTGGCTCAGCTTTGGCCAGTGGCAGGTCCATCTTGAAGCCAGCTGCAGCTGTCTCTGGCCAACATGGGGGCAGCTTCTGCTGTCTTCCGACAGAAGCCACCCCTGCAGCCCTGATGCCACCAAAACGTTGCCACATAAACCCAAAACAAGGATTATGAGGTGGTGTCAAGGGGAGCATGGGGGACTCAAGAGGGCGCAAGGCAGGTGAAGTAGCAAGAGGAGCTTGAAGTTTCAACAGGCTGGGGTCATTGCCATAGGCCCAGAGGCCACCACCAAAGTAAAAATTTGATTGTGTTGGAATGTTGAGGTGAAACATCATGATAAGGATCATGAGTCCAAGGTTTGCCAAGCTGCCATGGCATCATCTCCAAGTATCAGGTGGTCCCTGCCATGAGGGCAAAGGGCAGTTTGTTGTGCTTTGACCCTGCACAGCTTTGTTCTCCCATGGGTAAGAAGCAAGTGGGAGGCTGAAGAAGTCCTGAACACCATGGTCCTCCTTGAGCTTGCAGGGAGGACGTTCCTTATGTCCTGGAAGTCTGGTTGCTTCTGCAGTTTGTGGATGAAGTGTCCAGTGGAAAGAGAAGGGGCAGGGTGCCTGTAAACCTGGACACATTTGTTTGCCAGCCATTTGTGGAAGTAAAGTCCAGGAGTTAGAACAGGGAGTGTGTCCTCATGCCTCGGTCACCTGTGTTTTCCCCGGGGCTCTGGGTATCTTGGGGCTTCTTCTAGCTAATCAGCAAGCTGCACCTTGCTCTGCACAAGGCATGAGCATGGTAAGAGTAGTGGCTAATGGGGCATTTGAGAAGACCCTGAGGAGAAGCATGCAGCTATATAGGAGATGCGTTGGGAACCCCCTGCCATAGCAGAAGAGAGGACATTCACCTGCAAATCCAGTTGCTGCTCTTCTTGGCTGCTCTCTGGGGACAGTGTTCCCTTTCCCATCTCTCTGTCTTACTCTCCCTCTTTTTCTTCCTCTTCTTTCGGTCTCGTTCCCAACATAACTTGTGCCTAAATCTACGTCTGACGTCAGCTGTAGATGTTCAGCTGCAGGTCCCTATTTCTGAAAGTGATTTTGAAATCAACTCTCACTAAAAAAAAAAAAAAAAAGCAGTCTCCACCACCCACCCATCTCTAAAACTCAGTTCCTAGCATCTTTTTTCACCACCACAATTTTGTTTTGTTTTTTTTTTTTTTGCTTTTAACAATTGCAAAGTATGGGTTTAGGTTTTGTTTGCAATGAGTAAACGTCCCTCCTGCTCCCCCTTTTCTTCTGTGCTGAAGTTCTGTGGTGACTCATATAGAGGTTAACATTTTAACCAGTGGGAAACTCTGGCTCCCAGGTGCTGACACGGCTGATTCTGTCCCGAAATAAATGTTTGTCCAAACCTCAGAACAGCCGAGAAGGAAATGGCTGTGCTGGAGGCAGTGTGTGATGTTTGTCTCAACTGTCCTCGAGACTTCTGAAAAACTTTTGAGCCTCTGCTGTGCTGTGATGGGGTGACCCTGGCTGGATGCCAGGCGCCCCCCAAAGCCACTCCATCCCTCCCCTCTTCAACAGGACAGGGGAGAGAAAAATCTATCGAAAGTCTGGTGGGTCAGGATGGGGACAGGGAGAGACCATTCGCCAGCTACCATCATCGGCAAAACAGACTCAGCTTGGTGAAATTGGTTTAATTTATTGCCAATCAAATCAGAGTAGGAGAGGATTAAAAAAAACACTGAATCTTAAAACACCTTGCCCCCACCCCTCCCTTCTTCCCAGGCTCAACTTCACTCCTGAATTCTCTCCCTCCTCCCCCCACGATCGGCGCAGGGGGACGGGAATGGGGGTTGGGGTCAGTTCATCACACATTGCCTCTGCACTCCTTCCTCCGCAGGGGACCTACGCTGAATCACTTGATGGGAGAAGGAGCCCTGTTGGCTAATGGAAAGGACTGTGGCTCTGCCCTCTACCCAGGAAGAGGCCTTCTAGAAAGGCTTCACCACGTCCTTCTTCAGGGTCAGTCTTCTAGTTGACAGTCCTTCTCTCAAGTGGTTTATACATTCACATGGGCCCTGGAAACAGGAGTTATAGAATGCTTGCATTACAAAAGCATAAAAGCAGTCTGCTGACTGAACAGGGAATCAGCAGTGCCAGGAAGACGAGTGTAAAGAATTAGGGTTAAAATGATCATTAAGATAATTGCATCAAACCCTCTCATTTGCATGATCAAGGGCAAGTCAAGAACAGTGTTTGTGTTCCCAGCAAAAGCTGGGAAGGAACGATAACACGTTAGAGTGTGCTGGAACTCCGGCAGTCTCTCCCTCCACTCGGCGAGGAGGGAGCTTTTGTAGGCTTAGGATAGGTGGTTGAGAGTGAGGATTCCTGGCTCCTCTTAGTCCAGCCCATTTCTCCAGCCCATCAAGGTCCCTCTGAATTGCAGCCCTGCCCTTTGGTTCATCCGCCATTCCCTCCCCTGTCCATGCTGACTGTGACTTTGGTGACTGTGTGACCCATGTCATTAAAAACCAGCAGTGTTGGCTCCAGTACTGAGCCCTGAGGGGGGCCACTGGGGACTGGCCACTTCATACAACTGATCCACCAGTATGCAGCCCGCTGGTTCAGTCAGTTTTCCACTCATGTCACCCTTCAGTCCCTATCTCACCAGCCTAGCTATGAGGAGACGATGCGATGTGACTATTGAATGCTTTGCTAATGTCAGGTAAACAACAGCACTGATTTCCCACTATTCATGGAGTCAGTCATTTCATTGCAGAAGCAAATTTCCCCTTGGTAAATCTATGCTGGCTCTTCCAAATCCTCTGCACTCATAGGTGCTTGAAAGTAGGTTCCAGGAGGATTTGTTCCATCACCTTCCCAGGGATTGCAGTGGAGTTGACCAGCCTGTAGCTCCTCAGACCCTCCTTTGTGCCCATCTTGAAGATTGGTGTAATCCCAGTCCTCAGGAGCCACCCTCTAGTGCCATGATTTTTTGAAGGTGATGGACAGACAGAGGGTTGTGCTGCCACCCAGACGAACCTTGCCAGGCTGGAGAAATGGGCTGATAGGAACCTTGTGAAGTTCAAGAAGGGGACGTGCAAAGTCCTGCACCGGCAGAGGAACAACAGGCACCAGTATATGCTGGGGGCCACCCAGTTGGAAAGCTAAAGCCTAACAGAAAGAGCCCTGGGGGTGCTGGTGGACACCATATTGAGGGTCGAGCAGGGGGAGGGAGGGGATCCTTCCCCTCTGCTTGGCACGGGTGAGGCCACTCTGGAGCGCTGGGTCCAGCGCTGGGCTCCCCAGTATGAGAGAGGCAGGGACAGACTGGAGAGAGTCCAGCGAAGGGCCGTGGAGGTGATGGAGAGGGTGGAGCATCTCTTCTGTGAGGAGCGGCTGAGAGCTGGGGCCTTGAAGCCTGGAGCAGAGTGGGCTCGGGGGTCTCATCAGTCCGTATAAGTACCCAGGGGGAGGTGCAGAGAGGACGGAGTCCGGCTCTTCCCAGTGGTGTCCATTGCTCCATATGGCAGCTGCAAGCCTGATTTCTTTGGCCAAGCGAGTCATACACCCTTTACCTGGCCACCAGGGCGGCCGGGCACCTCTGGGGAGCGCAATCCCCTTTTGCAGTCAGAGGGCAATGCCAGAGGCAAAGACATGGCTGTAGGCAAGCATTTCAGCTCAGCTCCTTACAGGTGTAGCACTGGGTGCGACCCTCTCAGCCCCGTGGTAAACAGCTCCTGGTATTCCTACAGCAATGGTAGACAGCCACCAGGAGGAGGGTGGATGAGGCCCAGGGCTGCTTCTCCACTGGAGAGTCTGTGAAGCAGAGAGCTCTGTCCTCTGGGTGGGTGGGAAGGGAGCCAGGAATTAGTCTGTGCCTCGGAGCCTTGGAAATGCCACCCTGTGCGCTTGAGGAGCTCGGGGCAGTGCCCGCGTCTCTGCTGCTCTCTCCTGCCCCGGTCATCCTCTGCAACGTCTCTCTTACAGCTCCGCCGGCCCACATGCTATTTTGACCTGGGAGATCCCTACTCTCACCTGCTGGGCACGGAGTACAACAGCCTGCATGACCCGCACCTGCGGGCGTACCACACGCGCAAGGACAACATGCGGAGGCTGAAGAGAGGGGGGGT
>JADKXX010007713.1:0-31666 GCA_017310255.1 Butorides virescens | reverse complement strand
TGGACCCCTGCGTGAGCCGCCCCTCCGCGCCGGCAGCCCCCTGCAGGTAGGCGGCGGCGGAGCGCGGCGGGCCGCGCCGTGACACGTGGAGGCCGGGGCGGCTCCCGCGGCCGGCGGCGGCACCACGTGTGCCGGGAGCGGGCCTGCCGCGCCGGCGGCGGCCGGGGGGCCATGCATGGGCCGGGGACGCCCCTCCCGCAGGTGGGCCGGGGCGCCCAGTGCTCTCCCGCAGGGGTGGGGTGGCGGCACCGGCACGGGGAGCCCCCCGGGGCGGGGGGGGGCCACGGTACGGCCACGGTAGACGCCGGGCGGGGGGTCTCGGTGCCCCCCGCGGGTGGTGACACCCAGCCCCTGGGGAGCGGGGACCGGGGGGGGCGCCCGCCGCGTCCCCCCCGCTGCGGTCCCTCCATCCCCGCGCCGCCCTCCGCCACCTGCGGCTGCGGGTGGCGGGGGGGGGCGGTTTGGGACCTCGGCAGCCGCCGGTTTCGGTGGCCGGAGCTCCCGGCGAAGGATGGGGGAGCTTCCCCGAGCTGCACCGTGGGCGTCTCCTGGGGAAGCGGGGGTTTATCCCGGGGGAAGCGTCTCCCGCTCCGGGGCAGGTCTGGGGCGCGGTGCTGCCGCCCCTGCGCAGCGTCCCTGCCGCCGCCGGTGTCACCGCTCCCGGTGGGACCCTGCCGGTGCTGGGCTGGGGCGCTGGGTGCGCTGCTGTCTGGCCGGGGAGCGCGGGGGTGCAGCACCCCTGGACGGTGCCCGGGGGCACCTGCTCTGTGCGGTGGTTGGGATTTCGGGGGGTCCCACGCTTCTGCCCCTTCCAGGGTGCTCCTGCCCGGCCGGGGGGCCGCCCCGGGGGCGACCGCCCTCCCCCGGAGCCCATCTCGCCTCTCCCTGGCGCAGAGGGAGGGGTCTGTGTGCAGGGAGGAGAGGTGCATTCCAGCCTGACGCTTCCCAAAAGCAGCTGAGCAATCTACGGAGCATCCTCTGCCGGTGCCATGCTGGCCGGCTGGAGCCCCCCCGGCTTCCCGGGCTTGCCCCGCACCCTCGCTGGCAGCTCCGGCCAGGTGAGAGCTGGCCCGGCAGCCTGTCCATGGCACTGCAGGGAGGACGGCTGCCCTCTGCTTGGGGTGTAGCCCCGGCACGGCACGCTAGGCACACGCGTGGCTGGCATGGCTCAGGTGGGCAGCTGCCTGTGGAGGCCTCGGTTGTGCCTCCTGGGTACCACGGCAGCAAGTGCAGGGTCCCCTGCTCCGGTTGGGTGCCACAGGAGCTGGTGACCGCGCTCAGGCCATCTCCATCTCGGGCTGTTGGCTCAAATCCCAGCTCTCCGGGTGCCTGAAGCTCACTGTGGGGCTGCGGGCATCCTCCCTTCTCCCCGGCAGTGCCGGCTGCTTGGGCACGGCGTGGCCCGAGCCCAAGCCTGTCCTTGAGCATCCTTGTGACCTGCGGCCTCTTCTCTCCTGCGCCGCTGAGCGTAAAGCAAAAAGAGGGAGCTGGGAGGGCACGGAGGGTGTCCCCCTGAGCTGGGGGGGACAGGGGTCTCCGGCAGGGAGGGGAGCGGGCAGGGACGCGGGAGCAGGCTGGGCTGGTTCGTACCCCCGCCCCGACGCACGAGGGGCGAGGGCTGGAGGAGGTGCCGGGCCCCAGGTGGATCAAAGGGAGTCCCGGGGGAACGCAGCCTTGTTCGCTGGTGACTCACGGCTGTGGGACTCCTTGCAAGGCGCTGAGTCAAAGGAGTCGAGGAGGGCTTGGGAGATCGCCCGCCCACCCTCCCTCCCTCCCCGGGCTGCGGGCAGGAGCCGCGGGAAGAGGCCATTGGAGTGGGAGGATTTTACTTCCCTCCCTCCAAACATCCAGCGCTGGTCACGGCTGGAAACCTCTTATTAGCTGCTGCCTTTCAGGCGAGCCAGCCCCTGTGGCAAAGACGGGCAGGGCCGTGCAACTGCAGGGGCATCCTCTGGACCCCATTGCCGTCAGCAGATGCTCCATGAGATCCCTCCTGCTGGCTCCTCCGGCTGCCTGGGTGCCTCTGCCTGCCGGTCACCGCTGACTCAGGGCTGCACGCCGCCGCTTGGCAGCGCTGGGCGTGTGAGCCTGGGTGTGCGTCCCCGCTCCTCCCAGTATCTCCAGAAGGATTGGCCGGGAATTGCGGCCAGGCTGCGCCGTAGACGGCTGCCAGCGGGGCTCTGCGCTGGGCTCTGACCGGCAGCCAGCGCTGGCTGAGGGAGGGGACTGGAGATGCGGAGCGGTAAAACTGCTCTGTAGCATGATCTGCACAGCAGGGTGGAGCCGTGCCCCGGTGGGTTCCACTTCCAGGCAGAGACCCCTGGGAGAGGGTGCCCGGGCTGCCAGGCTGCCTGCCAAGCCCCAGACCCTTGCAGGCTCCTGCTCTTGGAGGCTGCCGTGTCGGCTGGGGGGATTCGGGATGGGTGGATGCAGGGCATTGCCGTGGGGGTCCTGGCTTTGATTCCCAGCCTGGTCCTAGGATGCCTGTGCTCCCAGCTTGTGTGGGGCTCCTGGCTGTGCCACGGCCAGAGGTGCCTGCTCTGCCTGAGGGGGGCGAGTCTCTGAAGAGCCCCAGGGGCCAGGGGTTTGGGCATGTGGCTTTGGTGTTGCCATATTTTAGGAAACGCCTATTTAGTGAAATGCCTACTCTCCTCCCCGTGCAGCTTCCCTCTTGCCAGAAGGGGATTTCAAAGTACAGGCAGGTCTTGTGCAGGGACGGGGGACATTTTGTCCTGTGTTGGCTCAGGCTTGTGCAAGCTGCGGTACCTGCGAGAAACGCAGGTGAGCCGCATCAGATGCGCATCCCTCAGGGTCCACCCAAATTCTCCCTGTGCCTGCTGTGGGGGGCAGACAGCTCGCTGCCTGCTCCCTGCCAGCTTTGGGGGGGAGTTGTGCTCTCCCAGGGCTCCGGCCTTGGTGCCCTTATCTTCCCTGCCTGCATTATCTCTGCCTAAGCCCATCTGCAAACAGGAATTCGCGTCCCGTCTCGTGCCGGTGTCACGCCTGCGCTGCCGCTCCGCTCCTGGCAGAGGCTGCGTGTCCGGCGGCTCTGCTTGGCCGGGGGCTGCAGCCCCTGCCCTCGCCCGGCGGCTCGCTTTGCCTGGCTTTTCCTGGCCACCCTGCAGCACTGGGCTGCGTGACACCACAGAGTGCGGTGCAAAGACCTTTCCTAAGTTAATCTGGCATTACCCGAACATCCCTGGAACTGGCTGGGGGTCTGGAAAAGTCGTGGGGCTGGGAATTTGAAGGAAGAACAGCAACAAAGCCAGTTGGGTCCTGGATCGCAAGCACAGCCCGTATCCGCTTGCAGCAGAGGTGTCGAGGTAGGGCCCTGGCAGTGGCAGCTGGCTGCATCCCTGTTGCTGACTCCTGCGCTTTTGTTATGAATTTCGTAATGGTTTTGGGCTTATCTGAAGCGCCAGCAGCCAGAGTCGGAGGAGCGCGTGACAGTCTGTGGGGTGGGGGGAGCCTGCCTCTCCCCTCCCCATCCAGCGCCAGCGATGTGTGGTGTTGGGCAGAGCCTGGGAATTGCTGCAGGTTTATCAATTCATCTTTCCCAATCCTGTAACTGTGGAGTGAATCGGGCGGGAGTTTTCAGTGTGGAGGCATCCCTGGTAATGGGAATTTGGGCTGAAAGCGGCATGGGGCTTTGTGCAGTGGGGTGGACTGGCCAGAACCTCTCCTGAAAAGCAGGGCTGGAAGGTCCCCTGTGCCGTCTTCTGACCTGCAGTGTGGCCGTGTCCTGCCTGCCCCCTCGCGTGTTTGGGGGTGCTGGGGATGCAGCAGTGAGCTTTGCGGCTCGTTAGGAGCCCACGCACGCTGCAGAGGAGATCAGGTAGTGGTGCTTTGCAGAGTGTTCACCTGGCTCCCCGTGCTCCTCGACAGTGCTTTTCCCTCGAGGAGGATGACCTCAACTTAACATCACTAGACGCAGAAACCATCTTGGAGGCTGAAGAGATCCTGGGGACGATGCAGAACTATCTTGACTCCTCTGTGATCTCCATCATCGAGGACCTCTCTCTGAGCGAGGTGGGAGCCCACACGTGGGTGCGGGAAGCAGCGTCCGGGCTGGCTCTGCCTGTGGCGTGGGTGGGGGTGGCAGCAGTGTCCCCCATGGCTGGGTCCCCTGGCTGTGCCCTGCCGCCCCCTGAGTCAGCCCCTGCCCTTGCAGCAGAGCAAGGCCTGCCTGGATGCGCAGAACGAGCTCTCCCTGCTGACTGCCATCACCGAAATCCTGGACAGCACGGACGACGAGACCCTGTCCCCCTTCGATACCATCATGGATGCGGAGCTGCTGACCTCGCCTCGGGAGCGGGAGAATCCCTCGGTGAGTTGTGGGGCAGAGCCAGCCCAACCCCAAAATAGGTGGGAAGATGCTCAGGTGGGATTCTGCCGATCCCATCATGCCAGGTCCTGCCATAGGGTGCCCCGAGGTGGTGGCATCCTGGTCCCCAGCACCCTGGGACAATCCCTGTGACCAGCAACACGAGAGAAAGGCTGAGCCAGCCCTGGGGCTCCTGTGTGGGCTCATGGGGCCATGCCTTCACCTTGAGTCTTGGTGTAGATCCAGGGATGTGCCAGAGGCTCCGGGAAGCGGCCTGTCCCCTGTGCACCGCCAGCGGGGCTGTGTGTGCCGTGGGTGAAACGGGGCTGAGCTTGCTCCTGGGGTCTGCAGGACAACATGCATGGCTGCAGCAGGGCCAGGGGTGCCCTATCCCCTCTGGCAGCAGAAACCTGCTGCTGCCTCATGCTCCGTCTGCCTTCTCTCCAGTTTCAGAAGTTTCTCAGCTTATCCCGGCCATCGCTGGAGTGCGAGAGCCCTGCCCTGGAGCAGCCCAAGGCTCTCAGGCCTCTGAGCAGCAGCAGCAGCATCCCTGCAGTGGGGAAGGTGAGCAGCTGAGCAGAGGAAGCTGAAGGAGCGGTGCTGGGGTGGTGCTGAGGGAGCTGTGTCCCTGCTGCTGCCCCCCAGCCCCTGCCTGCCCGCCCAGCGCAGGCATCCTCTCCCAGAAGCGATACCTTTGCAGGGCACCAGTGGCAGTGGGAGCAGGGGCTGCCCTGGCTGGTGGGTGCTGTGGGGCTGGGAATGCTGTGGGTGCCCCCGTAGGGACGGCAGGTTTCCCGCTCTGTTGTGTCTTACTGGGGGTGTCAGATGTGTTCCAGCTTTTCATCTGCCATGGAGTTTTGCTGTAGAGTTGCAGCAGACCCACAGCTGGCTGTGCCTGGGGGGCTCAGGGGAAAGCCCAGGAGCTGACGCTCGCTCTGGTTCCCTTTCCCAGACCGACACAGACCTGGCTTGGGACCGTGTCGCTCACGGCCTCGAGGACCCAGTGCTGCCGAAGAAGCAAGTCTGCAGCACGCCAAGGGTGGAGAGGAAACTGGGCCGGCACCGGGCCCGAGAGCAGCCCCTGCCACAGCGCAGCGATGGGGAGGAAGAGGAGGAGGAGGCTGCCTTGAGCCCGCAGCTAGGCAGCAGGATGGAGGCTGCGGAGTTTTGCGTGAGCGGGGCTGGGGCGGCACTGGAGGAGCATGAAGACCCCTGCATCATCAACACGAGCGACGTGTCCCTGAGCGAGCTGGTGAAGTCCATGCACCCCTACTGCCTGCCCACTTTCACCGTGTGCCTGGACCCTGAGGCCGAGCCCATGGCCAAGGAGATCCTGAGTGGTCCCGTCTTGCTGGAAATTGTGCCTGGCGAGGGGGAGAGCGTGGAGATCCCTGTGGTGCTGCAGCCGCTGGCCCCCGGCTTCCCCAACCAGGAGCCCCAGCTCCTGGGAGCAGAGGAGGGTACCGGAGAGTCAATCCCAGAGGATCAAGAGGAGCTGCCAGGAGCTCCAGCCCAGGAAAGCGGGAAGGAGGAGAAACCGCCTGGGAAGGAGCCCTCCTGCACTACCCAAGAGAGCGTGTCCCCGCCGGAGGCAGCAGCACCCAGAGCCTGGAGCCCTGAGAGCAGCTCCCGGCACAGCGCAGAGGCTCCGTCAGGCAGCAAACGCGAGGGCACCGAGAAGGGACGTGGCCGTGAGAGAGCAAGGAAGAGTCGGAAAAAGAAAGCAGAGGAGGACCAAAGCGAGCAGGCCAGGCCAGGCAGGGACTGCATGGCCCACCGCCTCCGCTCAGCCGGCTCCGGGCAGCCCCCGGGCCAGCCCCCCAGCAGCCGGCGGCGGGCAGCGCGTCCCTCCGTCCAGGTCTCGGACTTCCTGGCGCAGCAGCTGGAGCGAGCCCGGAAGGAGGGGCAGATGGAGCTGAGTGCCGAGCGGGTGCCACGGACCCGGGGCAGGCCCCGGAGCACGGCAGGGGCCTCCCTGCCCGAGAAAGCGCAGCGGGAGCTGCAGAAGGAGCCAGCGCCAGAAACGGTGAGCGTAGCCCCGGCGAAGGCTGAGACCGTGGTGCCTCGGGAGAAGACGGCACCAAACGCAGAGGAGCCGCCGGCAGCTGCGTGTCCTGGCCCTGCAGACCAGGCTGAGGGCGAGGGGGGTGCGCAGCCGGCTGCCAGACAGGGCAGCGGGGTCTCGGAGGCTGCCTCTCCTCTCTCGGAGCCAGGCACGGGGCTGGAGCCCCCCCCGAGCCTGCCGGCGGCAGAGCCGAGCGAGAGCCTGCCCAAGGAAGCCAAGCCCAAGGCCCTGAGCCTGCGGGAATACCGCATCCGCATGCTGCACCGCCAGCCCAGCCCGGGCAGCAGGAAGGACGGAGAGAAGCACGCGGCCAGCAAGTGGCCCAGCGTCCCCGAGCCTCCGACAGAGCTGGCGGAGATCCCCTGCCTGGTGTCGCCCGTGCGCCCCGCCACCGAGGCAGCCGGCACTCAGAAGAGCCCAGAGAAACCCGCCAGCCCCGCTGCCGTCCCTTCCGCCAGCAAAGCTCCCGCTGCTCCGGCTCCAGCACCCGCCGCCACGGCTCCGCCACCCCCATCAACACCAATGCCTTTTGTCGCGCCGAACGTGCCCTCAGCCGCTGGGGTGGCCCCCGCTGGGATGCCGCCAGCCTCTGCCGGTGCTTACGCCCTTTACCCACCAGTGCCTTCCTGGCCCTGCTTCGGCCCGCAGCCCGTGGGCTGCCATGGTTTGCCCCCGCCGCCCAGCGCCGGCTCCCCCAGTACTTTTCACATGGTGCCTGGCCTCCCGCCTCCGGCCATGGCTTGGCCCCCGCCAGCCGTGCCGCCCCCACCTCCCTTTGCCCCCGGCGGCCCCTATGCCCCGGTAGGGTGGGCACCACCACCCTACTGGCCAGGAATCCCCATGCCGCCTCCGGTGCCTCCCCTGGCCTACGGGGACCCCGGAGCAGCGCTGCAGGGCGCTGCCACCTTCCCGACTGGTGGCCACCCCAGCACGGCCCTCCTGCACGGGCAGCCCCCCACCGCCCCGGCACTCGGCTGCCCAGAGCCACCCGCCTTCCCCACACAGCCGCCCGCCACCCCGGCCAGTGAGATGGGGGCTACTGGTGGCCCAGCCAGGCTGGCTACCAGCAGGGTGTCGGACCCCAGGAGGCAGGCACGGCTGGCGGGGGAGAGCTCTCTCCCCAAGGCCCCTCCAGCCTCAGCCCCTGCCCAGCCCCTGGCAGCCCCATCGGCGGCTGCTGCCGCTGCCCAGCCCAGCAGGGTCCCTCCGGCAGCTCCAGCCCAGCACATGGTGGCCACCCAGGCTGCCCCCACCCAGGCTGCCCCCACCCAGCCCGTGGAGGAGCCCCAGACCGCAACCTCCACCCAGGTCCCAAAGCCCCCCCCAGCTGCCATCCATTGCCCTGCGGAGGTGTCCCCTGCCTCTGGCCCTGTTGGGGAGTCCCCTGGCACCCACCCCGCAGAGGAGGCTGCAGCGCCGGGCAAGGGGGCAGTGGAGAAAGCCCAGCCGGAGCCCAAGGCAGCTGCTGGGCAGGAGCCACCTGGCCACAAATCCACCTCCCAGGCTGCGGCACCACCACCGAAAGCGGGTCGAGAGAGCAGCCTGCCCACCAAGGCGCCCGCCGCACGGCCGTGGAGGCACCAGCCGCTCCTCAGCCCGGCACAGCCCAGTGACAGCAGCAAGGACATCGTGCAGGCCTTCATCAGCGAGATCGGTGAGCGGGAGGGCTGCGGGGCGTTGGGCCGAGCGTCGGGCAGCCGGCGAGGCTGCGGTGCTGCCGGCAGCCCGGGTAGCGGGGCCGGTTCCTGGTGCTTCTGTGGGCGAGGGTGGCAAAGCTGTGCCCGCAGGTTTGCAGTCTCTTCCCAGCACCCTGCCAGGACATGGCCTCCAGTGGATGGTCTGGGGTTGCTGTGCCCAAACTGGTCCCTCCTGGGGCTGCAGAGCCAGCTGCTCCTGTTGCTGCTGTGGGAGACATGGAGCTGCTGCAGGCTCTGCTGCTGCTTCTCCCCAGCGCTCACCCCATCGCCCGGGGAGGCTGATGCAGGGGGAGGATGGGGTGGGGGTGCATCCTTGTGGTGCCGGGAGGGTTTTGGCTGACCTAACTTGCCGTGCTTTCTCCCTGGCCCAGGGATCGAAGCCACCGACCTGTCCAGCCTGCTGGAGCAGTTTGAGAAGTCTGAAGGTGCGTTTATGGGGTGCTGTGCTGTCCCCTGTGGGGCTCCCTCCATGCCATGCCAGCCGCCCTGGGCTGCCCGTGCTCCCTGCAGCAGGGGGGCAGTGGGGGGACTGGGATGCTGCCTGCGGGCTGGTGTAACCCTGCCTGGGTGCTTTGTCCTGGGGGTGCCTCTGCCCCCATCTCTTTCCTGGCTTACGAAAGCAGCTGGGGGTCACTGGGGAAGCCAAGGGGGTAGTGAAGAGCCTGGGAGGGAAAGGGGACCGGCAGCAGCTCTCTGCAAAGAGCTGGGCTGGGGTACCACGAAATCTCTCCCTGGCTGTGCCCGGGATGCTCTGTGTGTGTGTCCCCCGTACACAGGGTCTGTCCACTGCCCTCCAGCCCCAGCCTCTCGCTCCCTTCACCTGTCCGCTCTCTTTTCAGCCAAGAAGGAGGAGGCTCCTGTGCAGCCCCCCGAGGACAAGCGGCCAGCGGGGAGCTCCGGGTGAGTACCGAGACCTACGCAGCTGGTGCCCCAGTGTGGAGCCCGGCAGAGGGCTGAGCCCTGCCGTCAGCAGGGGCATGGGGCAGCTCCCGGTTCTGGCAGGGTCCAAACTGTGCCAGGGGCTGCATCCACCAGCCCAGGAGGAACTGAGCTCCTCGCTGGGCTGGGAGCCAGAGCTGGCACTGAAGGGGGGAAAAATCAGGGGAAGCAGCGATGGGCATGACCGGGCTGTGCAGGCTCCATCCTTGCAGCTCTCTCGGATCCTCTGTTCCCCCTGTCCGGGGAAGGGGGCAGCTCGGGCAGGTGCCCCAGGTGTGAGGAATGGAGCTGGGCTTTGGCCACTGTGTTTAACAAAGCTCATTTCCCCTTCTCAGGCCCGAGACCCATCAGGACAGGAAGCCCCCGGACAGCCTGCAGGCCTCTGAGCTGGCCAACGTGGCAGGTAATGCCCGGGGTGAGGCGAGGAGCCTGCTGTGTCCGGGCAGGGGCTGTCGTAGCGCTGGGGGAGACCCCGGGGCTTGAGGGGAAGTGGGCCAGGAGGGAGCCCCAGCTGGGCGGGTTGTAGCAAGGGGCTGCTTTTGAAAGCCCTCCGGTGCTCTTGCAGGCCTCACCCCCCCAGCGACGCCCCCCCACCAGCTCTGGAAGCCATTGCCTGCTGTCTCGCTGCTGGCCAAGGCCAAGTCGCCTGGGTCGGTGCCCCAGGAAGGGCCCCAGAAGACAGCCAACTTGACGAAAGCCAAGCTGCTGCCCCAGAGCAAGCTCCAGGGGAAGAGTCCGGCACCGGCCCCTGCCGGCTCAGCCCCCAGCCACGTCTGCTCGGGAGACCACGACTACTGCATCCCAGCTGCAGCGCGGCCGGAGAGCAATGGCAGCCCCGGCACGCAGCCCCCCACCGAGGGCGGCTCCCGCTGGAACGTCAAACACCATCGGGACATCACTATCAAACCCATCTCCTCCTTAACCAAACGGACGCTGGACCAGCCCAAGCCCACCCCGCCAGCCCCCACCACCACCATGGGGCCCAGCCAGGAGCCCCTGGGGACGGCCTGCCTAGCCCCCCTGGATTATCGGACTAGCGTCCCCAACAAGGCCACCGCCGGGTGCAGCAGCCCCCCCACCTCGGTGCTCCTGTCTCCAGCTGCATCCCCTTGCCGGGACCAGGAGGTGCGGACTCCCAGTGCCCAGCCCAGCCATGCTTCTGCCAAGAGGTCCCTGCACTGCTACCGGAGACCCCGGGACTCGCCCAGCCCCTCTGCCGGCAGCTGGAGGGCTGGCAGGAGCCGTGCCAGCCGCTCCTTCAGCTCCAGTTCGGATGGAGCTAGCGAGTCCTCATCTTCATCCTCGTCCTCGTCCTCCCGATCCCGGTCACGGTCGTTCTCCCCACCGCCCAAGCGGTGGCGAAGGTAAGTGGTGCAGCATCTGTCTGCTTGCTCTTTGGGCAATTGCCTGGTGGCCAGTCTTGTGCGAGGGTGCCCAGACACCTCTTTATGGACCTACCCGATGGCCGTATCCAACCTTTTTGTCCTTGTGGCCCCCCGAGGGGTGTCTGGCTTGCTGTAAGCAGCAGAGACCAGGGGAGCTGCTGTGATGCCCTGCCAGGGCAGTGGGTATCTGGCTGAACCCCACGTCTAGGCATGTGTTCCTCTAAAGCCACCTCTGAGCCAGGCTTCCTTACCCCTCCTGGAGCAACATGGTGCAAGTCCTTGGCTGCACCTTGGCTTTTGGATGCATTTGCTGGGGTTTTAGTGCAGGTGTCGGTGTTTGTGTTGTGGGGCTGGTACAGCCCTAGGTGTGGAAATGAGAGGAGCCACAGTGGCAGCAGGGAGCTGCTGGAGGCAAGCAGAGAAAAACTTGTCTGGCTCGGCTGCCTCAGGGCTTCCCCGTGCTCCTCGTGGAGGTGGCTGCATAGAAAAGAAGTGGGACAGCTTGGTCTCTGTGGGAAGCATTTCTTTCGGAGTCCTTGTGCCTCTGAGTGATGCACAGCCTGTCCCAGCTGGGGTGGGAGGCACTGGAGCTGGTGAGGGATCCCTCATCTGCCCTTCCCTGGGCGTTCAGCCAGTTTTGGAGACACCCCAGGTCACTGGGCGTGAAGGGCTTGTCCAACCAAGCCCTCCCATCGGTGGCCAGTAGGTGTGGAGGCTGGAGCTGGAAAGGGTACGTATATAGTGCCATGTCCCAGAGACGTGCAGCTCAGGGACTTGCCCTCTCTGGCTTGGCTTTCCAGCAAATGCAGCTGGCCCTGTGCTAGGAAATGTCCCCACGGACTGTGCCGTCCTGACCTGCCGTCCTCCAGGAGAATACGTGGCAGCACCAGGCAGCACACCCTGCTCAGGGCCTGGGTTTGCCTATGGCAGGGACCACCCATGGGCAGCGTGTTTAGGGAGGGACCCTGTTGCTGGCTGGAGGCAGCACAGCTTGATCCCAGAGGGGTTTCAGTCCTGCTGCCCATAAGCTTTGCCTGGCCCTGCCAGAGGAGCTCGTGTAGGCAGGAGGCTGTGGGCACAGAAGCCCAGCCCTGTCCCAGTGCATGCCACGGCCCTCGGTGTGGTCAGGGACACGTGTGGTCTCCATTCGCACGGCTGTTGAGTGCAGCATGGATGCGGTGGCTCCAGCGATGTCCCGTGCACCGTGTGGGGCTCGGCACGGCAGCCCCAGCTCCTCCTGGGCCCTTGCCCGGTCACAGCCACACGCTGCACCGTTCCCCCGTGACTATTTCATGCTCTTCAGAGGCTGTGCCTGTTGTGAGCCTGCTCCCTTTTCGCTGCGGTGTTTGGAGCAACATCTCTGTAGTGTCATTACTGCCCCGGCAAACTTGGGCAGAGGTGTCCCGTAGCCCAGCTCACCCTGGGGATGGGTCCTGTCCGAGCGGGGTGCTGGGTACCTGGGGGAGGGTGGAGGTCTTTGTCTTCTCTGCAGCCTCGTGGTGCTGGGCACGGGGAGGGCTCGGCACTGAGCTGTGTCTCTCCTTCCCCCAGGTACCGCTCAAGGTGTTCCCACAGCTCCTCCTCCCGTTCCAGCTGTGGGTCATGTGGCAGGTCCCGGGACAGGTCCTCATCCTCATCATCAACATCCTCCTACTCATCCCGGTCCACGTCCCGCAGCCAGTCCCGCTCCCCCTCACCCCGCAGGAGGAGTAACAGGCGGAGAAGGTGAGCGTGGCCACCCTGCAGGGGTGTGAGCTCCCCTCAACCCATCTCCCGGCCTCCTGTGTCCCAGGCAGGGGTGGAGCCACTCCTTCAGTATCTCCCTTGTGTCTGGGATCACTCTCTTCTGGCACCCTCATGGCCCTGTAGCTCATGTGTCTGGTTTCTGCCCTGCCAGATACAGTTACGATGCACAGGACCACTACCAAAGGCAGAGGATCCTCCAGAAGGAACGTGCAATAGTGAGTTCTTGGAGAGTTGGGAGGCTGGGGCTGGAGATTTGGGAGTTCCCAGCCCCTCCATCACTTCAGAAAGCTTGTGGGGTTGCAGCCTGGCAGGCAGCATCGCTGGGAGGCTCTGGCCAGGGCATGGTGCGATGGGTGGTGATGCAGGGAGGGCGCTCGGTGCGAGAGGTCCTGCTCAGCGGGAGGGCTCGGAGATGCCGAGTCCTCCGGTTCCTGTCTCATGGGATGGTGCATCCCTGCCTGCAGGAGGAGCGGCGAGTTGTGTTTATTGGCAAGATCCCCAGCAGGATGACGCGGTCGGAGCTGCGGCACCGCTTCTCTGTGTTCGGGGACATCGAGGAGTGCACCCTGCATTTCCGCTCTGAGGGGTAAGAGCTGCAGGGACATGGGGCAGCCCCTTCCCAGGGATGGCTCCTCGTGGCCCTTTTCCCATTCCGCAAGGGGATAGTGCAGACCAAGGGGGGACAAACACACTGCGTTGCTGCTGATCTTCTCCTCTGGCTCCAGGGACAACTATGGCTTTGTCACCTACCGCTATGCCGAGGAAGCCTTTGCCGCCATCGAGAGCGGGCACAAGCTGCGGCGCCCGGATGAGCAGCCCTTTGACCTGTGCTTCGGCGGCCGCCGGCAGTTCTGCAGGAGGAACTATGCCGACCTGGGTGAGTCGCGCAGCCCCCAATTTGGGGGGTGGCACCATGGGTCCTCTCCTTCCCAGAGAGAAGTGGTCCCCATCCTTGGGGTCGGTCAGGCTTGGCTGGGCAGGGCCACGTCCAGTCCTGCCCCAAGGGGAGGCTGGACAGGAGCTCCCCGTCCCTCCGGCGCTGTGATGGAGGCCAGGTCCGGTCCTCCATCAGCCCAGCTCTGGGTTTAGAGGTTGGCACGTGAAGCGGGATGGGAAGGAGTTGCTGTGGGGGATCACCAGAACTGTGCCGGTGTCCCCATGGCTCAGGGCAGCCTCTCCCTGTGTCTTCCAGACTCAAACCGAGAGGATTTTGACCCGGCTCCCGTCAAGAGCAAGTTTGACTCCCTGGACTTCGACACGCTGCTGCGGCAGGCACAGCGCAGCCTGCGGAGGTAGCGGCAGGCAAGGCGGAGCGCCCGCCCCCACTTTTATACTCAAATACAAAAGACAAAAAAAGTATGGAGAGAGAAAGAGAGCGAGATGGGGTTTTTAAGAAAAAGAAAAAGGAAAAAAAGAAATTTGTTTTATAACCAATATTTAAGGAGGAGGGGTCATTTGCCTTCAACCGGAGGGGCCCAGGTGAGTGGCAGCCCCGGGCTTGCCCCAGCCATGTAATAAATGTGGATGCCCAAACAGCAGCGCTGCCTCGTCTCCTCCTTCACACGGGCCGTTCCCAGGCACGGGCTTGGGCTGTGCCCCCTCAGGACCCCGGGGGCTCTGTGCTAGGGTCTGGCCCCGTGAGAGGTAGCACAGGTCAGGGACTGGGTGCAGGAGTGGGGTGTCTGGGGCAAGTGGGGCAGGACTGGGGTCACCGAGCTGCTCGGAGGGGTCTGTGGCAGCCCCCAGGTGGCCTGGCATGGGGTGAACGCCTCTTTGAGGACAGGCAGCACAGAGCCCTCCGACCACTTCTCGGGTTTTGCTGGAGCAAGGACCCAGCACCCCAGCCCCGAGGTACCCAGCTGGGTTTTGGGGCCACCCGCACCTCCCGTGGTGGCCACGGAGGGGCAGTGCAAGATCCTCCTCTGCCGCCGCTCCCGGCTGTGGGCTGGGGTGCAAGGAGCTTTGGCCCCTGGCAGGAGTGCGGGCAGGGGTCTGCCTGCTCTGGGGGCAGCGTGTGCAACCGCGGCGTCTGCCTGTCCCCTTCGAGCCTGCTGCTTGGTTTTGCTCCGTTTTGCCGGAAGGAAAGGGACCCCTGGGTGCCCCCCGGGGACGGGGATGGGGGGGGGGGGGGGGGCGGGGTGGCTGTCCAGGCCCGCCCCCGATCCCAGGCAGTGCCCAAGGGAGCACGCTTGGTCCTGCTGCCTGTCCCTGAGCCAGTGGTGCCGGGGCCCTGCACCCCACTCTTGTGCTGGCAGCCAGAGAAATCCCCTGCAGGCTGCTCCTGGGCTGGGACAAGCCCGTGGATCCCCAGCACTGGAGGGAGCTGGCAGTGCTGGCTGGGAACCCCGAGATAGCATTGAGCACCCTGGTTTTGGGACTGGGACAGGCTTGGGCAGGGTGCAGTGCTGCCTGGTTAGGCCCCCTCTCAGCACACCGTGGCGGTGGGGGATCACACAAGCTGCCCAGCTGGGCTCTGCAGAGCGGGGGGAGCGTGGAGGGAAGGGACAGGGATGGACCCCCCCAAGGACTCCTTGCAGTGCCTGGGGTGGGAAGGGGCTGGTTGAAGTCCGCCCGGACCCCTTGCTTGATGGAGGCAGCGCCCACTCCTTTGGTCGGAGGGCAGGGAGGGGAATGGCAGCAATAAACCCATTTTGATCCCAAATGTCCAGCAGGTGTGACGCAGAGCTGGGGGTTCAGCCAAGCTGCTGCTGCCGCTTGGGTCGTGCTCAGGCCCCTGAGGCCCTTTGGGGGCGTGCCGGGGGTGTGCCGCAGCAATTTTGCAGTCCGCAGAGGATTAGCACTGTGGCTGGAGCCCACTTGTGCCCTCTCTACTGCCCTGGATGGAGAGGGATGCTCCTGCCTGCACGCTGGGTGGCTCGTGCTGCTCCGTAGCTCAGCCCCGGGAGGCCTCCCCAGTAAGCCCCAGTATGTGGGGTGCGGTGAGGCTGCCAGCGGGGTGAGCCCTGGGGCGAGCTCCCACCCTGCCCCTCCTGCCTGGCCCTGGACTTTGCCCAAAGGAGGGTCCAAGGAGGCGGCCGCAGGCAAAGGTGTGAGTGCGGTGGGGTGGGGGGGCAGGCAGGGGGCTGTTAATCAGTAATGCAGCTCTTCCCAGAGACGTTGGCTTGGCAGGAGGGGGTGAAAGCCAGTGCCTGGCAGGGACTCGGGGAGGATGCGAGTGGCCCTTTCTGGGACCCCGTGCAACCCCTTTTGCTGCAGCCCACCCGCAGCCCCTCTCCTGCCCGGGGCAGCTGGGCCGATGGCGGTGCTGACAAGCGTTTCCCCGGTCTCCAAGCTGCCACAGCAGCGCTGGGAGCGTGTGGATCCATGCAAGAGCCCTGCAGGGAAGAGCGGCCTGTTCTGCCAGCTGCAAAAACAGCTGTAGGCTGATTCAGGTCCAAAGAAAGGCTCTTGAGCCCAAAAGCTGGGCTGCCCTCTCCAACTGCTTTAGCTGGTCTCAAAGTTTCTTCGCAGCCTTCCCTTGAACCTCTGCTGCAGCTGCGGAGGCAGGAGGGAGCTGGGAATGTCCGGGAAGCCCGAGCTGGGTGTGGGGGATGTCCCCTGGCAGAACAACCCCCAGGACCCCTGGGGATGCGCTACTCCATGGACCTGAGATGTGTGCATTCGGGCAGCCCTGTGAGCGTGGCGCCACCCCAAATGTGTGTGCCACTGGCCGCAGCACGAACATGGCTGTGTCCTTGCGTTGCTGGGCCGCACATGGTCCCCTCTCCTCATTCCTGCGGGTGAGGAAAGGCAGGGGGTGTGAAAGCGTTTGTGTTGCCAAAAGAATTAACACCCTGCTGTTGTGCCCTATAAATCTTTCAAGTGTTAGAGGCTGGCTTTATCCCCCCGTGTTACAGTTTAATGGTTTCCGTTAGCAATAACCCGGCCCTGTGTTCTGGGGTTATTGATTTAAGGTCTGTTGTGGAGGGTGTGAGAGTTGCAGAAAGGTGTTTTCCTGCCGCCCCGCCGGCGGCAAAGGCGCCATGGCAAAGAGGAGGCAGGAGAGCGGGAAGCGGTGCACAGCCAGCTCTTTGGAAGCGTGGATGCTGGTGGGAGCTGTCTGGAGAGGATTTGGGGGACAGCGGTGAGGAGCAGATCCCTCGCTCCGGCCTGCAGCCGCAGAGGTGAGCGTAGCTGTGGCGCTAGCAGGGCGGCACGGATGCATCCCCAGAGCTCTAGCGCCGGTGGGACGTGCCTGCCTTTGGCTCTTTTTGGAGTTGTGGCCTGCGTGGACAGCCCCTGGCTCGACAGCCGGCAGCTCTGTGTGCCTCCCCGCGCCAGCCGGACCACCCTGCGGTACTGCAGAGAGCCCAGTTTGGGAGTTCAGACCTGGAGCTCCCAAGGTAGAGCTGTGCCTTGGCTTTCCTCTGCACATACCAATAGGAAAGTCCTGCTGGTGGCCACATCACTGGCCCAGAATAGTCCTCCTTGGCTTGCAGGTGCCCTTTGGAAGAGTCTGGGGTGCATCAGCAGTACCCATAGGGGTTTCTCCTGCCAGAGGTGAGGGGCAGAGCTGGGGCTTTGTAGGGACCCCATCTCTTGGGGGAGTGTCTTGGAAGCAAATCCGCTTCCCCCAAGGCACAGGGTGTGTGTAGGACAACCAGCCTCCCTCCTACAAGTCACAGCATCCTTCGCTGCCTGCATGAGTGGCTCTGCCCCGAGCTGCAGCAGCCCATGGCTGCTGAGGGTGTTTTCTCAGAGGTCACTAAGCGGAGCTGGGGTTTTCACTCTATTTCTCTTCAAGGCGCTCTCAGCCTTTCCCCTTCTGTTCCTGCTGCAGACTCCACTCTCTTGTGGTTGTCCCTAACCCTCCCTGCACCAGGCCCTGCCGTCTGTGCCCTTCTGCTGGAACAAACTTCCAAGGGACGTTGGTGGTTTCACACCTTCCTCCTCCCTTTCCCTTCTCGCTCCTTCTTGCGTTAGTATGTCCTGAATGTGATCTCCAAGCTAGAAAGCAGCTGGAAGGGCACTCGGAGTGGTCCTTCTTCGTGGGTGAAGCCTGGAAGATGAGGGCCCCGTGCTCCACACGTAAGCTAGTTTGGACTCCATGTGCAAAAGGCAGAGGGCCACCCAGGGAGTCTGACAGCAGCACTCCTTGCAGGCCTGCCCAGGGCCGGAGGCTGCACAGCCCTTGTCCCCATTGCTTTGCAGAGCTCAACATTTCCCCAGCAACAGCAGAGCCGCTTATCCTCAGGAAAGATTGTTCTGGGACCTTGGGGCTGGGTGCTTCCAGGTGCTGGGCACCCACATTGCCACGAGGTGGGTGTGCTTCTCCACACTTAGGATGTTCACACTTGAGATGTTCAGCATGCTCATCCTGAGAGCCGACAGGGACCCCCTCGGGGAGAGGTGCCAGGCACAAACCTGGCTAGGCAATGTTTCTTGCTGTTTGCACCCGTTCCCTTCCTTGGGACCACCAGCCCTTGAGTTTCAGGCTGACTCGGCACATCCGAGAGCTCCGAGGTCCTGACCCAAAGCAGAGGCTGCTGCTGTGTCGTGGCTGTGCCTCCCCAGCCTGGGCTCCCTGCGCGGGGAGCCTCGCAGGGCCGCCCAGCTTCAGGGTACCTGCAGAGAGGGGCTGTGGGAGTTTGGTGTGGGGATCACTGGAAACGTGGGCTCAGATTTGTCCCTGAGAGCAGGGAGAGATGCTCATTCCCCTACGGCAGGCAGGGCCTGCTGGTTTGGGGCTACCTCGCTCCCGCACCTTCTCCGCTCTCTTACACATCCCTCGTCCCAAATCCCTGCCTGCCTGCAAGCAAGCCCTGGAGGCCAGCCAGCGGTTGTGCGTGCTTTAAATCTGTGCTTGTACAGCTGAGAGCCTGGGTTAATTCCCACGTTCCCTCTTAACAGCTGCTTTTGCAGGCATCGTGTGTTCACATTGGGGCAGTCCTCCAGGGCCACCCCATAGTCAAGCGTCCTGCAGTTGTGAGGAAAGATGCGATGAATGTTCTGCTGGTGCCTCTAAATGGGACACCTGCTCCACTCACCCCACAAGCCAGGGGCTGCAATTGCTCCTGGCTCCTCTCAGCAAAAAAGCTGCAGCGTGCATGGGAAGTAAGCAGGGGGGAGATCAAGGGACCACCAGGTCTGCAGCCAGGAGATGGCAGGGAATTTCTGAAAAACATTACATGGGATGTAGAAAATAGATGTGAACTTGAAGTGCAAAAAAAAAAACAACCCAACAAACAGCCAAAGCCCCGCCCCAAAAAAACCAAACCCAAAACCACACAAAAAAATGCAACCACAATTTTTCTATCAATCCAGGAAAATTCCCTCCTGACCCTAATCTGGCAATAGCGTTAAGCCTAATGTGTGAGCAGACCTCGGGGACTGTAATGCTGGGAGCACCAATGCATGAGGCCCAGAGCTTGTCTTCAGTGCTCAGGAAGAAGGAAAACCTCAGCACCTTTAGAAGCAAATTAAGGGGGAAACCATTTATGCTTCATCTTCACAGTGACCAGCAGAAACCTGGAAGCCTGGGGCTGAAGCAGCACCTCCTCCAAACAACCTTAGCGCTGCTGACTCCTTGGCCAGCCAGGAGCTGTGCCCCAGGCCGAACTGCCCACCCACAGGGCTCCTCCATTTAGGAGTTCATGGAGGGAGTTTTATCAAACTGTAAGTTAAATTGATCTGGCTTTCTCTGCCCTGCTACCCTTCTTGGAAGGCTGGTCCAGAACTTCATTCCTGGCAGGGCTAGAAACTCTCCAATTCACCATCTAAACTTATTCACTATTTTGTGCCATTTTTGTATGTCTTAAAGACTTTCTTATTTACAATTTTCTTTCGGTCGTTCTTCAGAAATATATTTGTCCCCTTTCAGCCTGGGTCTGGCCAGAACAAGTCAAACTCTTCTGTCAGATCTTTGTCAGCTGGTGCTTGTTTGTCTTGGTATCCAAATAATTTTTCCCTGTGCAGTGGAAATTCATCCTTCCTGGATGCAAGGATGTTCTGGAAGAAGTCTCACAATGCCTTGCGCAATGGCAATAATGTTTCTGTCTCTGCTAAAAATAACTTGTCTGATACGTCCTAGCATCATGCCATTCCTTTTTCACAGGCATGTCACGCTGCTGCTTCTTCACATCCACCCTCCGGTGCAGTGAGGCCTTTTTATTCCTTCGGTGCCTCCATTTCATCGGTTTATAGCAAACGTCCACACCGCTGGTCCCCAAGTGTTTAAGTTTACCCTTTCTGCTGTTATATTCCACCCTGCTTCCCCCATCCCTTGGCAAGGTCAAGGTCCCTTCTTGCTCTGTGGGGAACTGTTTCCCTCAGCACTCGCAGTCCCTCCCAGCCCTGTGCTGCCTCTGCATTTTGGCTTGGCTCTTCCAAAATTACCAATGGATTTACCGACCTGTATTTATTCCCAAGATAACGTGGTTGATATCCTTCCTGCAGCCTGGTGGTCCTGCTTGGTTTTGATGCAGCTTGGGCGGTCTCTCCTGTATCTCCTTACCAACCTTGGGACCCCTCTGTGCCTTTAGCAGCAGTTCCTCCTGGCGCGTAGTGCATCATCCTTAGCTCTGAATTGAGTGCCTTAATCTACGAAACCCGCAGCCTCACCTCAGTATAATTTCTGTCGCTCTCTTCCTGTGCCGTCAGGTATCCCATCGTTCCCTGTGTCCCCCTAATCACCTTCACTGAAACGGAGTAAACCCCACTTTTGGGGTTTGACTGCAGCTGGCTCGTATCTCCTCTTCCCCCACCCCACTCCTTGCAGGCTCTGCCTACGCTGGGTGTCTGCTCCTCCTGCAGCTCTGTCGCCTGGCCGATAGAGCAATCTCGCCATTCACTAAACCCATCTCTGAAATAACGTTGTGTTTTACGTGACGATGAATCGATAAGGAAATTTGCTTTCTGTCTTGTCAGAGGACACCCAAGCCCTGCTATTCTGGTGCTGTTTATTGCCCGGCATTCACTGGGAAATTAAAGGCTCCTGTAATTGCACAATTTCTACTCTTTATTCTTCTTGTAGCCTTAGAGACAGCACAGTTTATGCTCAGGGCTGCCTCTGCTGCACCTGTAGCCAACCCCTGAGAACACCGGTGCGGGGCCCATTTTGCCACACTTTCTCACACCTCCTCGGGGACGTACCTTATCCACATCACCCCCTTTCACGTCCTTACAAGGACCTGGTTCACCAGCAGCACTTCACAACTTCTTGCTCCCCTTCTACCGACGGGGTGCTCCCAGCCAGCCGCCACACGTGTCTGTCGCTGCGGCTTTGTCCCAGGCACCCGGCTCTGCCTCCGCCAAGCATCCCAGCACGTGCGAGGGCGCGCCATCCCCTGCCTCATCCTATCCTGGTTTGCCAAGGTTCTGGCTTGCCTGACGTGACCACAGCAAATAGCGCAACTCTGGGGAGAAGACTGCAAAATCAGTGGCCCCAGGCTGTTGCAAGACCTTAGAAGAACTTGTACTGGGAATGGAGGAGGGAGATAAAGGACGTGGTGTTTCTAGTTTAACCTCAGCAGATTCTGGTTAGGTGACAACTGAGCCTCAGGAGATAACGCTGCTAGGACAAATGGATTTAACGCCTCCCAGCTTGATTCAAGGGAGACCCACATGTCCACGTGAAAATGCTAAGCAAGGTAAAGTGAGCATGGCTAGAAGGCTTAGTCAATGGGTAAGCTACAAGGTTGTGAAACTGTGTACGATATCAATATTGTGTACAAGCTCTGTTCCCAGGTGAACTGGTGAGTATTGGAAACTGCATCTTTAAAGAGCTTATTTTTAGAGGCAGGAAGTAGGTAGAGAAGCAGCAGAAAATACACTGATTCTGTTACCTAGAGACAGTTGGAACTTGTCCCTAAATAAAGCAGCTGTCCTTCAGTCACCTAGGGGCAAAGGGATTCCCAAATACCACTTGTTCACTAGAGCAATGCTGGACGGGTTTAGAAAACAGAAGTTTAACAGCTCCAGCCATGCAGCCCGAGAGCGGGCAGGCTTGACAGCATGACCCAGATGGCCTGATAAGGCAACAGGCAGGACGCCTGCAGTCCACCAAAGGTCTCGTGAAGTGCGCACGGGATGTTTAGGGTGCTGTGCAATGCAGATGCGCAGACTGGGCAATGCCTCAGGGCACACGGAGTCCACCCTAGGGGCCTTAGAACTTCCAAGAGGTGGGGTTGCACTGAGCATGTAGGCAAAGTACTTAACTGGTTAAAAAAAAGCAAGCACATCAAGTGTGTAATAGAAGATCATCTTTGGGGAAACACGTGGTACAATGCACGAGGAACTAGTTTGGACTACGCTTGGGCTTTTATAGGCTTTGAAGCCTGGTTATGGGACAGTTAGGTCACGCTTTGGTCCATTTTCACCAGTGGACAAGACTGTGAGTGCTACCCGCAATCTTGTGTGAGAGAAGAGACCTGCAGGGTGTATCTGGTAGCTGCCACTGGAGGAAAATAAGTAAGTCGGAGTCCTCCGGATGGTGGTGGAGGCAGGCTCCAGAGAAGGCAATGCTATTAATGGCCTGGATAAGAGGAATAGGTCAGAGCAGGATAGGATCTCTGGAGTGCCAATAGCAACCAGGGACAGAGGTGACGCCGCTCACTGCTATGGGCAGCTGTTCTCCTAATCCCCATCGCTGTCGGCGTCTCTGAACATCTCCACGCGAGAGCAAGGTTGGTGAAGCTGTAACCCCTCCCAGGAACCAGAAGCTGGGCTCAGTTTCATCTTCATCGCCTCCCTCTCATGGTGCTTTGGCTAGTGGCTAATTCCTCAGCCCTCAGTGTTCCCCATTTGACCGTTCACTTCCGAGTCACTGATGAACGAAATGTTGGTAAGTTAACAGGGGCTGAAATCCAGTCTGAAACTGTTAGTCATCACCCTTATTATTTCAGCGGTATTTTCTTCAGCCCTGGAAGACACATAACGGAGTGAGGCAATTGCACGGCTGGACTCAAACTTCAGTCGAAATTACGCATGCGCCCATTCCTGCAGGATACTCAATACCTGGCAAAAAACCATGTGGATGTGCACAACTGTGTGTGGTGGCAGTAGCCTCTAGCCAAGGTCATTTTTCTTGAGTGTTCTTCCCTTCATGGCTGGAGAGCTGCCTGGCAGAAAAAGACCTGGGGATACTGGTTGACAGACGGCTGAGTATGAGCCAGCAGTTTGCCCAGGTGGCCAAGAAGGCCAACGGCATCCTGGCTTGTATCAGGAATAGTGTGGCCAGCAGGAGCAGGGAAGTGATCGTGCCCCTGTACTTGGTGCTGGTGAGGCCGCACTTTGAATACTGTGTTCAGTTTTGGGCCCCTCACTACAAGAAAGACATTGCATTGCTGGAACATGTCCAGAGGAGAGCCACAAAGCTGGTGAGGGGTCTGGAGCACAAGGCTTACGAGGAGCGGCTGAGGGAGCTGGGGGTGTTCAGCCTGGAGAAGAGGAGGCTGAGGGGAGACCTTATTGCCCTCTACAACTGCCTGGCAGGAGGCGGTGGCAAGGTGGGGGGGTCGGCCTCTTCTCCCTGGTAACGGGCGATAGGACAAGGGAAAATGGTCTGAAGTTGCACCAGGGCAGGTTTAGGTTAGACATTAGGAAAAATTTCTTCACAGAAAGGGCTGTCAGGCACTGGAATGGGCTGCCCAGGGAGGTGGTGGAGTCCCCATCCCTGGAGGTATTTAGAAGACGGGTGGATGAGGTGCTTAGGGACACGGTTTAGTGGTGGGATGGCAGGGTTAGGTTAAGGGTTGGACTTGATGATCTTAAAGGTATTTTCCAACCTAAGCAATTCTATGATTCTATTCCCTTAAAGCTTGCTGGTGGGCCCATGATTCCCTGTGGGCTTCCTCCTACTGTGGAAACCATGTTTTTATTAATAATCTTCATATTTTTAGCAAGTTGCTGTTCAAAAACTATTCTGGCTGGCCTAAATGTGTTGGGTTGGTGAGGGATTTTTTGGGGAGTTTTTTGGTTTGTTTTTTTTTTTTTAATTTAACTTGGCAGAACTTAGGATTTTCTATATTTCTTCTTTGGCCATAACATATACTTTTTGAAGGATGTCTTTTTACTTCTAAATGTCATCCTTGCTCAGCTGTTTAACTGTGCCAGACTTGGAGATTTATTTTTTTTTTTATTAGCATGCATTGAGTGATGGCATATTTAAAGCTTTAAATACAGGGTCTCAATGTCATTGCAAGCATTTGGTCCTTTCATCAGCTACTTCAAAATTCTTAATTACTCTACTGACTTTTATACTTATTCCCTTTTGAAGGAGAATATACTCATCTCCCTCTTAAGTCACTGCAGTGTACTTTTTTTGTTCTTGCATTTTCCTTTCCTACCGTAATATTGAATTGGAGCACATTGTGTTCATTATGGCAAAGCCACTGTTCATTCACTGTTACATTTCAAACTCCCTCCTATGTACTGTTCGTGACTAAATCAAGAGTTCATCCCCCACTTGGCTCCTCTGAGTGGTCATTCTAAGAACTATGCGTTTATCTGGGCTAAAAATACAGTCTTTGCATCATTCTTTGACATGGTATCTACCTGGTCTATAT
Source organism: Butorides virescens (assembly GCA_017310255.1). NCBI lineage: Eukaryota > Metazoa > Chordata > Aves > Pelecaniformes > Ardeidae > Butorides > Butorides virescens. Next base: position 8,006 of record JADKXX010007713.1, on the reverse strand, counting down.
GGCAGTAATTAATATCTCCCATTATCATTATGTTTTCTCCCCTGACAACCTCTTAAAGTCCTCCAGCTGTTTTTCATTCCACTATCCTAATCTCCTGGTCAATAGTATATGCTCAGCATTACTTCGACACATGTCAATGGTTCTCTGGTAGTTTAAACAAAATCCCAGGCTTTTTCCTCCCTTTTTCTTCCCTTTCCTCTCCTTTCCCCCCTTTTTTCCCTTTTCTTCTGTTTTTCCTCCCTTTTTTTTTTTTGTTTTTCCTCCCTTTTTTTTTTCTGTTTTTCCTCCTTTTTTTTTTTTTCTGTTTTTCCTCCCTTTTTTTCCCTGTTTTTCCTCCTTTTTTTTCTTTCTGGAACCTGGACAAATACTGCACTAGTAGCCTGAATCATTTTCCGTGGCTTCACATCTTGAGCTGCTGCTCTGGCAATCATCTTCCTACTGAAATGAGACAAGATCTTACACTGGCTTGGGTTTTTTTGTTGTTGCTTTTTTAAAAATAAAATTCACATGTTCAATGTCTAGCTCTGGGCTTTGCTCCATGAAAATGTCTTCCTTCACCATCTCCTTTTTCAGTTTGCTGAATGTACATTTGTAACTGGAAAGAAAACTTCTGTCACCTTGGAGAAGGGCAGAGAAGTTTCTGAGCCGCATGTGCTCCCCCTCACCATCAGCAGTGACGGGAAGCATTTTATGGTCATTGCTGGTTAAGGTCAGCTTATTGTGTATAAAGACATTCAGCTTTTTATACCCGTACCCTGGAGTTCCTGCCAGGGTGATGCGTATGGTAACCATTCCCTAATTTCCTCAATCTCTATTCAGCAACTGGCACTACATTTGCCACTTTTCACTTCTCGATTACCGAGGCCAGCTTAAACAGAAAAGTGGCACACTGCATCGAATAATTCAGTGATTTCATATCTGAAAAGTTTTGGCAAGTGCCATCACAATGAGTTGTTTGTTGCTGAGCCCCCAGCACCTCCCTCACACCTTCGCTGCAACCACAAACACATTTAACACTGCGTGCATGGCTGTGAGTGCAGGACACCAATGTCCAATAACATTCTTGAGCACTGCCTCTGTGTTGTTGTATATCAGGGTTGGGGCTCTTTCATGAGCAACTTCTCAAGCTCTTCGCACCCTTCATTTTGGGGCACCTTTGTCAGTTTGCTGGTGTGGGAAGCTCGTAAGGTGCAACGGTCTGCTCTCCTTGCTTCTCTCCCAGGATGTACCAAGCCTTCCTCTGAGCTACCCGTGTGTTTGGTTGAGTTAACGGTTTATTGTTTCCTGTTTCTGTAGCATTTATCGGTTTGGCCAAGCTCCTTAATGAACTGACACCCACAAGACTGGGTTGTCTGCTGATCGCCCTGCTAAAAGCTCTGGAACTATACTGAGACTGGCACCTTTCTTGCAAATTTGACCGAACCAGACCAAAGTTGGTTAAGGTCCTGCAAGTTTCCTGACAGTCAGCAGTGGCACAGAGGAAAGATAGCTGGCCCTCTTCCCTCGAGTGGGAGAAAATTGCTTTTTAGCAACCCAAATCCATTCCTTTAGCAGCAAATTGGCTCATCTGTCACACACGTGCATGACCAACTGTGCTGTGCTGTCAAACCTTAAAATAAGCATCGTGCAGAGGAGATATGCTTTGTGTGTACAAGGGACAGTGGCGCTTGGAGCAAAGCACACAGAACTGAACCGAGTCTGCTTTTCTTTGGATTGTGGTGGGTGCCAGACACAGCCCCAGCCTAAGGAAAAGGTGTCTTGTGATCCCAAGCTTTGCTTTGCTTTTCTAAGGGCAGTTGTAAAACCCTGCGGATGCATCCAGGGTGGAAAAATATTTGGTGGTGTATTGATCAGTGGCACTCATCTTGAGGGTTTTGCATGTATTTATTTGGATTTGGCGGGCATCTGTGTGTAAATGAAGGGCTTTATCTATTATCTTCCTACAATATCCCCATTCTTGATATTTTGTTTGGTTTTTAACCCCTTCTGAGACTTTTGAAGATATAGCATTACCTACGTTTAGCTGCTGCTTAAAGACAAAAGAACTATCTCAAGTTGTATTTGCTGCAGACAGCTTGGATCTTCCAGCTCTATCCTGGTTTCAAGTGAACGTTCCCTTATGCCCTCAAAGCAGTTATAGGTTGACCTAGTGTTCACCCTTCCTTTAATTACAAAGGTGATCTTTTCTAGTCCATTTATTCAACCCTCCAGCTTTCCTGTTCCTGTAATGGGGATAAACTCCCTGCTGTAAACGCCAGATTATTCCTGTCCACCTTCTAAATATATGGCTTTCTATTTACATTAATACTACAATTACTGACAACACATTGTCTTGTGCACTGAAATCCATCCTAAACTTACTGAATATCTCCTTTGCCTGAAATCTGTCCTAAACTTACTGAGTATCTCCTTTGCTTTCAGGCTGGTAGTCTGTCCTTCTCTAGTGAAGCTGCTACCGCACATGACACTAAAACCCTCTGAAAAAGGGACCTGATTGCCACCCTCTCCATCCATCCTGCATGCACCCCATGGTGGTTTGCAGACTACTGCCCAGAGGTGTAAATCACAATGTTTCCTGTCCCGCTCTCTGTGGATCATGGCATGTGTTGCTCCGTGCTGTCCTCGGCGTGACTGCCTCTCACCTGCCGGCCTCCTCTCCCGCAGGGTGCTGGATGTGCAGCTGCAGCCATAGTGTCAGAACACATCCCGCGAGCTTTGCGTGGATGCAGTGACTTTTGGGAGTGACTTTTGCTGCACAGGAAATGCTGAATGCCTTGTCAAAGGTTAATGCTGTGTCTCTTCCCATTGACTTGGATAGACTTTCCAAACTGCAGCGTTGTCTCCTTGGCCTGTGATCAGTCATGGTCTCCTCTATGATTTCACTTTTTTTTTTTTTTAATTCCAGGCCAAAAAAAAAAAAAAAAATTCTACCTTGTTAGGTAGTGTAGGATGGAGCACAGGCATTTGTGTGACCTCCTCCCTGCAATGGACCTGGGACTAGTATTCGATCTTGGCTTGCATTATTTTACCTTTGTAATCCAAAGTTTGCTGCAGGGAACAATCCTGTCCTGGCAAGAAAACTGAGAAGATATCTCTCTCTTTCTCTCTCATTACTATAAATCATTTAACAAAGGCAATATATTGGAATTAAGCCACATTTCTCAGAATAAGGCATGTTTCTCCTCAACCTTCAGTGAGGTCTCTTTTGTTGCTCTACTTGACGGGACACAGTCTGCGTTTGGTTCTGCTTGGCTGGGGGGTCCCCAGAGGACTGGGCTGCTTGCTTCATTCAGGAACTCACGGTGTGTGGACAGAGCCAGAGTTTGCGTGATAGTAAATATAATTTGCTGATGAGTGGCGGAGGGTTACCAAATTGAATTTGTGCCTTTTTTTCTCACTTGTCTTTGTACTTGTGATTCAATGCTGCCTTCCTGAGGCTGTGGTACCCTACGTTTCCACTGGGCAGATTTCTTTCTCACCTTTCCCTGCTTCCCACACCATCTCTCCGCGGCAGGAGCTCTGCCTAATCCGGGCTCTCTCTCGAGTGCATGAGGTGCTGCCCTCAAGGAGGAGTCCTGATCTCCTTGTCTGGGGCCCACAACAAAAGCTGACTGAACCCTGGGAAGCTGCAACATGTCTGCGTGCTCTTTTGTATCCTGCATCTGAAGGGGCCCATCGTTGTCCTGTAGGTTTGCACCCGCTTGGCAGCGTGCTGCTGCCTGCAGCAGGTCTACAGAAAAGGGGTTCGCTGGCACATCCACTTAAGAAAGAGGATCGTCTAAGGCTGCCTGTGCAAGTCTTGCTTCACTGCAGCTGGCCCATCCCCTTCAGACATCTGCTGTGCTGATGGAGAAGGTGCCACTTTCAGAACAGGGTTGCCTGGAGCACCAGCCACACAGGAACCAGACCCTTGCAAATCAGCAGTTTACAGTCCGTCCCCTTCTCCCATTTCTGTGTATTCGTACTGCAGGACCAGAGAGGTGGGCAGTTTATGGGGGTCAGGGGGAGTGTGGGGGTAAATCCTGGTTCCACTGAATCCCATAATGGTCATGCGATTCGATGGGGCCATTTTTTGTTCCCACCACTTCCCTGCCTCTGGCATCTCTGGGGCTGTAACGACACCAAGTGTGGTGCAAGACCAGGCAAGAAGACAGGTTTCTGCTCTAATGTCTTTCTGCGTATTTTCTGTTCCTATGGCAAAACGGATGTTGGAGAGACTTGCTGTAGAATCTGCCTTGAAAGTCTTACCTCTGAGATGCCAGGCCCCGCTCGGTGTTAAGTGAAATTGTCTGCAGCTCATTAACATCAAAGCATTTTCTCCACCGGTCTGGGCAGCTCAGTAGTAACCAGCAGATGAACCAGAGAGCAGCTACGCTCTCCACTAAGCTTTGCCTGCAAACAATTAACATCAAAGGGGAGCCACTGTGAAACAGGGGAAAAACAATGCTCCCACTGCAGCAAGCCTCATGGCTGGTGGGAAAGCGGGGGGAGGCCGAAGCTCTGTCCCAGCTCAAGAGTTTGTGCTGAGATGATTGCAGGAGCGAGCAGAGGAATGGCTGCTGGGGCCTACTGACAGTGTTGGTCAAGAACACGGTGAATCCACTTTGGTCTGAACAAAACTCCCTGATGGTGTTGGTGGCAGCATGGTGCAGGCTCTGGTGTATCAGACTGGGTCCAGCCTAATTCTGGGATGGAGTCAGATCTGCCATCGCCTTGGTATGTCAGTGGTCGCTCACTTAGCTGTTGCTCTTGCTGTGTCTCCCAAAGCCAGCCCCATGGTTCTTTACACCCTTCTTATCCATCCCTCTGAACACAAAAGTTTTGGCTAGTGATTCCAGATGTTGCTGCCCTTTTTTTAAGTGGACCTTGACCCTCTGTTTGCTTTTCCCCACAAGAGGCCTGTGGAATTAAACCACTTTTTAGATTACAGAACGATTCCCTTCCTCTAGTTCTCAAGCACTTTCTCCTGCCTTATGTACTGGATCCTCTGGTTCATGCTTTCCTCTTCCTCTCTGCTTTGGAGGTGGGTAAGAAATCAAAATTGTTGGGTATTTATTGCACTAACAGTCTGTGATTAGCCCTGGGGGGGGCAGCAGGGTTTGGAAAATGAATTATTTCTCACAGTCATCTACTGGTTGTTTTACCACAGCTCGTGCATGTCCCAGTCAGAGATCAGAAGCTTTTTGGTAGGTGGTGCGCCAGCAGAGAATAGAAATGTGGGGCTATCTCAAAGAGTTTGCTAGCTAAACATCAGTCTAGGAACAGGGGATTGCAAAAAAGAGAACAACAAAACTGGAACCCTCTATTAATAAGTGCTGGGGGTCAAGATTAGAGATAATATAACCACAGCGAGATGTGCCAACCAGCGCACGCTTCCTTCCTGCTAGCTCTGCTGTGGGAGTGCTAACCTCCAGCCACAGGGCAGATGACAGAGCTGCAGGGCACAGCCAAAACAGTTAAAGCCACCAAGGCTTATGAGTCAAAGTTGTAGGAAGTGACTTTCAGGCAAGGTACTTTCTCCAGAGGGCAGGCGCACTTTGTGGAAAAGTATACCTCGTTCTGTTCGTGCTTGTTCAAGGAAAGTACGTTCAAAACCGATCAGGTGGTCTGAAGGACAGCTAATACCACCTGGACAATAGTCAAACTGCCACAGAAGGAGGAACTACGGAAATTTATCTTCTCCACCCTAGAAAAAGGAGGGCCACGTGGAGGCTGTGCACAGAATTGTGCTAGGGGAAGTTTGGGGAGAAAAGATGCTTAAAAGAGCAATTCAGCACCACCTGGGAGTAAGTGGATTGGGGGACATGGGCTGCTGGTATGTTAGGGGCTGGGCTACAGCCACTAGGGAAGGTAAATTTGGGGGCAGCCTCCTGAAAGGAGTTAACGGGAGCAAGAAACCAAACTTGCTCTGAAATGTAAATTGATAAATTTAAGACTGGCATCATATGACCCAGTTACCTGTCACAGCAGGGATGCGAACTGAGTGCAGAAGAAACAAGGAGAGACTAACAGCTTGACGGCCAATAGCCATGCTGACAGCAAGCTCGCCACTGCTAAGCTTATTTTGTGGGCTTTGGAGCAAGAGAAGAATATTGCAAGGAAGAATTTGCAGGAAGGCTCTCCTGAAGACCACAGTGGGCTGGCACTAGTCCTGGTGTATCTGGACTTGATAAGATGCGAGGTCAGCAACCATTAGCCTCTCCAGCAGCTTGTCCAGCCACCGTTCTAGCTATCATCCAGGCTGCGGATGGAAGTTCCCTCCTGGAGTCTAGAGCATTCACATTGCAATCCCTTTGTTTAGATCATCTCCCTCTCAGGGAAGAAGTAGTACTTCTGTGGTTAGTACAGTGCCTAACAGACTTTTGAACTGGCTTAAGCAAGCGGCATGTCTGGACTTTGAGTGGAAGGAAGATTCCCCACTGCCAACACAAGGACTCTGGAAATGAAGACTCCAGGGGCTCATCACGCTGAAAAAGGGGTGGAACAAAGACCAGGATTTCACCAACAACTAGAGTGAGGTGCAGCTCACCTGAGGGATCATTCCTGAGCAGAGGTGCCCAAAGAGCTTTCCTGCTGTTTGTGGCAGAGAAATTCTCCATAAGTCACGCTTTCCTTCTTTCCGCCAGTAGTGGCTTTAGAACAAGGATTGGGATTCCCCCATCACTAAACCAGGCTGCTCCGCTCACAAAAACAAGCTTTGCATTGTCCTCTTCACAAGGAAGCTGCATCTTGAAACGGGATTTTTGCCTCTTGCTCCTTGGGCTGCTGTCTGTTCTGGGAAGTTCTGGAGGTTAGAAACCATCCTCTGACCTTCTCCACAAGAAAAGAGCCAGTTAATAATCTGTCCTTATGCTATCATTGGGCTTCAGATTCCTCTGTCCCATCCTTGAAACACTGGAGCTTCCCTGGTACGTTGTCAGAGCAATCACACCTCGCTTCTGCTTTCCTTTTGCTGGACTAGCCAAACTGAGCTGTTCTGGTCTCTGTCTGTAGGACAGACTCGTTGCTCTCCTACCTACATGCACCAAGAGCCTGCCCTGTGCCTCTTGGAGTTTCCTTTGAATAGGACAACCAGCTTACTGCAGCTGCAACTGCACCTGAACAGCGGCTTAAACGCTTCTCTATCTCCACAGGAAATATCTTATCTGGGACATCCTACTACCATAGCCGCATACAGCCAGCTTTGACCTCTCTGCCTTTCAAACTCACCGAGTGCGGCTTGGCAAGGTGAGGGTAATGGCTCAGGTGGGGGAATAAGGGCCACAACTCCTGCGTTTTGTCTCTGGCCTTGCTGCAGGGTTTGGAGTAAAACGTTTCATTTTTCTGAGCTCATCCCCTGAGCTTGCAAAAAGCTGGTGTCGATGTTTTCCTCCTGCACAGGCGTCATGCCTGTCCCCTGCCCATCAAGAAACGGTGTTACTGCGTCGTCAGCCCCCTCATGATGTCTGAGCTCACACTGGAGGGAGGTCTTTGTCCTTGCAGCGTAAGGCCGAAGGGTAAGGGGACACCGCTAAAACACAGGAGGTGGATGTGTCAGGGCACTGTCCCTGTGGGATCGGCGTCGAGAGGCCTCTTGGCCATTGTAGCCTCGTGTCTCTCCTTCTCATCATGGCCACGAACAGACCCGGTGTTTTTTACTGGACTGTGGAGCGGATGAGGAGGTTTCAGCTCTTCCTGACAGAAAACCATGTGGCCTGCTCAAGGGGCGGGGGGGGGATGTCCCCTCCGGGGTGGACAGTGACCCTTCTGGGGTGGGATGTGCCCTGAGGGACAGTCACTCAGGGGTGAGATGTCCTCTCAGGGGCAGTGACCCCTCAGGGGAGCAACATCCCCTCAGGGGAGGGACGTCCCCTTAGGCGACGGTGACCCCTCGGGGCAGGGACGTCCCCTCAGGGCAGGTACAGCCGCTCAGGGGTGCGACATCCCCTCAGGGCAGGTACGGCGGCTCAGGGGTGCGACATCCCTTCAGGGGAGGGACGTCCCCTCAGGGGACGGTGACCCCTCGG
>JADKXX010007712.1:0-113140 GCA_017310255.1 Butorides virescens | reverse complement strand
GAGGCGAGCGGCGCCGCGGCCTGCGGGCCCGCCCCCTCCCCCCGCCGCCGCCGCCGCGGGCCGCCGTGAGGCGAGCGGCGCCGGGCCGGGCCCCGCCCTTCGCCGGGGAGGGAGCCGGGAGGGGGGTCCTGCCCTGCCCTGCCCTGCCCTGCCCTTTTGTGCGGCCCCTGTCAGCGCCGCGCCCGCTCCTCCCCGCCCGGCCCGGCCGCGGCCCCTTCAAACTTGTTTACGGCGGGGCCGGGGCCGCGCCCGCCGGCGGGGAGCGGCCCTCCTGTCACTGCCCATCCGCCGCCGCGGGAGGCGAGGCGACCCTGGCTCGGCCCGGCCCGGCCCGCCTGCCCCCGGCCCGCCGCCGTGAGGCGAGGCGGGAGGGAAGGAGGGAGGGAGGCCGCGGAGCCGGCGGCGGCGCGCCCGCCCCGCGCCCCAGCGGGAGAAGCCGTGGGGGGAGGCTCGGGGAGGGGGGGGAGCGCGGTGGCGGGGCCGTCGGAAAGTTGTGGATGGGGGTGCCGGGGTGCCGCCGTGGATGCGGAGCGGGGCCGCGGGGGTTAAAAGGATGTGTGACTGCTTTTCTCTTCTCCTCCCCCCCCCCCCCCCCCCCCTTTTTTTTTTTCCCTCCTCCTCTCTTGTGCGCGTTTGTTGTTATGCAGGCTCCTTGCAAATCAAATATTTGGGGTTTTTGAAAAAGAAGTCCCCGACGCCCTTTAATCTCGAGTAACTTTCTCCATCCAAAATACAGGTTTTTGCCCTTTTCTCTTTCCCTAGTGAGAAATCGAGGCCTTTTCTACGGGTCCCAAAATACACATAAACGCCAGCTCTAGGCCAGGAATGCAGTGGGTGTCTGCAAAGATAGTAAAATAGGTTTGACAACACTAGGCTGTGAACTTCCAGCATAATCTTAAAAATCTCTTAACCAGAACACTGGTTTGCCTCTTCTCGTTTGGCCTCCTGCTTTTAATTGAGCACAAATCCTCATTTTATTTTTAAATATGCAAATATGGCCATAATCTGCCAGTGACTGCTCAGCGTAGGTAATCTGTAATAACATTCACAGATTCACTTTGGTTCCTCGTGTGCAGAGTTAAACCTCTTATTGTCAGTTAGCTCAGCATCCTAGTTCATTATCAGGGATTTGAAACACCATTTTTGGTTACGCCAGGAGGTGTAACTGCTGCTGTATATATTTTTGGCTTCATCTAAACGTTTAAATTTCTGTCATATGAAAGTGTGCGCTAGACGCTTGTTAGCTCCAGATTAATACGAGCAATTAACTTGCTTCAAGCATAAAGCGGTTTGAGGGCAACGCGTTGCTGAGAAACTCAGACGCTGCACAAAAGTGCTGGTTTTTCTTTCTGCACGATTATTGATGCTTCTAGATCCAGTTTATGGGGTTTTATTGTGATTCTAGCTTTGCTGTGTGAGGAACATTGTGTCGGCTCGGCTTCCACCTCTGCTTGAAGGGGGTTTATTTTACTTCTCTCTCCTTTTTCTGATCTCCTCTTACCTTGGCTCCTGGGGATCACCTGTTCTAGTCCTTTCTGAACTCCCTACTTGCGGCGTGTCATCTTGTCTTCCTCTCGGTCCCTGCTGCTTTGGTGTTGGGTCCTCCAGTCCCCCAGTGGAGCTGTCCTGCTGCTCAGGGTTTAACCAGATAGCTGTGAGGAGGAAATAGGCCGGGAGGGGGAGAAAGAAAGAAGAAAGGGAAAAAAAAAAAAACCCAACCCAAAAAAGACAGTTTCAAAGCTGCTGTTGAAGGTCTTGTGTTGGGGTGGAATGCAAGAATTGTGTCTGTTCGTTACGGTGCTCTTTGGGAAAATCTGGGGTAGCTAGAGGAGTTTGTGTTACCTACAGACTCAAGGATAAACACTATGTTATTAAAGTTCTTAGCAACCCTAAGTGCTAAAACTTAAAACAAACACCACCCCTCTCCACCCCCATTTATACACACCCGGTTCTGTTTCCCTAAAGCCATTTAAATTGCCAGCTCCTGGAGGAGTTGCTTGCTCCTCTGTCCTTTCCGTATCTCTTCCTCATGCTTAGGTTTGATACATATTTTGTTCCTCCAAAAGATTTCCCTCTGTGGAAGTCCCTCTGTGTGTACTTAACAAAAGGTATTGTGAACACTGTTAAGCACAGAGCTGACCGGGATTTTTTGGAGGTAAAGTACAAAACCATTTTTTAAAAAGAAATAAAGTCCAAAGTGTAACTGTGCTATGTGACTTTTATCTTGATGGCACTATGTCATAAATAGTTACAACCTCAAATTGATCAGCTTTATGAGATCTCGGGACCTGCCCTGTTCCTAGTATGAATCTTGCATCAATTCTTGGGTCATATAAACGTGTTAATTGTTACCTTTTTTGTTTTTGATATTTTTTCATAGATTGTAAAAGGCTTATTGCGCTAGCCCAGGGCGTCCAGCTGAAATTATGCTGTGATCTTAACCCCTTTCCCCAAATACATCCGTGTTGCCTTTTTAAGTGAGTTTTGACAGTGTTCATTGAGCTTGGGTACTTGCCCTGTTAAACGATGTAACCTTCCGTTTCACCGTGGCCGTTTTTAGAAGTCTTTAAGGATTTGCTCCTTCAGTAAATACTGACAGATAAATATGAGGAAGTGGAGTACGGGGAAATCCTTCTTGTTACTTCAGAAATACCCATTAGTATTTAGTTCTGAAAGTAAATCTGAGGTGTGGGGGGTTCTCTACATTAGCATAATTCCCTGCAAAGTCATTCTAATATGACACAGTCAGAAAAAATAAAGCCTGTGGTTTGAACTAGTGCGTTTGGCAATAAAAATGGCTCAAGTAATTCACTTTTTCCCTCTTGTTTCTTGCTTCTGCAATAGGCCGCTCTGTTGGACTGTGGCTTCATGGCAGTTTGTCAAACTAAGCTTGTGCTCTTAAGGGGAGCAAAACCACAGGAGGATGGAAGGCCCACCTTTGCCCACAGGGAGCCAGTTCAGGGGAGGTATACTAGGAGAAAACATCGTGGTTTGGAGGGAGTAGCATAATTTTCTGCTAGTATAGCTCACCAAACTGGCTTGCTGTCAGGTCAAGCAAATACCGGTGCTAGCACAAGGAAGAGGGTGAGAATGCATAGCTGGTGAAAGGAGAAGAGTGAGAACGCAGCAGCAGGGACACAGATCATCTTGAGAGTTGCACCTTCAGTTGTGCCAGCACAGCTTTTTGTGGGAGGTAGCTCAGGGAACTGATTTGGCTTAAACCTTCCTTCCTCGTTGTGCATTTCAAGCCTCTCTTTTTTGGGGGGGGAGGCAGGTGGTGCGGCTGGTGGGGGACAAGTCCCAAACAGTTCTGTTGTAGTGATGCAGTTGAGGGAGCGGTATGCTGTGGCCAGGAGGTGGGGGGAAGTGTGGAGAAGGGACCTCTTTGCATTGAGATGCCTTGGGCTGTTGAACCACAGCAGAGGAGGGTGGCGGGGAGTGTTGTGCAGCATCTTGATGCCCTGGTAGGACTTTGATTCTAGAGACACGATACACCAGATGATAACTATTTGGTGCTGACATATGTGCTCTCTGTACCAATCTTGAGTGTTAGTGTCTTTCTCGGTGGCCAAAAGCAGATACCTAGAGGCAAATGTATGTGGTGACTTTTTTTTTTTTTTTTTTTCCTTTTCCCCTCTCTCAGCCTCCAGGCACTTACTGTTCAGGCACTTGCTGAATTGGAAATGGTTGATGAGATCAGATCAGCTAAGGAATGGGGAGTTTGAGGGAGGAGAGAACCCGCAGATCCCTGAAACCCTCCTGACACCTTTTATACAGGCAATAATAGCTTTGCAATGCTGTGTGGTTACTGGAGTGATAGTTTGAGGTGGTCGCGTGCATTTCTACTAGCTGGTGATGCTTGGCCCTTTGTTAAATATTAGCTATACTCTTAGAGACTCCCTGACTGAATTACAGCCCGTGGTGGGGGCAGGGAATGTAGCAGTGATCCTAGTTTTGGGAGCAAAATGATTATTTAAGGGGAAAACCTGTAACATTCACATAAGATTTCCAATCATCTTGAGCTCTGTCAGTGTTTCACTGAGATGCTGCTTAGCTGTTGATTTTACTCTTAAGCTGTCAAAATAAGCTGAAGTAATTTCCCCCCCTTTTTTTTTTTTTTTTTTTTAAATGATTGTTGCTGGTGAAATACTGCAACCTAAGTATCTGATCTGTTTCTGTGTACCAATTTGTTGAATAGTGGCGGTCTTCCATGACCATAGTAGATACTTAGGACTAAAGTGTGGATCCTGTGAAAGAAACATGATACATCAGGAAGTATTAGAAGCTAATATTAATCGAGAGAAGGTGTATAACAGTTGAATAATTATGAAATCTTTATTACATTTTCTTATCTTGATTATTGCTTGGGTATAGTTCCAGCCTGTATGTGATACGAATTAACTGCTGCTTCCAAACAGTTAGCCGTGTTATCTCATTGTTTTGGAGGTAGGCTTGAGTCTCCCAAGTGTTTAACATAGTTCTAGTTCAAAGGGCAGATTGTATTTCTTTGTTCCAAAATGAGAAAGCCTACTATAGTCCTGATGTTGATGAAAAAATAATAATAAAAAGCAAGTTAGCTGAAACTGTGCCAAAGTAAACGTTTAAATGCAGGGCTATTCTAAATTGGTACCTGTTTTAGCTATGCCCCCCAGCCATGTCCCCAGCAGATGTGCAAGTGGTGCTACTTGCCTTATTTTGGCCTGTCCATAATGTAGATGCAACTTGCAGCTTTTTTAATTAATATAAATCCATTGTACAGAAACTTTACAGTATATTAGCTGAAGGCTTGTTCAAGAAGATCTGGTCTACACACAAACATTTTTGCCTGTTGGCAGGATGGATACAGAGAGGGAGAATTACCCTTTCATGACAAAGTTATGCCAGGAAAAAAATTGAAGCAGCTGTCATTTAAAAATAAAAATCTTTAGTTGTAAGGAGTGAAATTTACAGCTTGATATTTAGCTTTACTTTAAATGTGCATGGAAGGATGGTATGCATCTGAAGAACAGTCGAAGTTGAACTGCGGGGGAAGAATCTAGATCTGTTTCATATATCTCTTTAGATTCACCATAAATCATTTCAGATTTGCCCTTGTTTCCCTATTTGCAAATGAAGAATAACTACTACCCTGACAGAGACAGTATCAACTAAACAAAAGCATATTCAAACAAATCTTGAAAATTGCTTCGTGTTATACCATCTCGAGTTCTTCTGGTGACTGCGACGTGAAGTTTTGGACTAGGCCAAATCACTTGGTTTGTTTCACATTTAAAAAAAAAGTCTCTTTTAATTTGTGTGAAGTAATAACTATTACTGCGAGGTGGGAGGTTTCCTTCTTGGGACATGTTCGTCCTGCAGGAAGTACAGGGGTTTTTGACTTAACTTTTAACTAAGAGCTAATGACATTCAGAGTTCATCCACTTTTAATGGAACTTCTCAGAATGAATTACAGTAATCCATTCTGTGCATGCAGGAAGTAGTCCAAATCCACCTAGATAAAATCTTTGTAGTATTTATATTGAGATACATATGCTACAGATTTACAGCTTTGTGGTATGGCACCATTTTAAAAGACTACCTTAAGGACTGTTGGTGTTTTTTTAAGCCATTTTTGTGCTGTATATTGATGATAATCTAAATACTGTTATGCACAGAAATACAATAGCTGCACTTTAATTAAGAATGGATGATACACAATCCCATTTCTTGTGCTCAGTTTTCTAAATCTTTATTGCATAGTACTTAAATGGCTTAATGCTCTGCCATCTTAGCCTGTCTTATATCCAGACAAGTACTGTCATGTGTTTTGGTTTGCGTGGGGTTTTTTGTTGGTGGTTTTTTTTTGTTTGTTTGTTTTTGGGGTTGTTTTTTTTTTTTGGTCTGAGAACTTGTGTTCTTTCATCTAATGTAGAAGAACAATGAGAATACTTCCTAAGTCAGTTGAGGCAAGGTTTGAGGAAAAATAGGCATTTAATAGGGTTAAAGAAAGGTAGACCTGTCATACTGACTGGGGCGGAGGGGACATTACTGCAGTATTTTACATGGGACTTTCCAATCTTCTTCCTCACCCTTCTATGTATATGTCTTCTTAAGAGGATGAAGCTTTGGTTCTCGAAGGTTACTGGGGTGGATATTTCTAATTCTGTGAGAAATACAAATCTTCCGGGATTTTCTGAGGGCAGGGTTGGACAGGATGGGCTGAGCTGATCTAGGCTCTACCTCTGGCGAAAAAGGGGTGGTAATGCTTGTTTTTTACTAAACTGATAAAAGACTCTGCAAAACCAGCTAATCTTCTGGTGATGCTTAGTAACCTGAGTCATCCTAGCTAGGAATGAGTTGAGCCGGAGAGCTCATCTGAACCACTGGATGGGATCCTGACTGTAAGGTGAGGGGAGGGGGAGAGAAGAGACTAGCCTCATCCAAAGGCAGGGAGTTTTCTGGTTTGCATCTTCTGTCTTGTAACTGCACTACAGACTCTGGTTATGTTTGACAGCAGTGCTGTCTAAGCTGGCTTAAATAGTCCCCTCTGTGCTGGCACAACTGTGTGTGGCAGCTTGGTGAATCAGTTCCCTGACTGGAAAACAATTTTTTTTTTTTTTTTTTTTCTACAACATCTGCAGAGGATGGAGAGGCAGAGAATGAAGAGTTGAGGCTCTTCAGCTGGTATTGTCACACATGCACAAATCCAAGTTGTCTTTTGCTGAATAAGTGCTAATTTCTGCATGCACAGTGTTCGCTTACAGTAGCAGGAAGATTGCTTAATTCTCCCACTTCAAAGCACCGTGGGTTATACCATGCTCTCTCCCTGATAATGAACTGTGAGCTTTGCTTTCCAGACGGCGTTGGATGCTCTCATCCAGTACCTCCATTAGTAAGTTGCAGCTTTACACCACCTCTCCCCAGTGTGTCTCTGCAGTCCTCTGGGGTTCCTCAGTTCTCTCTGATAAATCTGTGTGACCTCAGTTTCTTCTGTTCTTTTGGGAAATGAGAGCTTCAACTTCTTTTTTTTTTTTTTTTTTTTCTTGGAAAATGATGTACTGAACATCTTCAAGTCATTTAACTTTTACCTCAGACTTAGTTTGCCTTGTATGCTGCATAGTATCGTGTGTTCTTTTATGGGGAGTTGACAAAAAAATTCAGTTCTTCAAAGCTGAGTAGGAGAGTTAAGCTACACATCAACGCTGCCGGCACATGAAAGATGAAGTGGAGGTTATGATGTTTCAACATTTCTGCAGGACACCACTTCCTACATCGTAAAATTGCTGTTATATGATGTCTCCATCTTTTTCTTTCCACTGCTCTTAGAAAGAAGAGAAAAGATGGTACTCCTGTTGCATTTTCCAGAAGCGATGGCAAAGTGGCTGCACAGGGAAGACTTGCAGGGAGACAAAGGATGTTCCTTATGCCCTGAGGACCATGATATTTTATGGGAGGGAGAAGAGGGGGAGAAAAGAGGACTGGACAAGAGCCTAGTATTCATTAACAAAGGAAGCTTTCAGAAACTGAATCCAGCAGTGTGGAAAGACATCAGAGGCCACCAGGCAATCTTAACTCTTGAGCTGAGTTTACTAATGAAAAATTTTGTGGTTCTCTTTGAACATTTTTTTGCGTACGCTTACAGTACAGGCATTTCAATACCTAGCTAGAGAGAATTGCTTAGACTCATCTATCTGGTGTAGTCTTTTGCCCTCCTCTGCTGTTACTAGGTTAGGGTGGTGGTCATGTTTCAAAAGTGGAATAACCGACAGTAGGAAGAGGAACAGGTAGTCAAGCTACAGAAGTTCTTCATTTCTTGATTTCTTTTTTTTTCGTTGGTTACACTAACAAAAGGATGTGAAAGTCTCAGCCCACAGCCTGCAATTCCCCATTCTAACACTTCCAGGCCGGTACATAATGCTAATGCTCTTCACCCTGTTCTCCTGAGCGCATAGCAGCGTCAGTCATTCGCCTGTAGCAGTCGGCTCCCTTTGCTACCGCATATACGTTACAGGCGGCAGCTTGCGATGTTACCTGGGTAATAGACTTTGAGTTCAGCCTCCTGCCTGGCGAGGACAGGCTCGTCCTGCAGCTGTTAGAACTTTCTGCTGCAATTCATATGCACAAAGCTCTTGCGTACTCCGCCTGTGCTTAATGTGCAGACGGCCGTGTGGGTCAATTTTGAAATTTTGTCATGGGATAACTGCGGATTAGTCAGAGTAATGTGCTCGTACGCTTCAGCCAGGGAGCCTTGTGGCCAGAAGAGCCCTCTTTTAGCTTGTACCTTGTCTTGGGCTTCTTACAAAATATATAAATATATTGGAATACACAAAATGGATTGTGATTAGACCTTACTGGCTCTGCTTAAATGCTGATAGCAAACTGGCTTGCTTGGCTCTTGGCTTATTGACAGTTATTTTTGTCCTTTTTGTGAACAAGTCAAAGATAAGCTAATGTTATAGCAGACCTTGTCTCAAATTTGGTAATCTCCTGGGTTAAGATTCATAATTGTGGCAAAAATTATGAAAGCTGCTTTCTAGGTGATGCTTTATCATGATCTCTAGATGCGTTTCTGAAAACACGCCATCGTATCCTTTGCATGAAGAAAACTTTTTGCAGAGGTGGATGCTTAATAGCTTCCATTTTGCTCTGCAAAAGCAAGAGAATAGGAAAGCATGGAGGTAATTTCCTTTTCTGACCTGAGGAAACTTAAAAGCAATCTTCTTAAAGCAGTGATTCCGTTTACATCCTTTAGCAAAGGAGGAGCACAACTACCTTATCCCTAGTTTTCCCTTTTATATTTTGAAGCGATTAGTGAGACTTAAGTTTATATGATACTATAATCTCTCTTCCGGGGTTTCTCACAAGGGACTTACTTATTTCTTATGGGAAAAAACATCTATCTGATAGTCTTCCCTTCCAAAACAGACAGTGAGGAATACTTCTCCTAGAAAAAACTTCTGCACTTTTGTTTCGATGATTGTTTCTTGATCTAATTGACCTCACCGCAAAGTTGTGGGGAGTGCCCATTGCTGGTTTTAAACGTCCTTTGGAAAAGTCGTACTCCTGTTCAACTGGAAGTGGAACGTTTCAGTAATCTTAGTGGTAATCATTTATCTGCATACTGTAGCTTACTGTCTTTCGAAGTATTACAAGATTGATTGAAGGATGGAAAATTATGAAGGGAAAGACTAAGTGTGAAATGTTGTTATATGTAGGTTTAGACGAATATCCATACTTCAAAATGTGTTGTGTAAGATAGGTGTGCTGAGCCTCTATAAAAAGTGTCAAAGTCTCTCGGAGGGGGAAAAAGTAACTTTTTTTCCCTGAAGTGTTTCCCATGAATGTTTAGGTTATTCCAGCTTACACTTGGGGGACAAAATTAAAGCAAGTATAACACCAATTTTAGTATTTCTGATTTAATGCTTAACTACTGCCTGCACATTTCTGGTGGTTTTTTTTACACTTTTCTGCCCTCCTTGTCATCCTATGTGTTCGTACAAAATAAGAAAAATGTAATCATCTGGAACTGTATGGTAAGGTGCTATGAGAACCTAGTTCTCATACCTTAAAAGAATATTTTTGTAAAATTCACAAAATCTAATCCCTTGGTCTTGCCTCTGCAATTTTTCTTTAGTGATGTGCAGCGATTTGGGAGTGAACGGCTTCAGTGCTCAGTTGAGACGGGCGACGCAGAGGTCCATTTTGCCTATGATCTTTTGAATTCAGCAGGAATTTATCTCCTGAACAAGCCTAACCCGTTGAGGGAAGAACTGTGTTTTGCCAGAACTGTCTTAAATCGGTGGTTTTCAACCTGGAGTTGGCAGGAAGCAACTGTGGAAAAACAAGGCTATTGCCAATAGTTGAAATTGCGTGGGGTCTTTATGCTTTTCAGGAGCCCACAGTTTGAAAATTACTGCTCTAAATGATTTGTAAACAAGGGCTGTTTTTCCTTTACAAAGTGGCTGTAGGTGTTAAGGAATATGAGCTGATATTTAATCATCTATTAGATTAGGATTGACTTTTATCTTTCTTTTCTCTTCTCATACCTAACCATTTAAAAGTATATTTTATCCAAAAATGGGTATCACGGAGGAAACTAACCCTGGAAAACTTCAACTTGAAAGCTAACTTCTGGAAAAAGGTTAGATTTGCATTAAGTAGGTCTGTTTTAACTGCTGCATTCCCTATACTCAGGGCTTCTGTATTTTCCCTTCCAACAACTTTGCTGGAAGGCCAAACTCCTGCTACAGGGTTTGTGTTGGATCTGCAGATTCCATTAGCACTCCTCCCTTATGTGGTTGTGAAGGGAACTTTGAATATGCAGGCTTGAGTGTAAACTGAGGTAGTCTCAGTTCCATGCATTGGCAGGTACGCTGAAACAACAGGAAAACAGCCTTTCTGCTCTAAAGAGGACATGGGTTTATTTGTTTTAGTGACTCAAAGGTGTTTAAAGTACGGAACGGATGCTAAGCTGTTTGGTAATCCCTAGGTGCGTTACTGTTCTGGGTATCAAAGCCCAAACAGTCTCCATTCTGACCACTCTTCCAGCTCACTCTGCTTTATTAGAACCATAGCCGAGGTCACAGACTGAGCGCGCTAACAGTACAAAATTGCATCGAGAGTTCAGAGGTTACGCTGCTCAACAAGTTACTCAGTTTCAAATTAGATTAAAAATTGACTTCGTAAGTTAAAGATGTTGCAGAACTGTAGTCTACTTTGCCATGGAGGCTGCGCTCCTTGCCTATAACAAACAGATTGGTTCTTGTTCCTAAATCATCTGTTTGCCTGTGACTAATCTTGAATTCGTATCTTCCTGCTGCTTGTACTTTGAACTGAATTCTGTGCTCCAAATAAGAACAGCAGATAGGGCTTTAAATTTTCTCAACCCCTCGTAGCCCAAGGACTGCTCCTGCCCCTAGGGTAGGAAACGCCTTATGCAGCTTTATATATAATGGGAGGTGGTGGAGGGGAAGGCATGTAGGGAGAAGTCAATCACAGCTGCTTTGGTCTATACTTACTGGCATGTTGATGAACTTTAGCAGCTAAATGCACTTGTGATGACACCTCACAAACTTCAGAAAGTAAGCAGTTATTTTTGGAAACTTTTTTTTCCAGGACTAAAACTACTAAACCTACTTAAAAAAAAAAAGTCTGTGCAAAAACACTAGTTCCCAAGAAACCAGCACCTTCTGCTTATCATGCTCATGGGCATTTCAGCATCCTAACCCCAAATCCTGCTTGATGTTCCTTCCTATCTGTCCTTCTAGTATCTGAAACTCGGAGGGCTTTCTGTTGCTGTGAGGGGGGAAGTTTGGGGGAAGAGATGAGTGATTCTCTGATCTCGTCTTTAAGGCAGATAGATCTTTGCTCTCAGCATGCCATGGTGCTGCCTGTGAGGGTTTTCATGATTCTGCCTGTAAGCAGCAAACAGAGCTAATTTCAGAGCAGACTTGCAGGTTAAGAGTGCTGAATTTATTGCAGAGCTTTGAGATTCTGTTGGTGGTGGCAAAACTTTAAAAAATTAAAGAATTCTTGCTCTGAACACTGGTTTGCTGCCCCATAGTTTTGCTGGTACAGCTATATTGGGTCTGTTTGTAAGCTGGGTCCTGAAGTCAAGGTTTGATAAGCCTTGGCTTTAGTGAGAGGTCCTAGATTAGGGTGCATGGGACCTTAGCTGTGAGTGGGCCAGAATGAAAGTCGTGGATGTGGATAAATGCATGTGAGTGATGTCCTGTGCCTCTGAGCTAGAATCCATTGATTCGCAGTGGCTGTGAAAGGCCCCTGGTGCCTGCTGGAGCAGCTGGTGGTTAGGTGTGACAAGGGAGGCTCTCCTATGGACAAATTTGTTCTTTCTGTCAGCCTGGCAGCCAGCATGGAAGTGGGCTTCGGCTGTTAGCATACGAACTGGCTCACTCTCTGCTGTTAGCCTACATTCGGCGTGGGGTTGGGGGCTACAGCTGAATGAGTCAGATGGTCTTGGGAATATGATCTTTGTCTTCAGGTGGCCTCACAGAAGGTCATAAGCTTACTCTCATTTTCCAAACGATGTGCAAAATACTTGTCTACAGACCTACTTTCAATCTCCTTGGTAATGCATTCTTTTACTCAGGTAGGTCCTCCCTGTTAGTTCAGTCTGAGGGGAGGTAGACAAGACAGAGCTGAATATGAGCTAACAGGACATCATAGCCTTGAAATATCCCCAGAGTCTTTCCTCTCGGAACCAGTGAGAGAAAATTAACGTCTCTCTAAAACTAGGTCTCTTTTGAAAATCTAGATTTAGCATAAGTGAGGGTCAAACTTCACAAAGAATGCTTTTAGAGAAGGAGATGATAAACTTTAATAGCTGTATAATTACTTGCCTTGTTTGAATCCACTGAAGGAATGTAAAGGTGCATCTAAAACAATGAATTAAACAGTTTTGGTTGTTCTGCCTCTGGATTAAGTGGGCTGTGAGTACCATACTAAACGGTATAGTTAGTTTAGTTGAGAGATGTTTCTGTGAAATCCTGAGACAAGAAAAAGGGAAGGTCAACCAGAGCAACAAAATAAGTTTTGTATAAATATATAGCTTTAAATAGATGTTTCCAGTGGTGTGGTGGTTGGGGTTTTTGTTTGTTTGTTTCTTTTTTTTTTTTTCTTTTTTTTTTGGCAGGGTGGGGTTAGGCATAATGGAACTTGGAGACATGTCTGAAGGGAAATCATGGCTATTTCATATTAAGTTACTGGAACTACAGACTAAACTCTGATAGTCTTCCAAATACATCTTAAAGCATTTTTGGGAAATGGACAAAATATTTCCCACTCTAGGTGAAAAACAGTTTTGGATAAGTATCTGTCGTCTTCCCATTAGAGAGGAAGTATGTTCCTTTGAAGCCTTTGCTTATTAAAGTTCTAGCATGAAACTTGGGGATAGTGTTTGGGGAGAGACTGGCAGGAGAAGGCAGGCAGGTTCTGTGGTTTGGGTTTTTTTTTTTGTTTTTTTAATCTTGGAAAGGCAAATAGAAGTTACCCGGGAAAAGCTATTCTGAAAGCTTATTGTTTTTCAGTTAATGAGTTAAGGGTTAGGACAACATGGAGATTTGCCTAGAGAGATTCATCAGGGAACCTTTCTTTTAAGGAAATCAACGTCAGAAAATGGTCCTCAAGAATATGTAATAGAACCACTGTTGGCTTTTGAGTCATGAGTTGTTCTTTTTCCAGAATAAAGTTAAACATTATGCTATCTATTTTTTTAACTGTATTGCATCACAGTAATGTAAGCAAGTTTGTAGAGGGTCAGATTTCTGAAAAGGCATGAAATTATTTTCTATGCAAAATCACTATTCTAGTGGAAAATATTACAACTTACTGATTATAGTTTATATAGCCTAAACTTGACGTCTGGTGTGTGTAGAAGATGCAGAAGGAAACATTCAGTAGATTTTTTTTTTTTTTTTTTCCCTTTTAAATAATGGAGAGGTTATGCTGGAGCAACTGTCACAAAGCATTTCACCCTGACTTTGAAGAAACTGCAAGTCCACCTACAGACCATGCCAAACTGTGTGAATTTGCATTGCGTTTATAGTAGATAGAGGTTTGGGCAGTAACTCTGACGATAATTTCTGAGAAATCACAATTTTACATCATTTAACTTAAATGAGCAGTGTGGGAGAGTACAGTTGTTTAATGCTGGCCAATATAGAAGATCCTTCAGGAAAGGTCTTGGTTCCACCACAGGAAAATAGAGCACACATCAAGGGATGCATAGCAGTGGAAGTAAATTTTCTTGTGAAAACACAATGCATGGTTACACAGTAGTTTTTAATCTAGTGTACATTTAAAATACTGCAGAGAGGGGTGATCATCCCACCCCCTTTGTGCTAGTGCCCTCGCTTTGTGTCGATGTGGTGGCTTGGATCAGGGAACTGGTTCCTGAAGCATCTTGTCCTCTTACCATGCAAATGCAAGATGAGTGAGTGTTGGGGGTGGGTGGGGAAGATGAGTGGGATCAGCCCTCTCAGTGGAGAGGTGGATTCATCATGGATTAAAGTGCCAGGTAATCAGTAATCATAGCTTCAGGATATTGAAGACATGCTGCGAAGTGGACTTCCCTGTTTGCAGTAACCTTAACCTTCAGTTTGCAGTAATCTGCCTTCTAGTAACTTGGGATAAGTGAGTTGTGGAATTTTCAGTCTTCTTCATCTGCTTCTCATAATTAACAATTTACACAGTATATTTTGCAACCATACATTTTACATGCACATACATTTTACTGATGTTGATTTTTTTTTTTTTTTCCCCCCCCCCTCCTTTAAAGCACTTGGGTGAGGCAAGTCTTGTTCTACTCTTGATGCTGCCTTGCTAGTGAATGTGCCTCAAGTTGCAGTATGTCTCCAGCAAGTAAATAAAAATCTTTTATCCAATGTGTTTGTTCTTCATAAAATTAACAGAAAATTACAGAGAAGCTGATGTTGTAATGGAGACATTGGGATCATCACTAGTTGCTGTCAGCAAGAGGTGGTTCCCAGAGATCAGAACGGCTGAATCTATCTTTGTATCCCCTTCTTATAGGTATTTCCTGCTTCTGGTTCCTACCTCATAATGGTAATCTTAATTCTTCTCCTTTTGGGTTAGTCAGCACACTTTTGAATGTTAGCCTACAGGAAGGGTTTCTGTTTACCCATTTGGGTGGTCGGCATATTTGGGCTTTAAGGAAAAGACACCAATCCCTGTTAGGGTACCGTACACCTTTAGGTTTATGATGCCAATTGGAGAGATGGGCTGGTGCTGAATCAGCGTGTTTAGGGGCAATGCTTTCCTAAATGGCAGAGGCAGCAGATTTCTAGCCATAGAAACCTCCTGAGGGTAGTTGATCCCTCATTACACAAGACCACTGTGAAGCATTCTTCTTTTAGTTTCAGTATCTTCCCTTTTCACCGAGAAACAGTCCCTGCCACGGAGAATACATGGGTTGATCACAAGATGTGTGAGTCAAGCAGGTTTGGACTAGGCCTTCTATGTGGTCAGCCAGTCAGGATGCATATTCATCACAGCTGCTGGTTTAGGGATTTTTTTGTTTAGACAAGGTTGAAAATTGTCATAGGGCTTTGTTCCAAACGGGAGTCGCCAGGGCAAAAAAACAGGTAGAGCTAAGGGCAGTTCAGGACTCATGCTGAATTCATCTGCTGAGTCAGCCAGCAGCTCTGACAGTTGACCAAGGAGCACAACAGAGTTATGTCAGACCAGCATGGTGTTTGGGAGAGAGAACTGGAATAAGAGCCATACCCAGAACACATCTACTTTCTCATTCAGCAGTAGATCCCTCTGCCTTCCATGGGAGTTTTGTGATCTGTGCGGTGGTCTCTTCTGCAGGAGCACAAGTCTGGGCTGCCCCTGCACATCTCATCTGTTCTCAGCAGCACACTGTGCAAAAACGTATGCAGCACATAGTAGTGTTGACTCTAGTTCCTTTCTGTTCTAATAGGCCTTGATCCTCCAGCATCTTCACTGTAATACACACCTCCCATGTTTTTCACTTACAAGGAGTCCAAGGCAGTTACACATCAAATAAATCAGAGTAAGTGCATGCTCTGTTCTTGATCAGTCTCTTAAGCAGTAGCTACACTTCTAGTTCCTAAGCAGTTGTACTCTGGGATTTGCTGGGCGTGCTTTTCATGATGGCATTGCTTAAGGCAGCCCCTTGTGTGGCCACTTACACTTTGCCCTTACTGGAATTGGGGTTCTGGGCTAGTTAAGCCTTTGTCCTAACCTTGAACAGCCATTCTTACACAAGGTGAACTTCCAGAAATTACTTCTTTTAAAAAAAAAAAAGTGTGTGTGTGCAAAATCACTTGTCTTGTCCCTTATATGGTTTCATGAACTTGCACCAGTGCAACTGATGGAGTGCAGGGGTACGCATGAGTGATGGAGCAGAGAAGGGAAGGGCTGCAAAACCTGCTATTAACTGCTGAAGGATGCTCATGAGACCACGCTTTGAATCCATATCAGACTTGATTGGAGTCTGCTTCCATGAGTTTTGCCTCATGCTAGCACTGATCCTTCAAAAGGAGCAAAAGATTACATAGATACTTTGCCAATGTTCCCTGGTGCGAAAAAGCAGAGATTAATTTTTGTCATGTCCGAGGCCTCATACCTCCCTAAAATGCATTAAGCTCTTCAATGAGATCATGTGGTTCTTGGTTCTGTACTGGCCCTATATTTTGAACTACTTCACAATGGTACTACAATACCCTAAAAAGCTGCGTTTCATGTGCCTTTGGTTTGAGGGGTGCCTGGGAATCTGTCATTTGAATCTCCGGTTAGTTCTGCATATTTCAACGGTCTCTGCCAAAGATGAAGCAGACTGGTAGGAACTGTTTCTTTGTTCTTGCCATCACACCGCAAGCAGAAGCTGTAGATGTTCATAGGATGGCTTATTTCAGAAAGCACATAGCTCAGCGGTTGTCAAGAGGAGGGAAAGCCTTCAGTCTCCTGTTTTCATGTGATGATGGTATGCATAAACTGAAGCACAAGCCTCCATGCTGAAGCCTGTCCTAAGATTCAGCAGCCTGATAGGCAGAAAGATGGCTTCTGTGAAAAGGTTTTTTGTTTGCTTTTTTTTTTTTCCATTTCCTTTTTGATCTGTGGACTGTCCTGTGTATACAGCATCTACGTGGTTGCCTCAGTGAAGGCTTCTTACTGAGAGTAACAAACCCTGCAAAGTTAGCGTATTCTGTTAATTTGGGGATGAAGCAGGATAAATGATTCTTAGTTTGTGCCTGGAAGTCTTTCTGAAGAACAAAGGCTTGACAGCCCTTGAAGGTGTATTCTGGTTACTTAAACTTCTGCTTTTATATTTATGTGGCAGCTGGGGGTGGGGATCCTTGTGTAGCCTTTCCAAAGGTAGAGTCAGTTTTTTCCTGCTGCTGCCTTTGCCCTTAAAGCTGGATAGTGCAGGCATCTACCGTGATGGATGAGTGGATGTCATACATAAAGTAACTTTAAGGCAAAAGTAAAGGGTTTTTATTCTCTCTCTTTTTTTTCTTTTTCTTTTTTTTTTTTTTCACCAGTAGTTGAACTAGCTGTTTTGGTTTCTCTTCTCAAGGACCACATGAACAAATCTGAACAATACGAGGTTGAGTTGCACCTGTAAAAATGGATTCATTTTGTTAGCTTCCTCCTGTTCTGCACAAAGCCACAAGCAGCAGAAGTACTGGAAGAACCTGCTGCGTAGGCTTATGCTAACCGTATGTTAACTTTGCTTAAAAAAAATTAAACCCTACCTCCTGCAGAACTTGATTTGCCATTGAGAAGAGCTTTCCACTTGCTGGGAGTGAAGGAGAATTTTTCAGTCCCTGGCAATTGTACAAGGAGATGGCTATTGTTACTGGCTCAAAGACTGTAGAAAGAACTTTAATTTCCCTGCTCTGTTTGATGCCTCTGCAACTCTAAACTGTTTTTCAATGCAAATATTCGGCTGACTGTCCACTGTTGCTGCTTCTAGGGTTCTTTCATTTTACTTTTTCTTCCCCTATCCCCATGTTTCCTCTACATTGGGTGTTTGAAGTTATTTTCCATGAGACGTTTTTGTTTCCAAACTAATTTAATTTTCTCTCTAGGTCATTTATGTATTTGTCTTCACTAATGTTTGCAACATCTCCAAACATAGTATCCTCTGTGAATTTAACTAACATGCTGTTTACCCTTTCTTCCAGATCCAGTTTCTGATCCTACTTCCACATTTGGGAGTATGCAAGGGACAAACACATCTCTTTGCGTAGCTTGACTGGATATCCCAAGACTAGGATGTTAGTATATTTAAACAATTTTTTGCATTAAAATGTTGCCAGTATCTTAATTGCACATAGATTATTATTTTTTGAAATGTAATTAGCTTTATTGGCATTATGCATATTCAGAAGCCTGCTGGTAGAAACAGTTTTTCTGCAGTCTGACTAGTGCTTATTGGTGACTTTAAAATGGGTGCAGGAGTAGGAAGAATTTCAGGGTTGCTTTTTAAATGAGCCAGGCTTATTTAGTGTTATAGCTTTAGCACTCATTCTTGAAAATCTTGGCTCTTTGTCTAATAAGATTAACTGTAGGTTAATCCAAGAACGTATAAAATCTTTAGACTGTGTTCAAGATATTTATGAAAGACCACTTCAGACTTCTGAATGCATGAATACAGGCCCTAGGAGAGATTTTTAAATACTTGAAATAGTCAAATATCTATAGAAATACTTGCATCATATAAGAGTTAACAAAAAAATAAAATTGCACACTGAAGTTTTTTGAATCCCTGCATCGCAGGTCACATTATTCTGGTACCTGTAAGGAGCCAGTTGGCTGGAAAAGTAAAACCCTATGCTAAAATAGTTCTGCAGATTTGATAATGCAGCTTCCTTTAAAATGTGTTTTGTGATTGTGTAGTTATTGCAAAATGAGATATTGCATGTTTTCTATTATATAAGCTATTGTCTGGCAGTAATTAGCAGTTTAAAGATAAAGAAGTCAGCATGAAACTAATGTGCTATTTTTAAAAATGTATTTTTGACTTGGCCACCTCTTGGAGCGTCTCGTGTATTCAACTACTACTATATTTAATTGAATTACTTACTGAAACACTACTGTAAGCAACTATTTAAATTACTGAAGTGAATTTGATGCGGGATGCAATGTTCATTGTGCAGCTGTGGGTTTTGCGGGTTCCTCTGCAGCCTTAGTTTTCCAGTGGGCTTCCGTTCTTTTCCCCTTGTCAATGAAAGGAGCCTTCTCTTCACATGGTTTGAATTTATTTTGTTAAAGTTGTTGCTGATCTTCTTCTTGGCTAACATTTTAAAGTAATTGGTTATAGTTTTTCTGCTTGGATTTTCATTTGTACTGCCTAGCTCTGTACACAGGTAATAAATTTAGGTAAGACTGCAGTTCTTCTTTGGCTGGGCTACTTTGACAGAAGTTCTCAGAAGAACCAGTGCTAGGAAAGTGCAGTGTTTTGCAACACTTGTTCCAGTATCCCGCTGCGTTTTGTTTTAGTGGCCGATTCCTTCCCTCACCCCTTCTGGTGTTATTCCTGTGGTTTTATAGAAAAGCAAGTTTGTTATGGTTGCTTATGAGCTTTTTAAGGGAATTTGAGACTCATTGAGTACTGTTGTTTATTTCATCAAATGTGCTGAAGCACAATGCGTTCTAGAAGTCTAATATTCCTTGAGCCTCGAAACCTTTGTGGTGTCAAAGAACACTTAAAAAAAGTTGGCTATATCTGAAATAGCCTTCAGAGGATTTAAGGTATAAAATTGACAACAGTGGGGAACAAGGCACTTAGATGAAATTGTCTTGCACATGCTGTCTCTGGAAATTTATTGTTCACTCTTTATCCCATGCTTTGTTCGTTACATGTGCAGGATACTCTCCCCTTTAGAGAAACTTGTGTAAGAAGAATTCTGTAGGGAAAAAATGACCTTAAGGGAAGATATTTACAAAGTGTCATAGACATGAGCCTGTTTTGTAATTTTGAATATCTGTTAGTGCTACTCTATAGACTTTTAATCCCTTAGGATCAGATGATTAGCATGGAGCCTGCAGAAGCACAGTTTGTATCAAATTCCTTCACTGTTTATATGGCTGCACTGCTGGCAGTTCCTAGCCATGGATTAGGAAATCAATTTCAGAGTTGTTGTTCCGAAAGTACTGTTCAGAAGTTACAAAAATAGCTGCTTTGGATATAAGTGGACAGTGACCCTCATCTTAAAAGCAGAAGCTTTTCTAGCAAAGCGGCACTCAAAACTGTGAAGTGTTTCTGTTCTTTCTTCATAGAGAGGTGGTTACAGATATTTCAGTCTCCAGTGAATTTAGCAACACAACATAGTGTGGAACCCCAAGCTTGAGAAGCTTTGTGTGTACGGTACCTGGAAAATTTAACTCGGATTTTGAACAAAGGACGTGTGGTAGGCAGTTTCTTAGAAGGCTGAGTGTTCTCCCAGTGTTTCTTCACTTAGCACCAAAGAATTGCTTTTCAGATCTGCTGAGCGTCCTAAACAGGGACTTCATTCTTTGAACAGACCTGAGACAGTAACAGGTCTGCTAAGACCTTTTTATTGAGATACCAACTGTAAAATTGGAGCAAGGCTGGCTGTTCTGGAAGGCTGATCTGCAGATGTTTGTCTTGTAACAGTTTGATGTTCTTGATGAGAAACCCGTAATTTGATTAACTGTGAGAATATTCTGAGATTCTGCTGTAATACAGTGACCTGGAGAAACTTAGTGTGCAGAAAGTGCGGGACTGCTGTCTTCTCTCAAGTTTAGACCACACGCACTGCTTTCAAGCAAAGAACTTCAGCTAGACTGAAAACAAAAGTTGTGAGGGAATAGGGTGGCCTCAACCGAAGTACGGTGGGTTAAATGTTTGACTTTAATTATGAAAGGCCAATAATGTGCTGTGCTTTAGGAATTCTAGAAGGTCTGCAGTAAATGAGATGGAGAAGACTGGGCAGTGTCAAAAAGCTGCATGGAATTGCTTGGCTTGAGGAAGACTTAAAGATGATGATAGGAGCTGAAATTACTGTGTGCGTAACTCAGTTAAGTGCAAGGTAAACCGTTACATATACCTACAGACACCAAATTCACTGCAGCTACCCAGAAAAGATACTTGGGCATAACTTTGAAATCCTGAATGGCCATCATAAAAGATGTGTTCTCTCTCATGTTACTTCTTCATCGACCAAATTCCAGGGGTTTTTGTTCTGGATATGATCTTTAGCTCTGATCCAGGGCCTACTTCAGATGTCTCTCTCAAAATAAGGGAAATGCAATCTGAGAGCACAAATGAGGAAGTCAAGCGGGTCTTGATTTCAGCAGTGTTGCTGTCTAAGCTGTCCCTGGTCCTGCCACTTGTTCCTGCTGACATAGCTGGACTAGCCCAGGAAATTGTTCCTGTCTAGAAATAATGCAAGCTTTTCTTGACACAATTATTTTTTCACTGTCTTCTGTATGCACCTGTACAGTTATTCGTATTGCCAGTGAAAAGGGAGGAGTGTGAATAGAAATGCCTGATGTTAAGCACCCTTTCTTCTGTCCCATGTTGCTGTCAAGAAGGAAAAAGAAAAGCTCAGTGTAACCCCAGTTGTAGTTGGATGCAAAATACCCTAAAGAAACTGTCCAATTCTGTGAAGCACATCTGCAGGCATAGCTTATGGAATTGTTGATGTGTATCTGAAGCAAAAAGGTTAGTGAGATTCAAAGAATAGCTATGTGAAATGATGGCAAACATTACATGATGTCAGAAGTGAGAGAGAGATTTATCAGTCACTTGCTCTTTGGGAAAATTTCCGCTAAACCCCAAAGGTCAGGCTATCATATAGCTATTTACTGCAAGCGTCTTGCGTCTGTGTGTAGGTTTGGGTTTTTTTTTTTAAAGAAGGTTCACTGCTCCTAGTCTACACTGAGTAATGCTCCATGAGATCTGGCAATTTCAGTTCCCACAACTTATTTCAGCACCAAATTGTTTTGTTGCTATAATCTTCTGTTACAAAGTTGTCAGCAGCTGTGGTTATACTGCTCTGTTTCCAGAGGAGTACCAGGGCTTGCAGCTTCTTTAGTGTGTAGGCATAACCCGAGGTGTGAATGAAGGGTAGGTAAGAATGTTTCTGCTATAATTTAGTTCTGTTGGCACAAGAGTAACACTAGTAATAGATCTGTATCTTCTGTGCTGTATGCAGGAGTTGTCATGTGCTTACTTTGTACCGTTGTGCTCTTGATACTATTGTTGTGCAAGCCACCCTAAAGCTGGAGGGGAGTTAGGCTTAGCTGTGTTTCCTTTGCACCTTGTGTTGTAGACTCACAAACGCCTCACTTGAGGTATACTTTCAAATGTGACTTCAGTGATGACAATTAATCACTATAGTCTGCCCTGTAGCTAGTATGAATTCTGTGCTCGTGTTCTTCAGTGTTAAGATACTTCTTGGTGTGTGCTGATCTTTGTTTTGGGGTTTTTTATTTAAGGTGGATAACTTTTGCCCCCTGCCCTGCTTTCATTTTTGTGTAGCTGCCTGCGTCACCCACTGATTTCACCTAGATCATCCTTTCTGTTGAGACAGAGCTGAACAGTTGTCTGAAAAGGCTAAGGATACTTTTCCAGAGTTTCTGGGAAGCCTTCTCAAAACATCAGGTGTGCTTCATATTCACTGTAGTCTTGACTTCAGCTTTCTTGCCATGATCTAGGTTCTTCTTTTCTTCTGTTAGCTTCTTAATTGGAATTTAGATATACTCACTGCTGTTCCAGTGAAATAATCACTTGAATTAATAAAGCGGTGTGTCTTTGCATAAGATTTTTCAGGATGCTGTTAGCTAAGCTGGAATCAGAAGGCATTCTCTTCATTGGGGCAATTATGTAGTGGCTTATGATGGAGGTTTATTTAACATCAGACAGGCTTTTACAATCACAAATAACAGAGTAAAAAGGCTCTTGGCAGTTTATACCTTATAGGTAAGCTTAGTATATTCACACCTCAACTAAGAAACATTTAATAAACTTTAACAGGTCTGTGCTATTTGTTGAAGACTATCAGATTTCAACGATGGGCGATATAACTATATTTAGTTTCCTAAGTAGAATCACATTTTCATTCCCCTTTGCAGACTCCTGTGTGGATTTGAAAATCTGTAGAGATGGCCAAAGGGGTATTTATAACTTAAGATCCAAAAAGAAGAGAATAATGTATGGAGTTAGTTCAGTAATGACTGATGATATAACTGACCTCCTGTGATAAAGGAGGTGAAACTGAGTCACACTCCAGGGGTTTGCTAGATCAAAGTTGTGGTTTGGTAGATGCTGTTTCTGCTGGCAGTCCTTATTTAAATGGATTCAACAGCTTGTGCCTACTCTTTCTGGGCTGTTTTTTAGCTGAATTGTTTCAGCTAGTCTGGTTTTAGTAGGTGGTTGTGTGTTGCAGATAGAGAATGATGTAGGGCAGGACTGAGTTGCTAGGGGAAGGCAACCCTCTTCAAATAGACTGCTGTGGAGGATGAAATATAGCTAATATCTCAGCCAGTTTAACCCACACCTCTAACAGGCTTCTGCACGGTGCCAATACCTATTTCTTGAGGCTGGAGTGGAAATCACTGGTATCCTGTGCTTTCACACGTACAGCTTTTGGGGGAGAGGGGGGTTCCTCCATGGTTTAAGCTGACTTGGGCCTCTGCTATACCTACTTGTGGCAAGTTGCTCCTGGCAGCACACCTGACTCTGGTTGGTTTGTGGTATGAGCATTACTATGGCCATGAAATAAAGTGGAGCAGTGAATTGACCTTGCTGGAAATCCTGTCTCTTCCGTAGGAGGCATTTTCCAGGCGGATCAATTCTGTCTACTGCAAGGCTGTTCTGATGCTTCTGCTGGGGGAGCATGGGGTATGGGGATAAACGCTAGTAGTTAATGAATGTCATCTTAACTTTGCTTGGCAGTGAAGCATTAACCAGTTGTCTCAAACAGGAAAAAAGTTTAAAGGTTTTTATTTTGCTGCAATAAATAATGCAACACTTGCATATGGAAAAATTGGCTCGAGTTTGAGCAATGTTTAGGTCTCTATATAAAAACTTTTGGTCTGTGATGTTTTGTGCTATTGCGCACTCTCATTCTTGGGCTATTTGGCTCTTAATCTGTTTATAAACTTTCTAGCTAGTTGGTATAGTTTCTTCTCAGTGAAAGTTGTACCTGGTTGCCTGCTGGAGCTCCAGACCTGGAGGTTAAACAAGTAAGAACACTGTCTTTGAATTAAGATACTGAAAATAACTCCCACTTCAGTTTTTAGTGTTAAAGTTTGTGTGCTTGGGGTTTGTTGGGTTCTTTTTGTTTGTTTGCTTTTTTGTTTTTAATTTTGATCTTATTCTACCAGGATACGTAAGAAGTTGGTAGTTATTGAAGCTCTTCTGCTGTCATTCTTTGCCATTTTGTGATGTCTATGTTTCCTGGTTTATTTTCTAAAGTAATAAAATGCAAGTATTTACATGAGCAGATTCCGGTCAGGCCCTGCGTTGATGGTGACTGGCTGTGAAGAAAACCAGATGGTTGTACAATAAACCTCCTGATCCTGAGTTAAAATGTAAAACAAAAGCCCCCAACCCCTGACTTGAACAACTAGCCAGATTAGTGATGCAGTATCTACAAATGGGAAGATCTTCCCACCCCTGCAAATCCACATAAAGATTACGGCTCAGCCTGCCAGAGCAATTGCTGTATCTTGAGGTGACGTTGAGACAGCCATTGCAGGGAGTCCTTGGCTTTTCTCGAATTCTGCTGCTGAAGCTTTTGATTAGAGATAAGAAGGTTGAATGTCTTCGTGTAATTCTCTTCTTGATATCAGATCACATGGACAAAAATAATCCTCGTGGGAGGGGGGCAGGAGATGGTCCATATTATGCCTTTTGCCTTGCTATAATCTGTACTCTGGCAACAAGCTTTAGAACTTGTCCCTACTGTTTTTTTTTAGGGGGTGACTTTTCAGTTGTAGTCAGCGAGACAATCTGCCAGTTAAGAGTGCTAACATAGGGTGGGGAGACCTGTTTCCATTTCTCTCACTGCAAAACAGCCTGATAACT
Source organism: Butorides virescens (assembly GCA_017310255.1). NCBI lineage: Eukaryota > Metazoa > Chordata > Aves > Pelecaniformes > Ardeidae > Butorides > Butorides virescens. The sequence goes on along the minus strand of JADKXX010007712.1, from coordinate 88,593 downwards.
TGCTCTCTTTGCCCCTCTGTTCTCTGTAGAGGGGAGAGATCTACCCTCTTTTAGGGGATTTGGCAGGGCTTTTTTCTGTTGTGAAGGCAAGTGCATTGCAGCGCTGCAGTTCAGATATGCAGCTGTTTTTCTGTCATACTTAGCTCATTAACTTTTAAATGCCTTGCTGCTAGTTTGATATTCCATCAGAGAAAATGTGCTTAGACTTGATTTTCAGAGGAAAGGGAATTGCTTGGTTGAGAGGGGTGCGTGGAGAGAAGAGTGAGGATGGCCTGCTGCAGCTTCGTCTTTATTAAAATTACAGACCACTAGTGGAATTTTAATGAAGCCTTGCAGGATGGATGGTCAGAAGCACTTCTATCAACAGTACTTGTCTGCTGCCGTGGTAGTTTTTTGTCCCTTTTTTGATTTCTCAGCTTATTGCTGTGGTAAGTTACTGTACCAGTGAAATGGCTGTTTGACAAAAAACGTGCCTTGTTGGCTTCTTGATTGCTTCAAATGAAACTTCTCTACTGGAGATGCTGTTCTACAGTGAATAAAGCATTAATCTAAGGCCAAAGGATTCTTTTTCTCTTGAGCTCCAAGGGCCTGTTTAGGGACCTCAGCAAGTGATACCACATATTTTGTCTTGGGAACACAAGGTGTTCAAGTGAAAAAAGCTATGGAAGAGCTAGATATTGCTATATAGGATTTGGTTACTCTTGTTTTTCTTTTAACCAGTACCTGTCTTAACATCCTTAGTTCTCTTCTTCTGTATGCTTGTATCTGTATTGCTCTTGCAGAACCAGGTTACTGATATTTGAGGTCCTCGGAAAGTCCTTGGATTTACTAAAGCATCTGTTGTTGGAACAGGGATGTCTGCCGTAAACCTCTGAACAGTGCAGTTTCATTAACAAAAGTGTAGAAGCATGAACTTTGAAAAATTACTGAAGATGCACAGCTTTTTCTTTCTTTGTTCCTCAGGAAGCTGAGACAAGGTTGTTTTCGCTTGTAGTTGGAGTACTTAATTAGGCTCCATTCAGATATGAGATCTGTCCTCATAGGTGGATGGGACGTTCTTTTATTTTGTTGTATGAATAAAAGAATATTCGCAACTTATAATTACATGCATGTCCTGAGACTTGGTGTATATTAATAACTGTCCTGTGACTTTTTTTTCCCCCTCCCTTGTTGCTTGGTCTTGCTTTTCTATTAAGATGCCTGTGACTGAAACATTCAAGTTTAATAGATTTTTGTCCTGAAAGAGACAGAATTCCCATGTTACACATAGACTGTAGGATTTTTCTGAATTAATTCCTGCTTCAAATCCCATAGCTGTGGATAAATATATCCAATCTTGACCAGAAAATCTAGGCATGAGAAATCCAATAAAAACCTGATGTGATGGTGGTGGCTCTTGCTTCCTACTAGTTAATGAGACTCCTACATGATGAATGTAAGTGTTGGGGGAGAGTACAAGGGGAATAGATCTTAGTGGCCAGCCCACGCTTCCCTAAATAACACCTCCAGAGTCCTAGGCTAGGGAAAGCATTGGTCTGGTCCTGGAGCACGTCTTGTATTTTCAGTTGGACCCTTGGAAAATTAAGAGTGTCTTATGTCTGGCTGAGTTTGATCAGCTTCCAATTTCAGCTGCTGGATCTGGGTATGTCTTTGAGAAGCTGTTTTTCCTGTTCCTAGATGTGTGTTTTGTGGCTTTCTCCGTTCCCCTCTGCCCGCCCTTTCGAAGTAGTGTTTAACTGCATTTGCTTTGGTAAGCAGCCTCTCTGACCTGGACCTTTGGTTATTTGCTGTTCTTCCTGTCTTTGTATCTCCTGCAAATTTAGTGACTGCTTTCTTCCAAGTCACCGACTAAAATGTTAAATGGCGCGGGGCCAAGAACCAATACCTGATGGACCTCACTAGTAGTGGTTTCCCATTGACACCAACATTTCAAGAGCTGTCACTTAATTGATTTTTAATCTGTCTTAAATGTATTTGGCCAATTGTTTCTTGGGTTTGGTTTGGGGTTTTTTTTGGTATGTTTTTTTTCTGGCTGGTTTTAGTCAAAATGTGTTGTGCCAGCCCAAAAATGCTACATAAATCAAAGTTGTTACTGTTGTTAATCAAATTCTTAATTTCATGAAAGTCAAATTAAATAAGATAGTTTTTGTAAGCCCATGTTGATTGACACTATTTTTGCTGTTAATTCTTCAGTGGTACTCTGAGCTGTTCCTTGTTTTCAAAAACATTTACCAAGCTGAGACCCCAGTATTTATCTGTGTAATGTTTTGACATTTCGAAGGGTTGATACTTCCCACCCTACCTCTCCCCCCCCAACCCACTGGAGCTTACTCAATATTCCAAGACTTTCTGGAATTAAACACTGCTGCAAAAATTCTTTGAGTAACTAAAAAAAAAAAAACCCAAACTGAAAAGCAAACACCTCCATAGCACTTAGGACTGTTAACTTACAAATGTTTATATAACATCACCTTGATAGATTTTGCTGAATAATCATATGCCATTCTATTGAATGTTTGTTTATACACTACCATATCCTTCTAGAATTTTTTTGGGGGGGTAATACACATATGTACTGCCTTTTTGGTTTTATTCTTTTCTTACTTTAAAGCTGTGTGCCTCTTTTTGCTCTGACCTTTGTAACATCTCTGAATTTTGATTTATGTTCTGTGCTCTGAATCCCCCTGCCCTCTTCCAACCTCTTGTCTCCTCTTTGTGCTTTCACTCTTACTCACAGTGGGGTTTGGGGTTTTGGGTGGGTTTTTTCCCCCATGTACTGTTTTGAGGGTTTCTAGTAAAAAGTTCTTAAATAGTTAAGAAATTTAAACAAAAGCTGTAGACAACTATTGTCTTAATTGATTTGACTCAATTTCTGGCTTTTTGAAGTTGTCCTTTTAAAGTGCAAATTGCTGTGTATTCAGGCTGATGTTTTATTATAAATAAATGCTGCTGAATCAGTTGTCTTATTTTCTGTTGCAATTGGTTTACAGTATCTACTAAACTTAACTGCTGCCCTGGCTAGTACTTAGTCTGTTGAGATCTAGTTTACAAGTTGATATTCACAGATTAAATTGATTCTCTCAGATTAGGGCTGAAGAGTTGATACCTATGTATGTGGTTTTTTTTTTTTTTATTTTGCCCCTTCAGGGCCCTTGCTATGTTGGGTTTTTTTGGGGTGTTTGGTGGTTTGTTTTGGTTTTTTTGGAGTCCTTTAACAAAAAGACAGATTGTAGCCTTTCTTTTCTTTACTACCCTCAAAATTATTTGACTTCTAGTTAGCGGTACAAGCCTTACTGCTTTGACTGGATACGTGTGTAGGGCTGAATTATGTACTGAGTATTAAAGGGAACATTTGAGCTGTGCTGTCACAGGGGGAAAAAGCATTGCTTGAAATGCTAGGCTCTGTCAGTGGCAGTCCAGAAATGCATCCCTATCTCCTTATGAAGATCTTGCATCCCTGCTTTTTAAAGGGGAGAACGTGTCTTTGGCTAATGCACATGGCTAGAGATCGGCCAGTAAAGTCCTCTCCTGGACTATCAACTTCTCTAATAGTGTTATCTCAAGGAGCCTGGTAGCTACTTAATCATTACAAGTGCTCTCAGTTTTAAGGCAAGAGATTTTGTGAGGATCTAACTGGAATTTTTTTTTTTTTTTTTTTTTGGCAAAGCCTGAAATTAAACTGTTGTGTTAAAATGTTGTCTTAAACTGTTAACCCGCAAACTGTAATTACAGTTTAAACTTATGACTTAAAATATTTGGCTACAGAAGGGAGGATGAAAATGCCAGAAAAGCTGAAAATAAAACTGTTTGGGTGCAGAGACAAAACCAGTGAAATTTGACTGTACTGAAAACAGCACAGTAAACTTTTTTTTTCTTTTTTTTAATTTCTGTGCTTGTTACTCTTAGCATTGGCGCATCTGTAGTCTGATTTTTGCCAGAGCACATTTTAGAGAATAATGTTTCTTAAATATTGCTTTACTTTTAGAGCTAACAATTGTGAAATAGTAATAAGTATGTAACAGCCTCTGCATTTAAAAAGTTATTCCACCCATGCTTAAGTGCTAAGCGTTTTCTTTGTTCTTTCTGGGACTTTTTTTTTTTTTTTTTATTTCTTCACTTGCTGAAGAGCCTTCTGAGATCAAGAAGATTTTTTTCATGCTTTGTAAATGTTGTATTTTTTAAAAAAATTAAGACTTTTTTTTTTTTAATCCTTACACTAACACCCGAAAGATGTTTTTCCTTGTATAGGTCACCAGTAACGTTATGAGGGTTAAATGTATGGCTTCTTTAATTGTGAGGAACATATCTAAAAGTAAGCTCTAAAATATTGGGATCTTCATCCCTTTTCCTCTCTTCTAATTCTGTTATTCCTGAAACTTTTCCATTGGCCCTGCTCTTCAGCTGCTGTGAACTGTCAGACACTGAAATATAGATGAAGAAAATATAGAAACCGGAGTTTAGCAGAGGCAGCCATGTTAATTTCTGTTCCATTTGAAATGCAGGAAAATATCATCTGCCAAATGGAAAAGGACAATCGGTGGGAAAAGAAATGTTCTTTTCAAGCTTCTAAGAGCAGTGACAATGGAGAGAAAAAAATACTATAAAAAGTAGGCAGCTCCTTTTTCAAGATTTTGTTTTCAATGTATTATGCATGATTAACTGTACACAGTTGCTCTTTTGGAGTCCTGAATGACTGAATACTACATCGCAGGGCTTATACTGTCTTTACTGCATTGCACTCTGCGTTTGGGGGGGAATAGGGCTCAGCTTCATGGTAGTTCTGCCTGTCTTTAGTATAATTTTTTGAATACATTCATACTTCCCTTATTTGCCTTTTTTAATGTCAAGCATTGCACATAAGATGTTCTGCTGTTGCTATGCAACTGCTAAATCCAATATTTAATATTAATAAAAAGCGAGTGGCATTAGCATCACTGAGAACAGTGGGCTAGCAAACTATGATTGTACAATATCCAAGCTGTAAAACTTGGCAGGGACTTCAGTGTGCAATTGCATGCATGGCAAACTGTGGGGCATGAGTCATTGGCAGTTGCTATTTTAAGAGTGGTGAGTTTGAGTAAAATTTCTGAGCTCTTCTGATTTTTATTTATATATATAAAATACAATTTTTTAAACAAAAGGATAAAGAATGAGGTTGGTTAGCTGCTTTCCTGAAGGTTTCGGTTTGGATACAAATGCTGAGGGGTCACTACCCATAAAAGAGTCAGCATTATAAACCTATGGGTCAATACCCTGATTCTCCTATTTTTCTTCTAGGTCAGGTTGGTCGGCCCTTTCCCACTGTTCCTGCCACTTCCTGAAGCCTGAATTGGCTTTTTTTGGAGGCAGTGCTACTTCTCTGCCTGACAAGGTGCTGTTCAATGGGATGTTTTTCCTCTTCCACCTTGTTTTCTGATCTCTCCCCTATTTCTCTTTATTCTTGACTGTTATTTCATCGTCACTCTTTCACTTTTTTTTTTTTTTAATTATTTTCCCTTTCTGAGGTTAGATTTTTTTTTAGTCTGAGACCCTGACAGGTGTTAGATGAAGGATGGTATTGTACCCTGGCAATCCTTTGGCCATCTAAGTCATGTTGCAGACTCCAAATTCTGTAGGGTCCTGCACCTGATACCTGAAGACGTTGGCGCACTGGCACTCTTGCTGACACCCAGAGGGGTGTAACGCTGCTTGTCCTTTCCTTTTTGAAGACTGCTGTCCAAAAGATAACTTTGATACTAGATCTGTATAAAGTCAGAGTGATTTTACAATTATTGCTCTTTCACAATGTGGTAACTGTTTTCCCTTATAACATGTGATCAATTAGATTTTGACTGGTTTCTTAAAAAAGCTACTTCAGGTGGTTTATCTGTCCCCGATTCACCCATGCAAGTTTCTCTAAATTTAAAACCGTATTTTTGTGTCTTAAAAAATTTTTTTTTTCATTTCCTCTACCACCTCTCAAAGACTCAGGCAAGTAGGAGAAGCTGCCCCTAGCTATATGCAAACTGTTATTAAACCTACAAAGCAAAAGTATTAATGGGGGGGGGGGGGGGGGATACAGTATGTTGTAGCCTTGAGTTTTATGGTGACATTGGGAATACATTTTTATAAGCAGGTGGAATTTGTCTGTCCCCCTTAAAGTAGTCTTTGTACTTTTCATATTCACTCTGCTAACCTGGTTTCTCACAGTATTGGGTAGTTAATAGCTCTGTAGATTTTACTGCCAGCAGGGGTTTAGTGTAATATTGATTTAACATTTCCAAATAATGGCAGTAATTTCGGTAAAGGTTTTTCCTCTTCTGGAATAAACTAAAATTGGTTAGATTTAAGTGAGGCATAAATCATGGCATTGAAGTAAATCAGACTGCGTATCTTGGATGTGGATCTGTGATTGGAATTTGGTTCCTTAGTGGCATGGCACTGCTGAATCCCTTTCCTTTGACTTTTCTCTCTTCAAACCTGTAACTCTTCAGGAAACACTGATTCTAATGCTTGCTGAAATTCAGAAAAGTAACTGAATGCTGCTCAGATGGAAGAATGTTTTTTTTTTTAATTGGGAAAATGTCCCTTATTTCAATTTGGAGGCTTAAGCAATAGATTTTTTTTTTTTTTGTACAGAAATTACCTGGTTATGTTGTAGAACCTACAACTTCCTTTTTTCTTTTCAAAGTGGTTTATTTCAATGTTGTAATGGTCTCTCTTTTTTTTTTTTTTTTTTCTTTTTAACCTAGCTATTTACAAAAGTACAGGAGTCGGTGGACTCTAGATTGTGCTATGATTTGTTGGTAGTTCAGTTATCACAATTGACCCATGCATCTTGTAATACTTAGAGAAAACACGTTGAGCTCTGTTCTTGGAACAGATAAATATAGAACTGCTATTGTGAATATTCTTGTAGTGACGTACTTAATCTAGAAAGCTAACAATTCTTTTATTTGCTTTTAGGGTTTGAAAGTATTCTAGAAGGCCTGTTTGGACCTGGATTATTAAAAGATCTCAGTTTGTTTAAAGGTATTCAATCTCTATTTTTGTATCTCATTCTGCATTTCTAATGACAGAAGCAGCCCCAGCTCTGCCTCTAGAAAATGTGTGTTACCGTGGTGATTTGTGCTTTTTCCCCCCTCCCCCAGGCAGTGCTCACAGTTAGTTTCATATTGGCTAAAATTACTAATGAGTGTGCGTTCATCTTTATGTAGCTGGGAGTGTATTTGGCAGGGCTCGGAAAAACAGATTTGTTTTGCATAGATAAAATGTATACAGTTTGGTAATCTGGGGATTTAGAAAAATGGCCGAAACGAAGCTTGCATCCTCAGAATGCAGGCAAGAATGTTGTGAAACAGGTATTTAATTTGGCATTTCTCTTTTGGCTCCAGTTGTGTCGCGGTTTATGAATATGAAGTAATTTGGTATTCCTCTGATTTACAGACTGTGAGCCTGAAGGTGTTTCTGATTGGTCTTTTGATGAAAATTGTCTTTTCTGCTGCCTGAGAAGAGAAAAAGTGAAGGTAACAATGCAGATGTGTGAAGCTAGTAGTTGTAGGGGAGGGACAAAGGGAGGGAGTTTTCTGCTCCTAGTTAACTAAACATAGAAAATCTGCAACCTCCTACCCCTTTCCCCTCCTTCGGAAAAAGGCTTTCTGAATTAAAATAATACAAGTTAATGAAGAGACTTGCTGCTTCTCTGCAACTTTCTTTGTAGTATATGATGCAGATTTTTTTTTTTCCCCTGTGTTGTGGCTCTTTCTGTTTGGTGTTTTTTGTTTGTTTGGGGTTTTTTGAGCTCTGTGTAAGAGATCTTGTTGGGATCATGTAACCCTTCCCAAGGGAGCCAGGCTTTGGCTTGTGCATGTTTACTACAGTCAGATGCTGGTCTTATCTTCAGTATGGAAATGTGGTCCATTTTAACAACCTAGAGTCTTGTTCTGTATCTTGGAATCTCTTTCCCTGTGGGCCATATCCTTTTATTAAAGGGCTCATATGTACGGTAGATTTTGTACTGTGCTTGTTTATAGCTAAGTCAGAGCCTAAACACGGACAAGTCGGCTTTGCCAGCATAATAAACTTGCAGTCTGTTTTCTTAACGAGATTATAGCTATATACGAAACAAAGGCTACTGTGCTTTATGTGACTGTTGCTCAGCCCCTGTGTTGAAAATAATGATTGTTCTATAGCATAGGAAGGAAGGCTCATCTGTCTTGGCAAAACTTCATTTGCTGGAACTCTTAACTACTGCTTCTTCCTGCACAATGTAAAAGAACACGCAGAGTGGGTGTCTAACAACTTAGAAATGAAACAAAAGCACCCTTCCCTCTGCAGCAGGTAACATGTACGACTGCATGGCTTGTTCATAAAGGAAATATCTTGTTTACATCAATACTTGTGGTGTTGCCAGTTTATGCTTGGTTTTGTATTACAGTTTTTGTTAAGGCATGGGGAGGAGGGTTAGGAATGTTTGCATTTAGAACAGGTGTAAGGCAAAATAGTTCCTTGCATTGAGACTGACAGCAGGTAAGCTGTATGTACGCTTGTGCTGTAAGCAGTTCTGTCTTGTTTGACTTGTGTCATCTCGTAAAAAGACAAAATTCAGTGTTTAGCACAGTTCTAGTTAAGCCACTGAGCTGATTCAGATATTGTTTTTGTGGTGATGTCAGAGGCTGGTCATAGTCTGGGAGAATCTAACAGAGTATGGGTAGATCTTCAGAAAGACTGTTTACATCTCAATCGTCCTCATAGGTCCACAATAACAGAAGTACAGCTTCTGAAAATCAGTGATTGTTAGGTGAAGACAAAAACTAAGAACACAAATGTCCGCTGTGCAGTGTGCTGATTAGGCGTGGTCACCTTGTCTTTTTCAAGCTTCTATACAAACTTTAGTCAGAAGCAGAGATTATCACTATTTATATTTTCATGAATTTTGCTAGGCTTTTCTTTCTAGTTTCGCATAGTGAATTGTAGCCCATGGTTGTGAGTATCACTGAAAAACTGGCAATGTGTTCCTTATACTGGCAGTAGTTATCATTTATGCTAAGGTTCCTCACATGGTTTCCCATTGTACTGTGTGGTGACTTTTAAATGGACTAGAAAAAAGATGCAGATGTGGCCACATCTGATGTGCTCTGTGGTGTTTTGGCATCAGGGGTCTAAGGAGCTTTTAGGATTGCGTACAGATTGACACAGACCGCAGCAGGGGTGTGCAGCATCGCTAGGCAAAGGCACTACATGAAGGGGAAGGAGGTTGCAAGTTCTGAGCAGGATAGAGAGAAATGTGAGTTAAGAAAGGCTGTGGTAGTGTCAGTCAGCCACTATGGGCTTGGGGAGAATAATTTTTATAAATAAACCCCAAGCAATTTTTGTCACTTTACACTTCAGTGGCCAAAAATACCCGTTTAAACCATTCTTCTTACAGCTGCTTGATAAACAGAGACAGCAGCGAGAGCTTTGTACACGTGCTTGTTTGCTGCATGGCCAGGGATCACTGGCTGTTTAGGGGAGTGGGGAAGGAAAGAGAACTAGTCCGTTCAAATCAGAACTGTGACTTCTCTGTTAATCCTGGTGATTTTCTTCGTGCTTGGCATGAGGCTTCTTTGGAGTATGTAGGATTTTTTTAGGGTTTGGGTTGGGTTTTGTGGGTGGGTTCCCCCCTCCCCCCCCCCGTCTATATCAGTTCTGTTGGGTTTGGGTTTTTTTTTTGTTTGGTTGGTTGTTTTGTTTTCTTTTCTTTTTGAGGGAAGAATATGGCTCCTTTTAGACCTAATGAGTTCTTCTGTGTCAGCTGAGAGAGATGGCAGGGTGGGAGTGCTTCCTTTCCCCTGTGGGTATGCCAGATTGCTGCACTGCTGGCCGTTGCTGATGTCATTAGCTTGCAATACAGAGTTAAATATGGGAGCCTTCAAATAGTATGGATTTAACAACATCATAATTTGGATTAAAACATCAGAGACTTAATTGTTACAAAAAAGTTTGTAACTTCATTTGGTATTTAGCCAAATGATGGAGAGTCTTTCAGCTGATAGACCGAACTAAATTAGAAATGGTACCATTTTATTTGAAATCTCTTCCATTCGACATCTGTAATGATATCTTTAACTCCCCTTCTTTCTAGGGAATTGCAGGCTCAGTCTTCTGTAACTGCTAGAACTTGTCTGTTCCTGTACATAAAAGCAGTGGCAGTTGTGCTTTCTGTGCCACATCTTCTATTCTGCTTCTTTTTATTGTTGCTGTGCATCCTCATACCTTTTAGAAAAAGAACCGGGCAGGATGGGATGTTTTGGGTTTGTGCTTGTATACTGGTGTGTTACAGAATTAAAAGGTGTGTCATTGATGTAGCTGGGAGCAAGATAGCCACAAACCACATATTGCAACAGTGTGTGCCCGTGTCTGCCTCTTTTTTTTTTTTTTTTTTTTTTTTTTTTTTTTTTTTCCCCTTCTAATGAGTACATCTCTACCAATACCCCCTTTTGGATTAGTGGAATAATTAATCAGTGTACTTGATTCTCACCTTTAAGTCACCCGTAAGTACCTGGTCTGACAAGTTCAAAACCAATAAAAATCTTCAGGGTTTCTTTTCTGGATTTCATTTGCCCTTAAGAATTACCTGTAACTTAGGAGACCAGTAGTTGTGCTTAAGGAGGATTGAGTTCTGGACTGCAGGATGAGAATTGGAGGCCAAGATTAGTTTCTTGGCAGAGCTGCTTAAGGGGAAAAAAACTTACACTTGCTCTCCCACCCATTTCAGTGATGTTGGTTCTTGCTTTTACAAGCAATCAGATTCAATTACATGCATTCTTCAAAGGATGGAGAACCATCTGCTGAAGTATTCTGAAAAGATTAATTTATTTGTAGCAGTAGTTCTACTTGCAAATACTGAGCAAATGCATGGATTTTTTTTGGCAGTCAAAATACAAGACAGTTTTTGATAAGAGAAATGGACTTAAGTGTCTTCACTTGGCAGGGATCACAAATTACAGACAAAATAGGGAGCTAAAATCTTCCCAGACATTTTTTTGTCCAAATTCAAAGGGTTATGTGCAATAATGTAAAGCTTTTGGAAATTGGAATTTTTTTCTTCCATCATATAATGCAGAATACACAATTGTCTCAGTATGGTATGATCAGAGAGAATAACTGGTTAACTAAGGAGCTGCTACCAGGTTATTCACACAGGTGCCTGTGTGCAGAAATGCATGGGTACATTGATGAGCATGAAGGACAAAAAGGGCAAAGTTAGCAGCAGTTCTCAATTCCTTGGCTTTATCCTTCACAGGGAAGACTTAAGATAGTGTAGCTTGCAAGGTGGTTGGGGTTTTGGGTGTTGTGTTTTTTGGTGTTTTTTTTTCTGGAGCTTTTCCTGCTCAAAAAGAAGACCCAACAATTCAGACAAATTGAACTCTAAGTGTTCTTGGCTTACCTCTATTTAACTATGATTCTTAATTTTTCAATGCAGCTTGTTAAATAAACCGACAGAGCTATCATTACAGAAGAAATCTGTGGTTCCATGTAGAATGTTTGTATCAAATGAGGTACTGTCATTTGCTCATAGTTGAAGCTCAAGCCTAGTTTAAGATTTTTTTTATTTTTTTTTAAAGATGCAAATAGATAAGGTCAGAAGAAAACACCAGTAATAAGAGGGGAAACTGGGAAAAGAATCCTTAAAGAGGATTCAGTTGAGTATATTAATTTGGAAAACGCTATTGTCTAAAGCTACATAAAGCAATTCATATGTATTAAAAAAAAAGGAGGGGGGGGACACATGACTAATCTCATTAGTTGGTAAGAGCAGAACAAGGATAATACTCCTAAGCACATTAACTATTTTGTAGATATATTTAAGCTACAAAAATAGCAAGAGAGAAAATGACTTCTGGGAGCATATTTTGGAGTTTCATGCTGTTGACAGCAGAAGGTTGAGTGTGGTCTTCGAAATATAAAATACCTGGCTTCAGTGTAAGGACCTCTGATGATTCTTCCAGTTGTGAAGAAGTGTGGTACGGTACAGGATGTGAAGGAGTAATTTTAAAATTCAAAGTTACTCTGACATGATATTTTTAAAAGCTTGTAAGTAATTGCTTTACACAAACACCTAAAAGGTAATATCATGCCATTACTTGATTGTGATTAGTCATAATAACAGCCTCTGAATCTGGTGTCCTTTCACTATGGAGGAACATAAACAGTAAGAAGTAAACTGTGTAAGTGTCTGAATAATTCCAAAGAGAAGCTACCACTATCACTTAAAGTGTTAACTTGTAGAATAATTTAAGATGGCAAAGGAAATACCTGAAAATGAGTTGAAGTTGCAGAACTCTTATGATTTTTGATGGCTTTAGAATGTGTTTAAACAGTGTACAGAGATCCTAAGTGTGCTGGAAGATGCTCTGAAACATTTTTAATGGATTTCATCACTTTAAAGAACTCAAGCATTTAGAGTGCCAATTTTGTATTGGGTGATTTTAAAATAGTTTGATATGGAGGCTAAAACCTGAAGAGCTGTGTTTAGTAGTAATGCAGGGTTACAGTTTTGCTTGTGCATAAAAGTGAATGTAAGCATATTGTATTTCCACTGATTATTTTTTTTTCTCTACTATAGGTAATAAATGATATTCAATAGCTATGGACCAGTCAAGTTAAATTTGTTTTGAATTTGATAAATCTGACATCAGTCAATAAGAAAACAATACTGTTTCTTACTACGATAGTATGTATGTTCAGTAAGCGACAGATGTCTTAAAACTAGTTAGACTATCTGAATTTTTAGTGGATGCCAAGCTGAGAACAGTTCTAGATGCTTTAAAGGACGTACTCAGAATTGAAAATTATCTCAATAAATTTGAGAAACCGGACAGAGACACATGTTTTGTCAAGTCACAAGTTACAGATGTCTGAAAAGTGGTAGCGCTGTAAAAGTAGTAAACTATTTTTGGGGCTATATCAAAAGAGGCATTTGTCTTAATATCTGGAGAGGAAATTTCTTCTCTTACCTAAATACTGGTGAAGCCTCAGCTGCATGTAGTGTTTTAAGATAAACTTAAGCAAACTGAACAGTACTGAAATGAAAGGAACAAGAATGACTTGGTCTTGAAGGTAGAAGGAGAGAAGACAATCTCTGGTGTCCGTAAGGCTTGTCTACAGGATATGGTAGATTATTCTCCTTTGCACTGGCTAAGACTTAAAAAGACTGTACAGTCTTTTTAAGAAAAATGAAGTGTTGGAGAAGACAACCTAGGGATGCTGAAACATTTCTTTCTTACTGACTGTTCCTGGTCTTGCCTTGGGGTGGGAGGCTGGATTGTATCCCTAGGGTTCATGAGTTGGCTGGTCAGCCTTGGGTGGTCTGTGGGAAGCCTCCCTCCATTTTCACCACGAAGATGGATAGGAATTATCTCAGACTATTCCAGCTTGTGGGCACTTCCCGCTCCGTCTGTGTGTGGCCTGTGGCTTAATATGGAGCTGCTGTTGCTGTGTCTATACAAAACCAGCCTGCGTCATACCTTTTTTCTTCATGCCAGCAGTTTAGCATTTAGAATCTCTGTACTTACATTTCCTACAAGGAGGGTCTCAGTGAGGATCCAGCACTAGTGCTGACAAGGCCAGGCTGTCCAGGATTAGGTGGTCTCTCAAGGTCACACATTGACCTTGCGTTTTGCAAACTTGAACTCTGTATTTCTAAGGCTCTTTGACTTAATTATACTCTATATCTTAACGTACAAAAAGAGCTTTAGTCCTGTGGGAGCATGTGCAAACCACTCCAAGTATCTCTTCCTGAAGCATTATTGTTCAATATAGCGGTACTACAGGTTCACTGATGGGATTCCAGGGACACTCTGGGGCATGGTTCCCACCTGAAGAGAAGCACAAAGAGAATAGAATGAATGCTGCGTTATAAATAATATGTAAAAGTAACTGGTTGGGTTTTTTTCTGGGGTATTTGTAACCAATGACAATGCTATCTAAATATTAGTAAGTTTTTCTTCTTCCTGCTACCTGCATTTTGGTACTGAAAACGTTGATGTGTTTTGGGACTGTAGAGTGAGAGGGTAAGACTGAAGATAGTGGATCCAAGTACTGGTTATTGGGAAGAAATGGTGGAAAATGTAAAAAACAAAATTAAAAAAAAACCCCACTAAAACCCAAAACCCAAAAAAACCCACCACCAAACCAACCAAACACCACCACCCCCACCACCCCCCCAACCCAAACCGAATCCCCAATTTTGGAGGTTGAGTTTAAATAGCAATCACAAGCAAATATTTAGTGTGGAAACTTAAAATTTCCTTCTAGGGGTGATCCACCTGTGAAGATTGCTGAAATAATTGTGACACAATTTATGATAAGAAAATAATAAAAAATGCAATAAACAGAAATCTCTCCAGTGTATTTTGCCTCATGTAGTCACTGATGTACTGGAGATGCCACAAAATAGATGGAGATTTTTTTTCTATGCACAAGGTTGTATCTGGCTCTTTTATATACCTATATTTCTTTACATTTTGATGTCTTAGCGTGGACATTGATAAAAACCATACATGCAAAGAGATGCATGCTCCTTAGTTTGAGGGGTAAGAACTAAGCACTGCCATTGCCTTGCTATTCCCCTCTTCCGAATGCAGATCAAATGATCCTTTATTCAGCCATTCACCAGTGTAAGCCACTTAGAATCTTTTTTTTTTCTGGCTGATCCCTTTTTCTTCATTCCTTCTCTGTGTAGAAAATGTACAGGTTTAGTTAGCCTAGGTACATTAAATTGTACTCTTTATATATTACCTTTATATGAGTAATGTAAAGTACACTTGTTTATGGTGAGGCATACTGCTGCTGGACTTGGTTTCCACTAGGCTGCTTGGCTGGTACTTACTGTGTATTGTCTCAGTTGCAGAAAGTACTAGGAAGATTTGAAAGGCATTGTGTTGGCCAAGGGTTATTTTTATTTTGGGCTTCTTCCAGAGCTACGGTCTGTCAAAGGGCAGAGTATCAGATCAGGTAATTGAAGGGGTAATGTTTTCTTCAATTCTGAATTCTCTGTCCTTCCTTTGAATTAAAAGAAAGTTTTTTTGCAATGGCTTGTGGGACTTTAGCTAGGGGATGCTAATTAACTCTAACTCTAATGGATCTTATCTAGCCAAATCTTTGCACATCAGTTTGCAGAGATTCCTTTTAAAGGAAAACTTTGAGCAGTTTGTCTGTAAATGCTTAGATATTCCAGTAGTTGTTCCAACACTTCTGTATGCCAAGGTTATTTCTGTTGTTAGTTAATTAGCACGAATGTCTGCTTTTTACACAAACTGATAAGCTGAGTTTACAGTTATCCTGCTAATGCCTAAAAGATTGATATCCTGATATATATATCCTGATAATGCTTAAAAGAGCTTGACTCAGAACGGCTGTCAATAACAAGGACAGATCCTGCATTAAACTTTGTCAGATGCAGAAACACAGTTTCAAAAAGAGCACGCAAGTATGTTCTATGGAGTCTCATCTGAAGAGTAACTCTTATGAAAATATTGGGCTTATTCTCCACAAATATTTTTCTTGTGAAATCCCGTACAGATACTTCACATATTTTAAATATCAGAAAAGTACGACTGCATTTTGACTGTGTTTGTGAAATGCCAGTGAACCACAAGAGCGCAACTACTGGTTACTGGTACAGGAGTACCTGGCACAGAGGGGAACGCTTTTGTTTTTAGTTAACCCATCAGTTCAAATATGTATTCTTTAAGACTGTCTCAAAAGTGCTAATCTTTCCTACAAGAGACAGTGGGTTTGAGAGCGAGCCTGGAATCAGTCTGGTATGGAAAAAAGTATCAGTTGCTTTGTGAGGTCTTTGCATCTGCAGACTCTTACCTTCAGAGCAAGCGTGGTGTTTTACTTGCCTGCCACCTCTGTCATCGCGTGCCCCTCAACTTTTTATTTAGCATGAAATACTGCTTTGTCTCTATACCTTGACCGAGGTAGCATCTCCCTTTACTTCTGGTAGAGAACTCTTGGAAGCTGAATTACAAAGCTGAGGTGAGAGCCCACGTTGTTCAGGCCAGAGGCCGCAGTGTTTCATATTGTTACCCTTTGCGTGTGGTTCATGTGACTGCTGTGCGTGTTAATTTACTACGGGCTGGTTACGTAACCTTGCTTCATTAAACCTCTTAAAGTTGAGACGGCACAAACTTAAGAATGACTTCTTTTCATTTATTGTGAATTATAAATGAAATGCTAGTTCTTGCCTCCCCTTCTAGTCCCATGAGGATATGAACCTGAAATCAACTTTGTGTACAGTAGAGCCCAAAAAACCAGATGTAGCCTAGGTATTATGGTAACTGATACCTTGTAAAGGTTAACAAAACAAAACACTCCCTAAACCCAAAGAGTGGTTGTGTATGTATTCCTGCAGTAGGTAAATAGAGGTAACTTTAATATAGCTTAAAATGAAAGTGGAGAGAGAAGGCCAGGAAAGAGATTGTTCTCCTAAGCAGGAGCAAGGCATTAAACTGAAAGAAATGAGAAAAGGGCTTTGTGTCTGGGGGGAATCCAAGGGTTTAGATTCCATATTTTTGTAACCATTGTCTTCTAGTTTCTCAAGTTGTATTTACAATTATTAATTTATCCTGGCATCTCACACAGTTAATAATTATCCTAGTTAAAACACTTGCTTTGAAATATTCTTCAGATAACTCAGGTGCTTCCAGTTGTAAGAGACAGAATGAATTTTAATTCATTGCAGGTGTTGTAAGCAGCTAACTTCAGTTTATTTCAGTTAAAAGTAGCTACTACTGAGCGTTTTCACAAAAGGGCCTGTTTGTTGCTAATGCTTGGTCATTTATTGCTCAGTCTGCATGAACGCTGTGTAGAGTAAGGAGAACTTTCTGTTTAGCCTTCAACAGTTATTTCTTGGAATGAAAAGTAGTAGCCGAAGAGCAAATGCTAGATATGAGATTTGCAGCCAAATGTTGTAAAATATCTAAATCTTCTTCTTTATAGCGGGGTCTTATTTCCCATAATGTTATCAAGTCTTACAGGCTTCTTCTGCATTTACAACAAGAAAACAAAAGTACAATGTTCTGGAGCAGACAAAAATCAAGTTGTGATTTCAATAGATTCAACTCTGTGCTGAGTACCTAACAAAGTTTTTAATTTAGTAAAATATTTAATGCCTAAGGAACTTTATCCATTTTGGAGTCAGGAAGATCTTACAAATATTAAATATCTTTGCAGGAACACTTAGTCAGTCTGGATGAGCCAGCCTCGGAAGCTGGACAAGAAGCTCTGCTTAGACAAGAGCAAGCAAAAATCATTCGTTTTGAAAGGCAAGCGGAAGAGTTCCTCAATGCAGTCTTTTACAGAAAAGGTTGGTTTTAATGGTGGGGGGAAATGGTATCTCTTGCTGGTCTTTTTGCATGCAATGCAGTTATCAAAGATCTGACGTTCAAGTTGTCGTTGTATGTTCAGTATTTTTCAGTTGTCTTCTTTATATATATTTATCAAGAGTAAAAACTGACTCTCAAATAACATAGCAACGCAACAGTGGAGGCTTGGGACAGAGTAAGAGAGTATAACATATTTAACCCTAAAACAAATCTTTCCATGAGAGCACTGGTGTTTTGCACTTTTGGAGGAATGGCTCAGTTCTTACCCAGAAGATCTGCTCCCCTGAAACCAGTGTTTAGGAGAGTGGGCTGTTTGAAAGAGGGGGAAAGTGGCAGTCATGGTAGTAGATGGGTAATTTCTTTATATATATATTTTAAAATTTTTAATTTAATGGTATGTGTACAAATGCAGTTTTTCTTAAAGGTCAGGATTCTTCTCACTATGGTCTGTAGTGATTACCCACCCCACCCCCAGTAATCCACAGTATGAAATATTGTTGGAATAGTGCTAAGGGGGATATGTGGTGAATTCAAAACGTGATCAGCAAAAGAATTGGAAAATCAGTACTGTAAAATATGGTGAGAACAATAACAGTACCTCAATGCTAGAAAATCCTCTCAGTCTCTTCTGGAGAGTTATGTCAGTTAAATGTGCTCTTAGGAAGGCACAAAACTCATTTCACCGTTTTCTACCAATCTGAGAAATGGGAATCCAGAGGTTGCTTCCAAATGCATCCTGACTGAAAGTACATTGTACTTATCAGTGTAACCCATGTGTGAGAAAATCTGCCAAATCAGTAATTCCAACCTGTCTGCTGGGGGACAATGCGAGGCTTCAGTTTAACAAATTAGAAATTGCCATAGCCAGTCCTCAGCCCTTCCTCCCAGTGACCAAAATATTTAAAGGTGTTTTAAGTAGATAACAGTATCTTAGCCTTTCTTTTATGACTCAAATGAATAAATACAAACTATACATTATGATGTATTGCATAAAGTATAGGAGCGTGTAGGATGGTAGGAAGGATAGTTATTGCATTACTACTGATAGTTCAGATAATGCTTTTATTCCAAGTCTTCCTTTTCAGTGGGTTTGGGTTTTTTCCTTTTAAGGTTAATGTTTCCTTTTGCTTTTAAACATCCCATCTCTCTTTAAAGCCAGAAGGGATTTAAGAAAACAAAAATCTAGAGAAAATATACTTTACTTTTCTGCTGAGAGGGGGAGGAAAAAAAAAAGCAGTTCTGTCACTTCCAAATTGTTTATTAAGATTTCATCCCTCCAGCACTGAGCTTAAATTTTTGTCTGACCTGTGTCCATGTATTATTAGAAATACATACTTCCCTAATTGTCGGAAAACTATTGGCAGATACTGCAGTGTGCTAACGAGGGGTTTAACTCTGTCCGTGGTCAGATACAGAATGAAGATAATGAAATCACTTCAGATGTCTAAGAATCTTTGAGATTTTTTTTTTAATATACTCTTGCTTTCCTTCCTCTGGCAAAGCTGTGCTTGGTGCAAGAGTAATAAGGGAGGGGAAGAAGCCTGGCAGGAAGTCAGTTCTGAATGCATCGTTGTAAAGCTTGGCTGTATTTAGATTGTTTGAAAGGTTATTCTAACTAATGCCACTGCCATAAGATCCCCAGGCACTGTCATACCAAAGAGGACACAAAGAATGGCAGAACTCTGATGTCCCTACATTGCTCAGAGATGCTGGGCTCTCCTGGTTTCATGCCAGTGAGATTAATTATTTTTTTCCTTCCATCCTCACTGCCAGTAACATTTGAGACTGGTATTTTGTAGCCGAGGCAGATCAGAGAAATTGCAAGTGTTCTACAAATGGATGCCTGTTGCATGTCAAGGACGTGCATCCGTGCACTTAACATGCATAGGTAATTAGCAAGATCAGCAAACTTTCTGAACAGGTTTGCTGTCCATTAATCTTACGTACTTTCTCTCTGCTTTGTGCCCATGGCACTCTTGACTAGATAATGCTTCTTTCAAGTATTCACACTTCCCACTGAAAGCAGGGTGGTGGTACCTAGTTGTCCGTTACCTCTGCCTCGTGGCAGGATAGGACCTTCTTTTGCCGGTTTAATGAAATCATACCTTTTTTGTTTGATACTGCCCTTCTGAGATTTCAGTGTAGATAAAATACACAAAAGCTATTAAGGTTTTAAAGCTCAGAGGTACTGTTTTAGACTATTTACAGCTGATAAATATTTCCTGTATTTTTCTTCTCTGAGAATCTCTGTTTTAGTTAATTTTAGTGTATTTTTTTCAAAAAACCTTGACACTTGGGAGTCAAAATAAACATCTGGTTGATTTCAAGTGATGCTGCAGAGGCACGAACAAATATTTTGCACTCACATTTGAACAGCTTTAATCCTTAGCATTCAGGCTTTATATTAAGCAAGAAGCCTTTAAAGTGCTAGGTAACTACCCTTCTGGTTAAAAATTGAGTTTTGTGTCCTGAATTAGAGAGGTTATCTTGAGCAGCATTAGAAAGCTCTCAGTAGTCACTCTGTGCCGATTTCTTTGAAGTTGCAGATTACAAAGATGCATGGCAGTAGGAATATATAGTCTTTTCTCCCTGAATTTGGAAATAACGTTCAGCTGTAACCCATTACTGAATTGTGCATATGAACATGGGTGCACAGTAAAGGCCTGATTCTTCTTCAGAAAATGCAGGCGCTGTAGAGTTCTACATTCCTGCCAGCCCCACTTATATACACCACAACCACATGCCAAATAATTGGCATCAGTATGGTCATGCCATTGGTTTGTGTCCCACTGGGCTTTCCTAGAGCCTCTCACATGTCCTTCAGCAGGTTACAGTAGAGAGCTTAGAAAATGGAAGAAATGTCACCATAGCAGAAAAAAGCCTCCATGCTTCTCCAGGCCTGTGTCCTGTGGACTATTTGGGAAGAAAACGAGAGTATATACGTACCTAAATTTGTTTGGCTCATCTCTTGGTGATTTCTTAAAACTCTAGTGTCTTCTCCTTACAATAAAACATCCTGTAGATTTTACAAGAAAATGATTAAGTATTTACATAAATGTCTCAGAAGTTTACAGCTACTATACCCCTGTAAGAATACATGTGTTGACAGTGTAAGGTCTTACATTTAGAAAGCTGTACTTAACAGGAAGGAATTTGAGCTTGATTAAGTATTTAAAGCTCAATATGGTTTTTCATCAAGAAACACAACTCCCTACTGCTGCTCTCTAGTTTGTGGGTGAATACATGCTCAAACCTTCACGTCAATCATCCTTTACGGATACTCTAAAGCTGGTTTGTTGGATTGATGCGTTTTTGTCAAAAACGGTGGTAAAAGGCAAATCTAATGTTGAAATGTCCCACAGAAGATTTTGCTAATGCTTCTAATAGTTCAATCTCAATAGATTACCTTTCAACCTGGGCAATTTTTTTTGAAGAGGAAGTAAACGCTTTACTATTACTCTGTTTTGAGAGCTGCTTTTAAAGATTTGTCTGGTCTTCTACAATTTTCTCTGAATGTTCTTCAGAAATAGAAAATCAAACCTTTTGAGCCATTTCTGTAGTTGTTGTTGTGGGCTTTTTGTTTTTGTTTTGTTTTCTTAAACCTGATCTGGCCAGAAAATACAAGCAGTGTTTGAAGACAACTGGCAGGACTTAGCTTCTGTGATTTAGGAGCTACGGATTTGCTTTGACATCACAAATTACTGCTGGTCTAGTGATATTTTTGCTAATATATTTTTGGGTTGCCCATATCACCAAATACCTTTGTGTTTATGCACGATTTCATATAAATAGATCGAATGTCTACCTCTTTGATTTCACGTTTCTTACTAATAGATTTAGCAGCTCTTCTAGAAATAGAATTACTTTTCATGTGACACATCTTGGGTTTCTGTGTATGTGAAAGCTCTTCGGGTAACACCTGGTACTGCATTGATTGTAATGATATAAATGTCAAAAGGAATAGATAGAATGGGATGGAAGACACTTGAACGTTTGATCTTCATGTGAATTATTTTGAAGAATCAGATCTATAGGGCTTTATTTCGCAGTAAATTTGTAGGGGACTGCTGCAACTCTGTTCCCCCTCCTCCCTTTCTCTAGCTGCAGGTAAGTTACTCAATTCTTCCATTGACTAACCTGTTCAGTTTTTTGGAATGAGCTTCATTACTTGGTACTTCTCTTCATGAGTCTAGCTCTCCTTTCCATTTCCACACCTCTTAAAGGTCTGGTCAAATGTATCTATATTTGAAAACAAAAAGAGAGATTGCATATTTCTCTTAGGAAACTGTTATTTTGGGACAGTTATATCAGAATCAGCAATGGTTCTTGTTCAGCTATTCTAAGACTAAAGTACAGTTTCTACAAAAACTATTTTATCTTTGGCTTTCATTTTTTTCCCTAGATTATTTTTTTTTAAATAAACAATGACTTATTATAAAAGCTGTTTTACTTAAAGTGCTTCCTTAAAAAAAAATCTCTAATATTTACAGACAGTCCTAGGGTCTCTGACCCCAATATTCCCCTAGTGGCCCGTGAGATCATGCAGCGAATGATCCGACAGTTTGCTGCTGAATATACCTCAAAAAATAGCTCTACTCAGGACTCCAGCCAGCCCAATAGCACAAAGAACCAAAGCCTGCTGAAAGCATCTCTGGTCGCCTCCTCTCCCACGGCTGCAACTGCTCAGAACCCTGTGCTCAGCAAACTTCTCATGGCTGACCAAGACTCACCTCTGGACCTTACTGTCAGAAAGTCTCAGTCAGAACCTAGTGAACAAGGTAGGACTCTTATCAGTGTCTTGCATCCTGCATCAATCCATTAATGGCATTCTTGTTGCAAAACCAGACAATCAGGAGTTTGCACTTTTACACAAAATGTGAAGTGGAAAAGTGGTAGATGTTTTTACAATAAAATGATGACTAGCTAGATATGGCTGGGAGAGAAGAGACTTCTTGAAAGAATGTAGGCCCGTAGAAATGAGTGATTTTTCTGAAGAAGGGCAAAGGGGATGGACATGCTCCAAACTCGAGGGACAAGTGTGCTGTTCCTGCTGGGAGCTGCAAGAAACAGCCTGCCAAAATAGACTGTACGCTTGCTGATCAGACAAGTTCACGTGGTCATGAAAACCATAATGTTGCCTCCTTTCTGAAGATCAGTACGGTCTGACTGAAGGAATGATTTATTTTCTTTCTGTTCATAGTGTGAAAACAGTATCTTTTAAAATCTGTGAGAAATTGCTTTGTGAAGGCTGTAAAAATGATACCCATGAACTGTACAAAACTTCCAGGTTTATGCATTTGGGAGAAATGTTTCTCTTCTACCTTAAAAATAGACTTGTTCTGCAGAGCACAGATTGAATAACTTGTAACAGTGTTGCAGAGCTTGTTTTAATTTGAAAACCTTGCATTCCATCAAAGATGTTTTTTAACACGCAAATTCTGTGATTGTAGGATGTGAATGGTTTTTTTTCTGAAACTGTTGAATAGAGGCAATCATAAGCGTATCCTACTGATAGGATTAAAATTAGCCCCTTTACCCTTCTTTAGAAATGTGTCAGTGTCTGAAATCCTTCTATCAGAAGGCTTCTATCTATCAGGCTGTCCATCCTCAAGTGGAAGAGGTACCTTTAAAAAAAAAAAAAAGCCTTTTGCTAGCTCGTACAGAGTTATAGGTATTCTTTTATTCTTTGAAGTTACGTTTACGAAGCCGTTTGAAAAGGCTAATTTTATGTGTCCAGTAATATGCAGCTTGGGCATCTGGACACTTAAGACAACTGAAAGTTGTCGTCATGCTTCAGTTACAAAACTGCAGTGAAAGATTGTATGGTGTCGGTCTTGAAGTGAGGATCTGTACATTTAGCATTTGTTTCTAGCCAATTCTATTACAAATGTATTTCACGGGTGTCTTTTGCATATATGTTTATAAATGTTAACATGTTCTCATTGTGAAGCTTTTTGCTGAAAAAGAGAGAGAAAGAATCAGTTTTGCTTCTAGTTTCGTGCGGTTTTTTTTGTTTTTTTTTTAATTAGAGGATTGTATGGTGAAAAAACCATGTATGTGACCTGTTCTTTAGCTACCATGTGACGAAAAAGCTGTAAGATAATTTATAATGTTCATAACATGCTATGGAATTAGAACATGTGCGTATTAACTTATACAGTAATCTGTTTGCTGATGCTACTTTTTTGCTATTGCTATTTTTTTCCTAATTTACATTTAATGTAATTGGGAAGAAGTTTTGCCAAACTTGTTAATGCGAGATTTAAGAGGCTGCCGTGAAAGGCTGCTAGTGGTGCTTTTTGTTACATTTCTGTTCTAGTGGGGTGAGGGGAACCCAGCTAGTTTGTAAACTTCTCCATGAGGCTGGTCCTCCTTGCCCTCAGAGAATTCCAGGTCGTAATGACCCTTCTGATGGAGAAGCGTGGGTGCAAGTGCCTTGGGCAGCAGCCTGTGCTATTCAGTATAGCCTCTTGAAAAGGAGGTGCTGCTTGATCCAGTCTCTGTGTCTTGTGGCTGCATAAGCGTTGTTGAAAAGGAAGATTGAATTCTCTGCTTGCTTAAGTTTGAGTTACGGTGTGTTCCCAAATGCAGTGGGTAGAACAGCTTTCCGTAAGTTAATTCTAGTTCACTGTTTATCGTGTTTTTTTCTCCATGTCAGATGAGAACTTGAAGCAATCTGAAAACCATCTTAGATTGTTCTTGTGTTGGGTGGTATTTACTTGAGTAGATGGAATGAGCGAGGAGCTCCAAAATGTCTCTGGTTTGCCTTGCCAACAGGCTTCACTTATCTTTGCCTTATAAATTCCTTGTTTCAAAGTTTCCAGGAATTTCAGATGGCTGTGCTGCTTCTATGACAATGTTGACCTTATTAAAATGACCAGAATTTCAAGTTGTTTCAGTGCAGTGGGAGCAAGCCTTTTCTAGCAAAAAAGCATTCCCTTTTCTGTTGCCTAGAAATGCAGAGTGTACGTAAGGGCTTGCAGAGGAGCACGGGTGAGCGTGAGGAAGTGCCATTAGTGAGAATGGAAGAAGCAGTCTAGCAGGAAAAACAATTTGGTATATGGAAGAAGAGAGGGAGTAAAATGGCACAATAGAGAGGAGAAAGGCAGGAGCTCTGCCAGTAGGGACCCATCAGAGACATGGAAAAAGGATGAAGCTAGCTGCCAGGTGAGGAGTTGTCTCATGTTTGTGTGAGTGTGTGTGTTCATTTGAAAGTGAGTTTCCAGTGTGAAATTCTCAATGAATTTTCCTATGGAGATTTGGATCAAAATAATTTCAGATACTGGCTTAAAGTCCCCCAAATCTCAGAAACCTGAAGAATGTCTCATTTTAGGGCTGATGAGGGTTGGTTGTGCGATAGGCTGTGTTGTATCTTGTAGGTCATCTTTTATTCTCTGGGCCTTGTAAGAGATGCACTTTAAATTTTGCCAAATTTTGTCGTGACTTCTGAGGACTATGAAGTCACTTGTAAGCCAAATTGCAAACAAATCCAAGCCTTAGTTTGTATAAATATAAAAATAAAATGGAAAATGCTGTGTGCTAAATATGACTTCAGCCCAAAAGCCTTGTTTTGTCAAGGGACAACATGTCTGATGCTGTTTCTTCAAACGCTGAAGTCATTCTTTGTCTCTACAGACGGTGTGCTTGATTTATCCACTAAGAAGAGTCCTTGTGCCGGCAGCACCTCTCTGAGTCATTCTCCAGGGTGCTCCAGTACTCCGGGAAATGGGTAAGAGAAAGCAACTTACTATGACCTTTAAAAACTGTTTTTTACTAAAAATGTGTGCTTACCTCCTGTTAAAATTAACTTTTGGTCTTAACCCTTTGGAGTAATGTGTTTTTTCAACTTGTACCTTTGGTAAATACCTTCATCCCACCTGCCAAATAAGAGTTGTTGCAAACTGAGACAGATTTAACTTGCAGCTAAGAACTTTAATGTCTGTTGCTTTGGCCAATTTCATACTTGGCCAAAGATCTTTCCATTACCTGCTTCTTGGCTTCAGTGATAAGTGATGTCCATGGAGGTGCAAGTTCAATTAAATGCATAAAGAGTCTTAGAGGCTTTGCAATATAATTTAGATTTCATTTCACTTAGGGGAAAGTTAGCTAACAGGAAAGTTTATTTTAGTGGTAGCAATGGTTTGGGTGATGAACCAAGCTGAATTAGATTTAAATCACTGCATGCTCTTTGTTAATATTTCCTAGCATAAACCACAACATACAAAACCAAAAGGGCGGGAGGGGAGTCTGGTAGTTCAGAAAACTTTAAATACGGTTTTTGGGATTTGTGATTATACTGTAGCACTGAACAAGTTTTTTGGTTTTGTTTGGTTTTGTTTGGTTTTTTTTTTAAATACTGTGTACTAGTCTTGCCTTAATTAGGTCAAGGTGTGGAAGTATGTTATATCAACAAAATTTCTTGAAGGTTTCCTATTTCTAATGGTCTCCGTTTGCATACACCTAGAAACCCTTTACTCTTAGCTAGGATTGAGTTAATTGTGCTGGAGAGGTTGACTGGGAATAAGAGGGATTTTGGGTGTTGATGGGAGAATTTTTTCTTGAAGCTACTGTGAACAAGTAATTTTTTTAGTGAAGTACAGAAGCAGTGTATGGCTTAAATTGCCACTTAATTGCTGGATTTAGCTTTACAGTGCACTTTGAAAAACAAGAAATTTTAAACTAACAACCCACCACCAATCCCGTATACTGCTAACAACTGATTTAACTTTTGCATTTATCTTTGGAAAAATATTACTGTCTCAGATTTCTCCCTTCAAGATTACTTTTCCCATTAATATTTCTATTAATAAAATACTTCAATTCTTGTTTAAAAGTTGGTCTTAATACTTTTTCACAATTCTTTAGCATAAAACTTCCCCACCAGCTCTTCTCTTTCAATTCTGAGCAGGTTATTTCCAGCTTTATTTTCCCAGGAAGGCAGCAGAAGCCACCGAGGCTGTGTATTGTTTGTTCCCTTGTTTGTGTATCAAGCAAGGGCCAAAGTCCGACAAGCAGGGATGACAGGGCTGGCACCTGGCACTGTCCTGATCAGTTCTGTGGGTCTGGAGAGGATGTGGCATGCTGGCACCTGTGGTTACTTGTACAGGTGTGTGGTAAATGAGGGTGCCTGCAGTCTGTCCAGCATCGATGAAATCAGGTGGGGCCCTCTGTCCTAGTTAGCTGCCAACATGACCTTTATTTAGGTGTAGAATCACTGGTGCGCATCCTGACGCTGATACATGCTGTAGAAGGGGCAGAGAATGCACACTGCTTGAGAGCATTCTCCGGAATCGCAAACTTCCATTCATTTCTCTGGATTTTGTTGTGAATCCTTGTTGACTCTTGTTACCCACTTCAAATATGACCTATTGCATCCTGGAGAGAAGCTAGCAGCGTATGTATCGAGCACTGTGTCTATTACATGCCAGGTCCTTTCAGTGGTTGTCTTTCTCTACAGATTTTTTAAAATTTTTTTTTAATCCCCACGTGATGTTAAAAAGAATAATGTAGCTTTTCAGCAGTTCGTATCCTATCCTTAAATAACGCTGACTTAGCTAGAGGGCTTTACGCCAGTATAGCATCCCAGAGCATTAAAACAGAATTGCTTACTAGTCTCTTCGTTAATCTGTACGTTGAACATGGAAAAGTTTGGGGGTGGGGGTTGAACCGAGTGTGACTTAGTTACTACGGGGGGCTAAGCAACCAAATATTAAAATACACTTGCTTATCTGCAGTAGTAGTACTTTGTGTTCTAGAAAGAACACTTGTGAAAAAGGAAAATGGTAAAAATGCATACCACTTTTTCTGCTATTAACCCTTGATCTGGATGTCAGTTGGAACTTAGATTTTTTTTTTTTTTTTTTTTTTTTTTTTTTTTTTTTTCCCTAGCCATGGCTACGTAGCAAATGAGAATCAGGGACATGTATATATGCAATTAGTTGTTAAGAGAGCAATTTGGTAAGTCTAGCGTAATGCAGTGCTTTCATATTTGGTGCTTAATGAAAGTCAAGCAAATACCTTTAAGGCCCGTTAAGCTGCTTTTTTTTTTTTTTTTTTTCCCCCATCCTGAGCAGCAATTCTTCAATATGATGTAAGCGAACATCATCCAAGGTTTCCACCTATGCGTAGATACTGCAGGTGGCAGTCATATTTGCATGTTGAATATGTTGCACTTTGGCTTACTCTTTTATTACTGTACTTGTTTAGTGGTAACGTCACACCAGTAACACAGTTGTGTGTAGATCTATGGCGATTGATTACTCCTTTGTAATTAAGGTGCTATTTTCAGACGCTTGCGCGAAGTCTTTTCTACTCCGAGAATTTGTGAACCCAACCAGAGACCAGCCAACAGGTTTCATTTTTCTTTGCCCAAAAAGCTTCTCTTTTTTTGTGAACAAGTTTTAAAACTGACTGATGCTGAGACTTTAAAAAAAAAATAATTAAAATAAAAAAAAATTTAAACAAAATTTTTTTAGAGAAAAATAAATAACACAAAAAGTGATGTTACCCAAGCAAGGCCTTCTAATAAAGGAGTGGCCCCCTCACCCATCCCTCCCTACCTGTGCAAGTCCTGCTCACATCAGTTTCCTTCCATCCAATTAGGCGACCTGGGAGACCCAGCCAGCACCATCCGGAGGGACTACAGAGTGGTGATGGGGTACCTCCAAGAAGCTTGCAGGATGGAACCAGGGAAGGTTATGGCCACTCCACATCTCTTAAAGTACCGCTGGCTCGATCACTCCAGATTAGTGAAGAACTGCTGAGCAGAAACCAGTTTTCTACGGCTGCCAGCCATGGGCCATCTGGACTACAGAATCATGGACAGCACTTAATATTATCCAGGGAGGCTTCTTGGGCAAAACCACACTACGAATTCAATTTCAGCCGCATGAAATTCAGGGGAAATGGTGCACTCAGCAACATCAGTGACCTTCCTTTTCTTACAGAAAACTCTGCCTTTCAAAAAATGGCACTTCAAACTAAACAGGATGGGAAAAAGGACGTGAGCCATTCGTCTCCTGTGGATTTAAAGATACCACAAGTTCGAGGCATGGACCTTTCATGGGAGTCCCGCACTGGTGACCAGTACAGCTATAGCTCTTTGGTAATGGGTTCACAAACGGAGAGCGCGCTTAGCAAAAAGTTAAGGGCTATCCTTCCAAAACAAAACAGGAGAAGTTTGCTGGATGCTGGACCAGATTCCTGGGGCTCAGATGCTGAGCAGTCTACCTCTGGACAGCCATATCCCACCTCAGATCAAGAGGGAGATCCTGGCTCCAAGCAACCTAGGAAGAAAAGAGGGAGATACAGACAGTACAACAGCGAGATACTGGAGGAAGCAATCTCTGTGGTTATGAGCGGGAAAATGAGTGTTTCCAAAGCTCAGAGTATTTATGGGATCCCCCACAGTACACTGGAGTACAAAGTTAAAGAGAGGCTGGGCACTTTGAAAAACCCTCCAAAGAAAAAAATGAAATTAATGAGGTCGGAGGGGCAGGATGTTTCAGTAAAGATTGAATTAGATCCCCAGGGAGAAGCAGCACAAAGTGCGAATGAATTGAAAGATGAGTAGGGATGTTGCTGAGTGCCAATTACTTTGCAAACTGGGTGAGCACTACTGCATAGTTCAACCACCACTGAGCACACCTGATTTTCCTATTTACTGCAATGCTCTTTCCTTTGCAGTTCAGCATAGACTTGCGTGGACACAGGTGAAAGGTGTGCTCTGAATGTCACATTGTAAATTTTTCTAGCCTGGTATGGCACAGTTCCCTCATTCACCTGCCCACTACCCCCTTTTTCGTGTTTGTTTTTTTTTCTTTTTTTTTTTTTTTTTTCTCTGGGGTTTTTTGTTTTTCTTTCTTTTGCCTTTTGCATGTTTCTCTGCAATAGAGAGTTGAGTTACCTCACAAAGAATGCAGGCCTGTGGAAGTGGACATCTTGCCTGTAGAGCCTGCCTGAACCTCTGGTATTGGATTTTTCACGTCTGCCATTATAGAAATAAGTCCACTTTGTTTAAACTGATACTCTCTTAAAACCAGACGTTTTTTGAATGAGAATCAGACTGTCATTCTTCAAAATGTTTCAGAAATCTTTTTTTTCCCCCCTCCTTTACTTTGATCCAGTTGATTGAAAGATCTAAGCTAAATCAAGTTATTTAGGAATGGTACCTCTCTTGAACTCAGATTTGTTTGTTAGATGGATAATCAATTGGGTCTAATCAGGCTCTCCGCTATTTTCTTTCTAAATTAAACATACTTACCATTCACTGTCTGCTTAGTGCTCACCCGGAGGGGAGGGGAGGGAAAACATACATACACTACCTTCAGAATATGTCAGTTAATTATTTGTAACACTACCTTCGCTGTAATTTTGTTTGATATTTTTGAAGGGTGATATTTAGACTCACCTGCTTGAGGATGTAGCCTTATCTCACGGAAGACAAGCTTCTCGCAGTCAGGAGCAGTCAGGGTACACTAAATGATGTATTAGGGTATGCCTCATTATAACAGAACTATGGTTCTTTGTGACCTTTATGCTTTTTAAAGACTTGATTCTGAGTTTACTAAACTATGTGGTTCCAACAACTAGTTTAAATGACTCTAATCTGGGGAAGGGGGATTTGTGTAACAAACTACTGTGATATTGCAAAAAAGAAAAAAAAAAAAAAAAGCCCACAAAACAGTGATCTCAAACGTTACAACCTCAGTAGTCTGCCCAAATATCCACATTAGTGAAGGAGCTTGTTAATGTTCAGGGAAGAAGTAAAACACTGGTAGCCTGATCTAATTCAGGCTCTGCATCATATCTATCTGTAATACTGTCAGGGTCGAACACTCGATGAATGGGTGTTTCCTTTTTAAATATTACAGTTGCCAGTAGCGGGAATTAATCTAAGTCCTGCTTTTTTGTTGTTGTTTTTATTTAATCTATTTTAATAGTGGTTTAGCACATGCTAGAATAAACACCATAAAAGCACTCCGTAAACCACAAATCCAGGTTTTTCGATATGATGATATCGCTATCATTATATGGAGATCCAGGATAAGTTTTGTACAGAACTTCTATCTTTGATACTTTCTGCGGGAGTGGTCAGTAACTAGGTGGAGCTTACTGGACTTACCACAATATGACCAAATCGGAATTGCTGGTTCTTCAGGTAGAAACAATTTGGTCTTAATCTGTGCAAAAGGTAGATAGAATTACCACTTTTTTTTTTTTTCCCATTTGCACAACCAAAAGAAGCATCGGGAGTTTTTGTGTGAGAGCATTAAGTGATGTCAGTGATTGAAAGTGGTTTCTCAAAGTTCATGGGAGGGTGGCCTAGATAGCCCTAGGGGTGCTGAATGACTTCTGGAACAGTTGATCCTATTAGCCTCTCCCCCTCCCCAGCAACTTCATATTTTCAAAGGTTAGGCACACCATTGCTGTCATTTTAAATATGCACTGCTCATTCTTGAAACGGACTGGGCATTTGGCCCCAAGTATGCTTTGGTTTTGTTTACTTAATATATTTTAGTACTCAAAATCCTGGTTCCTCATAGCTCTCTCGTTGTCATCTTGGCATTGAAAGCAGTTTAAGCTCAGTAGCAGTATATAAACTCTGCAATACGTTCCAGTTTAGCTGTGGATTGCAATAAAGGCGCAGTTAAACGTGTGGTTTCATCTGCTGTTGGAGGTTATGGTAGAAAGTTTGCTGCAAGTTTAAAAAAAGGAAAAAAAAAGTAACACAGTTCTACTGTTCAGAGAGGTTTAACCTTTTGCAGTTGTCTTTATTTAAGAAACATGAGTTGAGTTTTATAAAACTTGTCACTGTAGTGTATGTGGAGTGCTCATTTTACTAACCTAAATATTTTGTATGTGTATGTTTAAGTGGGTGACAATCGTGCAGCAGAAGAATGGTGTGCCTACCCTTTAATGCTGCAGTTTTAAAAGAGAATTTGTCTTGTCATTTCAGACTGTAGGCTAAGAATTGTAAATAGATAGTGAGAAGTCGAGTACTCTTTATTTGCTTTGGTTAGAAAGTGGATTTTAAAAAAAAGAAAACCAACAAAAAAACAAACAACAAACCAAACACGTAACTTTCTCAGTTTAAATGTCCTGAGACCTGAAGATTGTAATACTCATGTCTGCAAAGCTTTTAAACACAACACTTGATCTGTGATAACTTAATATTCAGGTAATCTTTCTTTTTCGAGAAGCTTTTGAACAACCATATTTCCTCCAAAGGTCTCTGTTTAAAAAGGAAAAAAAAGAAAAAAAGTGTAGACTATTTTTTAAGCACTAATTGCATTACATTGGTAACTGCAATATAAAATAGCCATTATTGTTTTGTGAAGCATGGTTGAGATTAGTTAGTGGTCCCTTTTTAAAATTTCATGAGCCTCTCAAAAAATAAAAACAAATTTAAAAAAAAGCTGCTGAATATTCAAAAGATATATATTTTACCTTATTGTAGGTTTTGTAAATTTAGTCTGTAATATTCAGGTGCACCTTTTAATGTTAACCTTTTGTTTTGAAGTCCCATCTAATGTATTTTCTCTGAGGTGATTCATCACGTAAGACTAGTATCACTCGAAGTGCTGCAGTGATCACTAATGTTTTGTTCCGTTTTTCACTACATATTTTTTACAGGCGCTTTCAGTGTAGCTAACTAGTAGTATTTGGGATCATTTTAAATATATGATTGGAATTAATGTTTGTCCATTAGCATGCTTAATTTTCTGCTGACCAGCAGTTTGCATGGCCAAAATCCCTGGTTGACCATATTTTGGTGTGGGAAGGTGTGGTTCACTGCTGTCTTTGTAACAAAAGCCTTGTTTCTCATGTTATTTCTGGTAAGTGGATGCTTATGTTACTTGGATCACTTGGACAGGAGAGAAGGTTTAAAAATCTTTCTCCTGCTGCTCTTTGGAGATCACATTAACGTGTAACATAGACAAACTGCAACCCTGTAAAAATCGAGACGTCATTAGGAGGAGGCCTTTCGGGTATTTTTTGTCACTAGTTTTCTCTTATTCCCGAGAACGTCCATCCGATGTAGTTATTGGACTTAACAGTATTGTTGTGTACTACGTTGATGTAGCTGAAAAAGCCTGACAGCAAGAAACTGTGAATAATATTTGTGGCAGTCTCTGAAAACTAGTTTTTCAGTCCAAGTATCATGAAGGAGAATCCCTCTCCCCTACCCCATCCTAGAAAAGTAATTTTATATTTTGTGTGTATAAAGTTTTAAGAATCAAGTTTCATATTGTACTGAAGTTTAGGTGTCGCTTGGTAAATCTTTGCTGCAGCATATAATTGAAGATGAGTAAGGCTTAGTGTGGTAGGGGTCCTGATGTGGAGTTAATTATCGTACAGTTCTGGTGAGAAAGCCCAACATGTATGAAATGTGTCCTTTTTTTTTTTTTTTTTTTTTTATTTGGACTTGTAAGATGTAAAAGTGCTTTTTTAGAACTCTGACCTATTACAAACTATTACCTCACTTTCAGCCAGCTGGATCCTCATTCCACAGTGTTGTAGGCATTATTGTGGCCGTAATGCTTGAGTACAGCTATAGAGTTGAACGTTTCCAGTTAGATATTGTAGGGACACGTTTCTGGACTCGTTTTTTATTTCTGTCAAAAGATACTTTATTTTCCAGTCATTCCCTGGGGTTTTTTTCTATCATTCCCTGGTTTGTTGTTTTTTGGTTGGTTTTGGGTTGTTTTTTTTTTTTTAAAGGCTCGAGACAGTTTCCTTTAGAATTTCTCATGTTTCCCTGTTACGCAGGAGCAGTTGCTGCATGAGCAATACAGGTATGCCTTTGCTTTCTTCTTGTTGCAGAACTCATCATTTGATGCTTGCGTTGCCAACCCTATTGCTAGACCTGAAAGTCAAAGTCTGAATTTACATGGCAATTGGAAAACAAATTATTTTTAGCAAATGCAGGTGTACAGGTAGGATAGTGCCTCTAGTAAGGGAACACATTCAGCTTCTGTGTTCTCAAGCAACTCCTATACCACCTTTTTTGTAGAGCTTTCCAGTGCTCAAGGATATTCCTGAACGTGGGAGGCAACTGCACATGTGTTTAGACCAGTTGAGAGCAGACAAGGAATAGTCTGTGCTTTGTCTTGTGGCAGGTCGACATTTGAGTCTAAATATTGTTTCATGAGAACCTGAGAGTACATTGCCTTCCCCTGGAAATTCACAGGAACTGGCAAAGTGGTTTGGGGGCTTTAGGGTTGAGTAAGCTTTGTATAGATCGGAACAACTTTTTAGTTCTGATTGAATTGCTTTTTGTATCATCTGCAACGATTGTTGTACAGGCAAAACTGGAATTCTCGTGTGTTTCTTCCAGTTTACTTTGAAATAATGGTCTTAAGATGTCCTTGAGTCTTTAGGAGAAGAACACAGTGTCCAAGGAGTGAAGGGAACACCGTGCCGTTCCCTTGTTTCTCAAAAACAGTGTGGCTACATCTGTAATGTAAAGAGCTCTTTCTTCAGTGAAGATGAAGTTTTAACTCTTCAGTGTAAGAATGCACACACTTGTTGCAGTCCAAACTCTTATGAAGGCAAACTTATTAACCTGTGCTGAAAGCTTTGTCACAATATTTTAAGTATCTTAAATTCTCTGCCAGATGTTAGCGGTAGAACGGAAAGGGTCATTTCCCTCATTTTCATGAGGATCAGAAACTTCTAGGTTTTCCCCGCAAATGTTTCAGAAACAAAAGGTAGTTTCGGTCTGGGTCAATGTCACTTTTTCTTGGCACCAGTAGATAATGTTGACTAATACTGCTTTAACAAGCCGTACCTAAAAAAAATTTTGAGACTGGTTTTGGTACTTATAAAGGTTTCCACTTGATCTTGAATGACATAAAAAACCTGCAGAATTAGAACCTTCAGAAACCTGAAAATCCGCGCTGCTAATTATATGCAGTTCTGTTGGATGTAGCAAATACAATAACCACTACAGTTCTTCATTTCTAATTATCCATATCTAATTATAAATACGATGGACTGTGATGATCACTAAGCAGGGAGATATTGCGGACTCAGAATGATCTGTAGATGCACTCCACGTATACCAGAAAAAAAAAGTAAGTAGTTATAGCATTCCAGTGTCCATCTCTCTCCCTCTCTCCTGTTCTTGCCTTGATTGGGGCCAGCTCTCTCTACCAGTATTACAGCAGCAGTTTTGGACTTCGTGTCCTATGGAATTACGCCTATTTTCAGGTATTGTCATGAAAACCTTCATATTAAGAGAGCTTTATTTAATCGTCACAACAATCTCTTAGCCTGGTTGCAAAACCAATTTGCCTGGGCGATGTACTAGGAGGAAGGAATCTTAAAATTTTTTTTGGCCTGTCCAGGGCTTTTCATTCACCTTCTTAAAATCAAACATCGCCACCCCTGCCCCTGTGCTTGTCTCTGCTGAATCGGTAAGTGTAATTTAGAAGGACTCAAGATGGTAACTCTACCTGATGGAGCAGGGGCTAGGACACGGGCTTCGTTCTGACTGGAGCAGGAAAAGTTCATGTCAGACAACAGTTTCTGTAGTCATCACCTGGTACAGTTGAACTTTTAATGTTTTTTCCTACTTGGAAATAACAAAGACACTACTACAGCTACTAATGCAGTTTATCAGCTACTTGGTGCTACATTTCTCAAATATTTTTGCAGATAATATTTTTTATGCCTGCATGAAAGCATGTAAACTTTACTGTCACTATAAAAAGCACTTGTCTGACCTATTCTAAAGTACCAGAAAAGGGATAAATAACTGCAGCACTTTTTCTGTTACAATGCCAGAGTCTTAATTAAATCTGGTCTTCAGGTTATGAGGTATTTTAAATGTACAATCTAGGATCATTAACGGCTTTTCAGGTCAGATCACAAGTTCTCTTGGGATACTAATCTGTCTTTTAAAGACTAGTACAAGAAAATATTCTGAAGTTCAGGCAGGGGATGTATATATACATGCCTGATATTTTTAACTAATCATTTCAATAGGCCATTTCAGGGCTTGGCATTTGGAATCTGGGATGATGGGTAGGGAAAGGGAAGTTTCCCAGACTGAAAAATCATTTTGGACCATTGTTTAATGTTCATTTTGAAAACTATATCACAAGAAAAATGGGTAGGGATTCTTTCTCCCTTATGCCTTCAGGGAATGAGTAGTATTTAGAATCTCTGGCTGAAATTCAAGCCTTTTTACCATGTAAATTTTTAATATAAACTCATTGACATGCTTTTTACATCTGAGGACTGAAAATGGATCTTAATGTTTAAGTTGTGGAATGGTATATTTCTTAAATGAAGGGGGAACATTAAAAAAAAAAAATAGATTAGAATACCAGCATTAGTGAGCTTAAGGAATTTTAGTATGTAATAGCAAAGTATAGCAAAGTATTTGATTAAAAAAATTAATCTTGAATTGCTAGTCTGTAACTAGGTGCATTCTAATTTAGCAGGTGAATATTCTTTACTTATTGATATATGATGGGCTTTTTGCAAATAGAAACCTTTATCCGAGTCCCATGTGTTGCTTGTACTGATGGGATGTATGCTTACAGCAGCTTACTGCTGCTTTAAAATGTATAAAATATGTTTTGAGTGTTTGCTCATAACTCTTTCTAACCTCCACTTGTTAAATTGTCAGACATTGGTATTTTATCAGTCCGCAATGTAAGTTTAAACTAATGTTCTTAGGAATCCAACTTGTACACACACTGTTTAAAAACCCTCAGGGACAGTTTACACACTATCCTCACTCAATTCAGGTACTTGTACTCTCCTCTTAAACCTAGCAGTGACTTGTATTTTGTTTTGCTTTTTCTTTTGACGTGCTGATAGCACATCCTTGATGAATGTCAACTTAAAAAACTCAGTTCAGGTATCCAGGTATAACTCAGCCAAACGGATTTTAAAGCTGCATATTTACTCTCCAGCACACAGTGCCTCAGACACTTATAGTGGCATTCTGTATATTCAGTTATTACTACTGAGCAGATCGCGTGGGGGTTCCTGGTATGTATTGTAAGAAATTCCTATGTATATTATATAATATGTATTATATTATATACATATATAGTATATATGTTATCTTAAACTTATATATTTTAAAATGCCACTACTAGCCAGCGCAGCTAAAAATGAAATACATTCCCAACTGCTTCTGTGGACGGCAGAGGCAGCTTCTTAACGTGGCTCTTGCTTCTCTCTCACCGTAACTACTTCTAACCTCAAGCACGGGTCCTTGGCTGTCTGACCTCTACACTCTAGTTATGCAATGTCCTTAGAGAATTCTGTGCACTGGCCACTGTGATGGAAACCAATGGGCCGGGAGTGCTTTGAGTTTATTAGTAATTGTTCTGCCAAAGTGGGTGTTTGTATGACGAGCGTGTAAACCTGTCAGATAATCAGCAGAGGTCCAAGCCGGTGGCGCTGTCCCTAAATCGCTTCCACCTAATTGGTAGGACCGGGCCCCTCAGCAGGCGCCTCCTCTCGGGTGCTGAGCGCTGGCTCCGAACGTGTTGGCACTTGGCATCGGCGGTGACGGGCCTCCGCGCCGCGCTCGCGAGGAGGCGAAACTTTAACGTAAAATCTGCTGCTCTGCTCTCGCAGTGATCTGTTGGCAGTCGCAAGTCAGCAACACCTCTGCTTTATTATTTGACACTTTACATCTAAAAAGTCTTCTCTTTCTATTTATGTAACCCATAGTCTTTGAAGAGTATGGAAAATGGCATTTCTCGCTGACCTCTAGAAGTTCAAGTGTCATGGGAAAAAAAAAAAAAAAAAAAAAAAAGGAACCCCCCCCCTTTACTCTTATGGACCTCATTTCAATATACTGTTTACAGTTTGACGGAATTGTATAATTTAATATTTCTCTTGTACTGTAGTTTATATTTATTTACAGATTTTTTTTGTACTGTGTGATTTGAATTTTTTGTTCCTTGCTATGATCAATGTTTTATGTAGTAGAGCACTTATGATCACAAATTAAGGTTTTTGGTTTGATTGCACTACATTAATTTTTTTAATGCAGTTCTGATTTTTTGACTGGACTAAATAAGCTGTGTCTTAATGTATGTGATAAGTACTTTTAAATTTTTATTTCATGTGGTCCATTTATTTTTTGCATTGTATGTCAAAGCGCTAATTCTCTTGTTGTGCATGTGTAAGATTTAATGGCTCCATTGTATTATTTGACCATGTCATTTTGGAAACACATTCCCAGCTGTAACGTTGTGTATGGTAGTTTTCACTGGATGCTAGACTTTTCAAAACCACTATTCTTCTAATAAATTTTGTTGTGAAAAACTTTAAGGGGTTCCAATTCTGTTGTTTCTAGTGTGCTTTCTAAATGCCCGCACTAATCGCCTGGAGGTTACGAAGTGCGAACTCTCACAAATCAAGAGAAGCAGGGGGGGAAGTGAAAATAGAAGGTAAAATAAATTCCGGCCGGAGGATCAAGCTTTGGAGTCTCCGTACTCCGTTTGTTTCTTGTCCTAAATAGGATTGGCGAGAAAGCTGCTTTAGCAGCCGGGCAGGGAACCCGTGTGACAGCTGAAACGCCGTCTCGTAGCAGCCCGGCCTCGTGAACTCCCATACTCTAATTCGCTCTTCCCTACTGGCCACCTTAATTTCTTTAATGGTAAATAATTTATCCGGTGAAGAACGAACAGTCTCTCGAGGCGGGGTGATGGCGGGGGGGGGAAAGTGATGTAGGCTTGTTCATTGAGCACTTAGTAACGAGTCAAGGTAGGGAGGGTGGTAAGGAAAGCCCCGCCGGGAGCGCCGGCCCATGGCTGGTGGGGCTCGGTTTGGCTGGCGTGCGCAGGCTCCTGGTCTGCGCCGGGGCGGAGGGGAGCAGGCGGAGGGCGGCCGCGTGGCTGCCCCTGGCACCAGTGGCTCCCGTCTCGCTTCGCTTCTCTCCGCAGCCACCAGCTCTCCTGCTGCAGAGGGGACAGGTCCCCAGCTCCCGCCCCAGGGCGAGCTCGGGCGCCTGTCCTGCTGCCCTCCGGCACGGGGGCGCGCGAACGCGGCGGGGACGCCGCGCCCCAGCTGGCCCTTGTCCCGCACCCACGTGGGCTTTCTCGCGGCCGTACTTTGGGCTGAACTACTTTTGACGCTATGCATTATTGATACCGAAATGCTGAATACTAAAAAGTAGGTTACAGTAAGCGGTGGGTAATGGAACCCACGTGAGTTTAGGCATTTCTGCTAACCTCTGTGCTCAGTCCTAGGATGATTTTTGAGAGTGATGCATAGGGATTTCCTAGCTTTAGCAAAATGCATAGTGCGGCATACTCTAGCCCGAGTTTCTTTTCTCCTGAGAAATTGCCTTTCTCAGCTTGCGCTATTGAAAAGTAGGTAATAGAGGGTTTGCATTTGCGAATGTGATTCTTCAGTGTGGTGGGGTGTTTTTTTGGTTGGTGGTTTGGTTTTGGGGTTTTTTTTTTTAAGATCTTAAGTAACTCTTACATTGCAAACTAACTATTGTATTCCGTGTATACTAATACTGATATTTAAAAACAAAAAGCAAGATGGTCAGGTAGCTGGGTGTTGTCATTGGTTTAGCTTTACTGGGCAAATCTCTTAAATAAAAAAAACTTGGTTTGACTAGAGGCTACATCTGACACTCACTCAGGAATAGTAAGGCTTTATGTGTAAATAGCTTGAAAGCCTTGTGCTGTAAACTAGCATTTATCATATTTTTTTCTGTATGTCTGAATACATCTGTCAAATCTATGAAAATAGCCTTTGAAAGCGATGAACCATATTCCCATCTGCCATTCTTCAGGATGTATTACACTCTGCAAGCTTTTCCCAGAACATTTTTAATCGACACTTTTAGTCCTGCGATTATCAGAAATACCAAGTTTCTCTGGTTTTCCTGGAGGACCTGCTGATGGTCTTGCACTGTTAAGCTGAAGTTGTTCAGACTTAAAGGAGCAGAGTCTGGAATTCGTCGTCTTTTTAAAGCTGTTTTTCGTAATGCGAATACGTGTCATGACGAGAGCGCACAAGGTGTTGCCCGCAAACCCAGAAAGAAGCGTCCATGCTGTGTGGTAGAAAAGAAACGTAATTAGCCCTGCTAGGCTGCTTAAAAAGTCATCTGCTAATTTGCCTGAGCTCATTCTGACTCGGGATGGGTTTTGAGCTGCTCCAGCTTGTTACTGGAAGAGGCAGCTGCCTCTTCTGAACCTGCAGGAGCGTCCCTGGTCACCTCCTGCAGTAACAGATCCTCCCTGGGGTAGCAGGGGACTGTGCCCCCACAGATGCTGGGCACCCTTTCTACCATCCAGATGCTCCGGCAGATGTGAAACGAGAGGCTCTGCTGATTGCTCTTCCGTGAGAACGTGTGCTGCTGTGCGGGGAAGGGCGGGAAGCTTCAGGTCACTAGCTGCGAGTGCTGGGATTAACGCTAGGCCTGAAATTAGGCGGCTCCCTGACCTCAGCGGGAAGGATCTGAAACGCTCTTGTGTTGGAAATCCACTGACGTTTCGTGACTTAAGCTGATTTAATTAAATTCCCGAGCATCTCAATTGCATCTCCTTGTGCAACCGAAACCGAGTCCTCGTCTCTTGGCTGCTCGGAGTCAACGAGCAGCAATGCAAAGCTTGCTCTGGCGTCCTCGGGGAGGCGGGTCACCGGCGGCTGTCCTGCCTGAGCGTGCGGAGCTCCCCAATTTCCTAGAGGCCTGACAGAAGTGGGTCTGGGGGGAGGATTTAAATCCCAATTCGGGAAGATGCTTCAGCAGAATCACTAATTTCTTCATCTGCAAGCTCTGCTCATGCAGATGCCCAGCCATGGGTACTTGCTGAACCGTGGTTTTAACTGGAAGTGCGTAGCAGCTTCTTGGAGGTGTTTAGGAATGTGATTTGCATGCAGAGTAAGAGAGGTACGGACCAAAAGCAATTTCAGAAGCAGAGCTTGAAGAGTTAGGGGGCAAATCCAGGACTATGGAGTTTGATACGATGAAGGTGGCAGAGAGATGAAAATAAAAGTTGATCTTTTGGATACAGTTATTCTCGAGGCACTTGAGTAATGTTACAACGCTGGGAGGATCCCATATAACACTGTTTGTGGGAGTACTGTTTCCCCTGATCCAGTGCCTTTGTTGCAGCCTCCGTGACTTAAAATCCGAGACGTTCTCAATTGTCAAGTAGGAAATTCGGAAGAAATCTGAATGACTTCGCACTTGTTATGAGTTAATTAAGTTCCTCCTCGCCCACCTCCCCCCAAACCCTTAAACACAACCTTTAAAAGCTCTCTTAGTATCGTGAAGAGGAAGCACAAAATAATTGCATCTTATTTTCACAGGTCACTTTTAAAGTCTCAGAATTTGCAGGTCGTGTGTGAAAGAAAACTTCTAAAGTCTTCTCTCGCCGCCTCCTCCTCTGCAGGTGTCGTGCAGCCCTGCAGGAGGGCTGCCGAGTACAGGCTTGGCTGGAAGGCAGGGCTGTGTGTGAGGTGGCTACAGCTACATCTCCAGGAATTGTTTAAAAGCTCAGCTAAAATGAGGAGCGCTCAGGGTGTATTTCAGAGTGTAGAAACCTAAGCACTGCTGCCTAAAAATGCAAAGGTTGCCTGTTGATGAAAATGCAGCTGCATCTCCCCAAGGGGTGGCCCGGAGCCCCCAGCTTTAACCTACCGTGCGCCCACTGTAACGCGGCCAAGGGAGGGGCAGAGACTTTGGCTGCGGCCCGTCTTGTCTGTCCCTAATCGCTTGGCTCCCTTGCTGCTGGTACCTGGGCCAGCTCGGTCAAGGCTTGCACGCCTACCCCTGCTGGGCTCCTGCCTCCAGGCGCGGATCAGCCAGCCTCCGCCGACAGGAGGGGTGGTTTGTCTGTATGGGGTTATCAGCAAACTGACTGCAAAAATTACACTTCCTGGCAGGCAGTTTTGTTACACCTGCTAAGGTTTATTTTTTTTTTCCCTGACGTGCTCCAAGATCCCGTTATCACGTGTTCCAGATCCCTCCTGCCCAGCTAGTAAAGCGTAGGGCTTGCTTAACTCGGTTTTTTGGCATGGTATTCCTAACTTTGAAAGGGGCTTTTATGGTTTCCTTTCTTAAAGCCGAGCCTTCGGCTGTGCTTTTTCTTCTCACCGAGCTTTAGAGGAAGGCTCTGATGCTGGCTGTTGAAAGGGGAAAAACTGACACTGGGGGAAGCCGAATGGCTTCCCCGCACCCATGAAGTGGTTTTCATACGCGCGACTGATACCTGTGCTGGGACCCTTGCTGTAATCTAACCCTGAAGTGCTTGTTTGGAGAATCCAGTAGTTTCCACCAGGTTCCCCTCTAGGTGAAGATGTTGGTGTATCTTTGGGTTTGGGGTTGGTTTTTTGCTTTTTCAGGTGTTAACGCTGTGGTCGTATCTTCCTGCGATTCCTTTCAGGTCTTTAAAGCAAGTTGGCTGTGTTTGAGGTGGTTTAAAACAAGCTATTTGAGTTCAAAAGGAGGCTGTTAAAAAAGACACAGTAGGATTCTGGGTTGGCATAAGAAGCGTTCATAACACGTGTGCTCTGCTTGTACAGAAACGCAAGTTTTCTTCTGAGTTCTGGCCATCAGGCAGCCCAAAGTGTGAAAGCTAAACCAGCTTGCTCGGTACCCGAAGTGTGTTCGCCAGTAACAAAGTTCTCGTTGGACCGTGGTGGCAGCTACCTGGCCTTGCTGCTTTTCTGCCGGTGCATAAAAAAAAGTGGATTTTTGCTTCTGTTTCAGGACCTGTGTTGGTTTTCCTCTGATAGCCAGGCCCAAGCATGTACGGTCAGCGTGGCTGCTCTTTAATCCCAGCCTTCTTGCCTATACCTGTCCTCGAGTCGGTGCCTTTACTTTTGTTTGAGCGTAGGCTGGATTGCTGGTGGACAACAGCAAAAAGAACATAACCCTGGATTTCAGAGAAATACACCTGGCAGCTCCTTTAATGATCATCTTATTAAATTAGGAATCATAATTAGTAACAAAGCTTAAAATCCACGTAACCTAGCACGAAGTGACAAAGGTGGTGGCTTAGCGCTGGCAAAGAGCAGGCTGACGAGGTTTGGGGTTTGGCTGGTTTGTCTGTTCTTTTATAGCTCCTGAGTGAAAAAGAAGGACTTTCCTCGCGAGATTAACGAGCTTGGCGAGGCCTCGGCAGGACGACAGGCTGGCACGCGGCCTTTGGAGGGTCAGACATCCCCACGGCGTACGTGGCCTGGGCCCTGGCGCCGCCGTCCGGACGCGCGAGCCACGTCGCGGTGCGCTGGCCGTTCGTACGATGAAGCGCGGCCGCGGCGGCGGCGGAGATCCACGAGCGCCTGAGGGGCAGCGCGTGTGAACGGGGCCGTCCCTGCCATCGTTTCCGCTGCGAGGGTTAGGGATTCGTTTTCCTGCTGGCGGGAGCCGTGGGACCAGGGCAGCGCAGGAGTCGGGGGGAGGCCGTCTGTGAAGGCATCTCGGGGGGGATCTGCCGGGCTGTGGTGCTCGCTCCGTCCGCGCTGCGCCTGCGGAGTGATGAGTCACGTCGGCTTTCTCCAAAGGATCCCTTCCTTTGCAAGCATAAGATGTTGCTGACAGTTTTTTTCCATGTATTTTTCCCCTCCATGGCAAAGCAGCGATTGTTGCGGTTTGTCCCCAGTATAAAGACACAAACAATGCCTATCATTATGCCGCGGGAAGGAAAATTGCACAGAGATGAAGTATGTTTTAACTGCCGCATCCAGTTATGAAGGGTGAACTGCCAAAATCGAGGAGGCTTTAAATACGGTGAATAACCCTAAAGAAAACGGGGTGCATTAGTGGTGATGGCATGCTGTGTGCGAAGCAAGGTGTGGCTCCCTGCCTCAGTTTGCCACGTAGCTGGACAAGTATTTGGGGGGTAGGGGGGGGAGATGGGACCTTTTTTAGTGGACATTAGCCGT
Source organism: Butorides virescens (assembly GCA_017310255.1). NCBI lineage: Eukaryota > Metazoa > Chordata > Aves > Pelecaniformes > Ardeidae > Butorides > Butorides virescens. The sequence continues at coordinate 45,352 of JADKXX010007712.1, read as the reverse complement.
GGTCGGATGAGGTCTGTGTTTGTCAGTCTTCCTGTAGCGCCGAGATGGGCGACAATATAAACAAAGGAGAAAAATAATGGCGGGCCAGGGGACCAAGGTGAATTTTTGAGAGGAGAATGGACTCTCTGAAGAGGGGGAGGAAGGACAATAGTGTGTAATGACAAGGGTTAAAAAGGAAAAATAAAAAAAGGGATGATGTGAGGGATGTGCAGAAATGGAAGGATGAGAGGTTGGAGCCGAAGGGGAGGGGTGTGCATTAGCGCCGCGGAAACCTCTCCCCACTGGCATGCACAGAGACATTTCCTGCCTTGTATTTGGGTTTCTTAATAGTTATCTGACTATAAAATTAACCTACATCATTTAATGGTAGTTGAATGGCAGTTAAATTAACCCACTTTCAAAATAGAGTTTACCTAGCCCGTCAGCTTTGAGACAGCCTCGTCCCCAGGCGTCCGGGGCTGCCATCCACTTCCCTGCCTTAGCCTATTTCCCCAGCAGCCAGCCGGCGCGGGGCGGCAGGAGCAGGGCCTGCTGCTCAGCCTGGCAGCTGGCAGGGAACACGGACACGGAGCAAACCGCTAATCCCAATTTCACCCGGCGTTTTCGTGCGCGGAGGTACAGCGTCGGCACGCGGGGAGCGCTGCCGTCAGGAGTTGTGATACCGTTTTCTGTTAGCAGCGTGGCCTTGATTGTCTGAGGCCCAATTATCTGAATCTCCAGGTTATCTGAAACGGGTTCACATCCCCCAGCGCCTGATAATTACACCCAAGATGCCCTCTGCTCTCCAAATGTCTTCCACCGGCCCCTCCCAAGCTTCGGCGGCCGGGTTGTGCTGTCTTTAGCTCTAGCAAGCGCTCTACCTAGCTGCTGCGCTTGGGTTTTCGTATCCATGTTGGGGAAAAAAAAGAAAATATAATTATCCTGGACGTTTGCAGACTTTAAAATCCTTGAAGGCTCCCAGAAGCGGGCAGTGGCTGTGCGTGGCGATGTGCCTGTGGGAGCTGGGACCAGCAATGTCTGCGGGGAGGGCGGCCGATGCATTTGGGGTTTCTTCGGCCCCGCAGGTGCAGCCCTGCAGTGTAGGTGCAGGGCAGGGGGGGAGGTGGGGTTTCTCACGGCGCAGCGGGGCCTCCTCCCCAGCCTCAATGTACCACGGCTGAGCGCGCCTTTGGGGGGGGGTCGCCTGTTGTTGAGCCTCTGCGGCTGCAGCGGCTCCAGCTGACCCCAGGGCTGGGTGGGGAGAGCTGTGCCCCCCCCCGCTGACCCCAGGGCTGGGTGGGGAGCAGCAGCAGTGGCCTTGGGAGCGGGGAAGCACCCCGGGTCCAGAGCCAGCGTGCATTCCCTGCTCGTACCTGGGACGCTTAAAGATGCTCAGGGCATCCCTCCCTACTCCGTCCGACTGTGGTTCGTTCTCCCTTGCCCTAACTGGGTGCTGCTTTTTTAAAAACATGTGCAAAGCTGTGAAAATTATTGTAAGAACTTCCCCCCCCGCCCCCCGCTACATTTTTGTTATCTGTCTTCTTCTCGTGCTATCTGTTTTTCTATCTATCCTGGTCTTCTGGTGCGATCTATTCTTTTGGAGCACCTCGCGCAGGGAAGATGCTGAGTACTGCCTCGGAGAGAAACACTCATGATAATTTTTTTTTTTTTTTTTTTTTTTTTCCTTAAAGGGAAGATCCCAGATGTCCTTGATAATTAGAAAAATTAGCAAGGACAATTCTGGAAAGGCTTTGAAAGCTACTACGTAGAATAATGTTTCCAACACGATAAATTTCCCTTGGTTTTAAAGCAATAGCTCAGTGGTAAGATTTTTAATTAGTCATTAAATATTGTATTAGAAGTATCACAAGTGATGATAAACTGCTATAGAATACAGTGGGGTAGTTACTTGGGGAAGGTGGGAGCGGAGGAAGCTATGGCAGGAATATGAAAAAGATAAACTTATTTGAAGTTGCTATTGTTTTTTTTAATGCAAAACCAACTTCGGTTTGTTTGATTTTTATTTGGCTGCAGGTGGGGAGAAGGTGATTTTTGATGTTTTAACTACGTTAAAAATAAACAAACAAATAAAAGACACTACTCTGAAGGGTTAAAAGTCTGAATCTGTGATGGATGTCTGCTGTTCAGCCGGTCGGTTGGCTTATCGTACAACCTGGATGCCTTGACGAATACGTGCAGCTGACAAAAACCCCAACCAAACAAAACCCATCCGTAACTTGTTTCTTCCTGCTTTTCAGTCGAAGCGAAGCTCAATCCATCCCCACGCGCGTCACCAAGGACGGCGTAAATTCAGGGGCCTTGAGAACCCGGCAGCAGTATTTCCATAGTTATTTTGGCTGTGCTTTTGCGCAACTTCAGCTTTTCATTTAGAGAAGAAAAATGCTTTTTCTCCTTCCTAGCTGTTGTGTGGAGCTTCAGCTCTCCCTGTGCTGCTTTTCTTTTTTTTTTTTTTTTTTTTTTTTCAGTGCAGCAAGAGAGAATTACTGTAGCACCCACAGAGGTGTGAAGGGACTCGTTCATCTGTGTGGGGGGTGTTAGGTGCCAGGCATATTTCTGAGGATTGAAATACAGGCATTTAAACTGGTACATCCAGTGTCGGTCTTTAATCGGGGCTTTGAGAGATGAGCTCCAGAAAATCTTGCTGCGGTGGCTTACGTGGCCGTTGGGCCCATCCCCTGCAAGGGATCACCATGTCCCAGAGTGGTGCCGGCCAAACACAACGTGTCCCCCCCCACCTCCACCTCTCAAAGCACAAGGTCTTTGCTGCAGCTGAGGGTGAAGATGGGTTTGGGCACGGTACCGTGCCTCAAATGGGGCAGGGAAGATGCAGCCGGGGTTGCCTTTTGCTGCCCTGGGGTAATAATTTCCGCGGGAGAGGTGGCAGCAGCCGTGGCTCTGGGTCCGCTGCGGTGACGCTGGCACGGGCTGCTGCTAAAAGACGCGGTGACACCTCCCGCCCCGGCCCCGGTGCCTTTCCCTGCCGCTGCTCGCTTTTGCACAGCCAACACCAGCAAGCCGAGCCAGGGCTGGCAGAGAACTCGTTTCCCCCTTCCGCTGGGTGAGAGACCCTTGTGCGGCTCTGCCTGCAGCCCCCCCGGCCCGGGGGAAAGCGAGCCCCCCTCCAGCAACCCGTGGCCCCCGCCGCTTTCAAGCGCACATTTAGCACCGCAGGATTCACAAGGCCCCTGGGGCTGGGGTCAGCTCACCTGACTGCCAGCGGCGAGCGAGCTCCTTTTAAGAGGCTGCTCCTCCTTTGGCAATCCCTCAAAATGGCGTTTCCGCTCGCCCTGGAAAATAAATGAAGTGGCTGAAGCCAGCAGGGCCGGAGCTGCCACCCGAGGGCAGGGAGACATCCAAGCGGGCACGGTCAGTGCTTTGAGTTCAGCTGGTGGAGGGCATCGCTCGCCAAGTCAGGCTTTCTTCGTAGTCATCCACGTTTCTCAAATGTCCGCTTTTAGCCAGGTTGCCAAGGCACCCTTGGGCTTGGTGGGGCACTCCAGTGGTACCCACCGCTGGTTTTGGGTGGTGCGAGGCAGCTCTCCACCGACCGGCACGGAGTCAGCCGTGCGGCAGCAGGAGAGGGAGGGGAGAGCTCATCCCCGTAAAAAAAACTAAATTGGATTTTTATAAGTTTATAGCTATGTTTTGTTTCTTTTACAGAACTATAATCCTGGTGCTTAGAGTGGTCTGAAAGGAACAGAAACACTTAGCCTTGAACTTTTGTTCTGCTGCTGCTTCTTGTGCCTCTGAGGTACAAAACATACCTGTAAACTTATAATCAATCAAACCGATGTTCAAGGGCTAAAAAAAGAAACTCAAAAAGGGCACAGGCTTCATGTTCAATAGTGAGAAACTTGGGGTGGGCAAACCAGAAGATTGCAGTTGGCAATCGGCAGGTTTTCGGAGACCGGCATCCCAGGTAGGTTGGTATGAACCAGTTGATTTCTCTCTCCCTCTCTTTCTTCTCCCCCCCCCCCCCCCCCCCCCCCCCCAAAATACACTCTTGAGTCACAGGCAGGCTGGGCTTCCCCTAAAGCTGTTTCTGGCTTTCACAAGCAGAACAGGCGCAGCGTCACCCCGGCGTGCCTGGAGAAGGGGAGATGTGGTCAGGGGCACGGCAGGAGCCGGCTCCACGGGGTGGGCACAGCTCCTCGGGCTGCGCAGGATGAAACCCCGGTAACTTGTCCTTGCTCCCCCGTGCTTGTAAATCCTATACCTGGGCAGTGTATAGGTGTTACGGACAGACAAACCCCTGCCTTCCCCCAGCCCCATCCTCCCCAGCCGCGTGGCCTTTGTTGGAAGCCCCGGGTCCCCCCCACACCCAGCAAGAGCTGGGGGAAGGGTTGACTTCAAACTCCGCTAAAGAGTAGAGGCACAATGCAAACAAATGTATTGCAGCACGCAGCTATGCAAATAGCTTCAGAGCACAGCACGTTTTCCCCAGCGTTAATTGCTGCACCGCCAGGGTTGCGTAGCAACAGCTCCGCTTGTGCCTCTGACAGCTCCTGCCCCTTGATGCCTCTGACACCTTCTGCGGCAGGCGGGGAAGGAGGAGCGAACAGGGCTGCCCTGGGAAGGCTGGGAGGGCCAGGAGGTAGCGAGGGGCTCAGGTGATAAGATCTGCTCGGGGTGCCGGAGTGTCTTCTACTGGCACGGGGCGACACGGGCGCAGGAGCCGAGGAGCCCCCCCAGCAGCCACAGCCTTGTGCAGGCAGCTTTCAAGGCTGGCGGCCAGAAAGGGCCGAGCTGCCCTCTGCCAGGCTCCGCAGGAAAGCTCACTGGCAGGTGGGTTGTCTCTCCCATCGCAGTGAATCCTCCTGGGTACCCCGCAGGGGGTTGCGACGGCGCTTGCAGCGCGGCTGTGGCGATAGAGGGTGCCCAGTACGTCGCCTCTCCCGGCCGCGGAGCTGCATTGAGGCTCCTCCAGCCCTTCAGGGAGAGGGCACGTTCCTCATGCCCACCCAAAGCTAAGGGAGCCTCAGCCCAAGCCCTGTGGGAAGGGGGGAGCAGAGGCGATGGGGAGAAGGCGGCGGGCGGAACGGGCAGCCCTGGGCTCCCTTGCTCGTCTGCCGAGCCCGGCAGCTTCTGCTGGGCTGACCCGTGCCTCCCGAAAGGCAGGCTCCTCAGAGACGGGGATGTCTGCCTCCTGAGAACAGTTTTTCCTCCTGTTTAAGCCCATCCTCTGCATTTGCCAGTTGGTCTCCAGCTCCTGCTGAGCCTTTGCCAGCAGGGCTGAGGAGCCTGTTAGTAGCCGGCACCTTGCCCCAGGAAGGCACTTCAGCTCTGCAATCAGCTCACCTCTCCTCTCTGATAAGCCACGTAAATAAATAGTTTCTCTGCAACAGTTTACACAGTAAGTAAGCAACCCTGCCTGAAGCTGTGTGGCACTTGAAATAAACTCTTCTATTATACCCGAGCGTGAAACGAGCTCTTCTCTGAAACTGCCATAAGTAGGGAGGATGCGGGCAATCCTGCATCCATCAGCTGCCGGGCAGGAGAACGGCCATGGGTGTGTTTTATTTAGTAGTAATAGCCAGAACAGACAGGAACGGTGGGAGATGCCGGGCAGGTACCAAGGTGCACAGATGAGCAGGTCCCAGGGAGCGCAGAGCTGTGCCTGGGAGAGCTGGGGATGGAGAGGCACAGGCTGCGGCTCAGCACCCCGGGGGGACAGCGAGAGGAAGGACCAAGGTGGGACCCAGCCCTGCCCAGAGCCCGGCTGCGGGTGGCAGGGAGAGCTCTGCCTCAAGGTTACCCTTTGAAACTGAGAGAAAGGGGATGCTGCCTGCAGTGCCCAAACGGGAGCGGGCTGGGGAAGAGCAGATGAGCTCCAGGCGAGGAGCTGCAGCCTGCCTTTGAGCCACAGCGATGTGAAAGCAGAGGACCTCGAGTGCAACGTGCCCGTAGAAGCAGGTGAACCGTGTCGCCGAGCGTGCGATGGGTCTTCTGAGGACAAAGGGCACTGAGGCTGAATGGATTTATTTCCTTTATCAAGCAGGAAAAATAGTTATCTCTTGGTTTTTTTAAAATTTACAGCTTGACAAGCTGTATGTATCTCAGATTGACTTCTCAGAGTGGGGCAAGTAAGGTGAGAACGGGCACCGTGGCCTCAGTCACACTTCAGAGGAAGAAACTGGGTGAAGGCAAGGCAGAAATGCCACCTGGAGCCTGTAGGAGCAGGGAGCCCCGGTCCCCTCCGCCCTACGAGCAGGACGTGGGGGGTCTTTTCCAGCCCAGCACGCCTGCGCAGGTGGGACCGGCTGCGGTCAGCATCGCCCCTGCAAGGCGAGGAAGGACCGTCCGTGCCTGGCCGCTCCGGGCCCTTCTCTCAAACTAGGGGCTCTGTACGCACCCTCCCGCCTCGCCGGGCATCGCCCGGCCGGCATCCCGCCTTCTCGTCCTCGCCACCCACCCGAGCAACCACTTTGCCTATGCCACGGGCTCTTTCTTCGCAACCGTTTGCCTGCTGCGCCCGAAGGGGCCCCGGCAAGGAGGGAGTTGGCTGTTTTGCCACCGTAACCGCTTCCCGAGGCTGCCCGGGGAGCATGGCAGCGGGGTGGGCCGGGGCAGGGCCACACCTCTGCCGCCGCCGCTATAAATTCAGGCTCGCTGGGGGAAGATGGCCGCCGCTCTTAGGAGCTGGGCTTGCGAGCAGGTAAGAGGAAAGCAACCGCCCTCTTTGCAAAGGTGGAAAAAAAGTTGTGCCGAGCTCTGTCTCTTCGCAAAGCCTCCCCCGGCTCCAAGCCCTCCTCTTGCAGGGGAGGTGGAAAAAGGTTTTTTATCCCCTTTGTTATTCAGCAGGGCAAGGGGAGGAGCTGGGCTGTGTAAGAGATCCTGGCTGACATAACCCTTCCCATGCAGGGCTCTGGAGAGGGGCCAGGTTGTACCTGAGCATTTTTATTTACGCTAATCCCAGGCATTGCAAATCGAAAGTCATCGCCGCGCCAGGTAGAACCAGTTGAGACGGTTGCTGGGGGGGCGTTTTTCTCGCCCGGGTGTAGTAAAGCAGTCTGGAGGTACGTTGTTTATCGCTAGCCCCGGGAACATGTTCTGGGGGTGCTGGAGCAGTCGGCGAGCCAAGCTCGCTCAGCCTTCCCGGGCGGTTTTGGGAAGACCTTGCCCAAGAAGCCTGTAAGGAAACTGGCCGTGATTGAGAGGCGAAGCCCTGTTAACGCTTAAGAATTTGGGCAAACCGGAAAGCAAAGGGCTGGCTAGCAGGTGCTCAGGGCAGGCTTGGCTGCAGCCTCGCATTTCTGGGTGAAGAGGAGACCAGGTGCCACCTGGCCAGCCCAGGGAGGCCCCTGGGTGCCTTTCCCTGCCCTTTGCCCAGTTTGGGAGCAGACCCCGTGAGCCGGGGGAAGCGGGTTGCTGGAGGTGCCTCCCTGGCACTTGCCAGTTCAAAGCAAGCAGCCAGCAAGCAGTAAGTAAGCAGGGTGAGGGCTGCCCCGGGGCTGGCTCTGGCCACCGGCTGCCACCGTGCTCCGGCCCCTGGCTTTCCCTCCTCCTCCTCCTCCTCCTCCTCTCCACCAACAGCTCCTGGGTCCCTTCCTCCCTGTCTGCCTGTCAAGCCCCGTGCATGGCAGCATGGGGAGGGAAAACCCTCTCTCGATAAAGCTGCTTTCCCCCACCCCGGCCCCAAACCCTTCGATAAGCGTTACCCCCCTTGACCCCACCGAGTGAGCGAGGTCGGTGTCGGATGCTGGGCGGGGAGAGCAAGGCTGTAACGGGGGGGAAGCGACTTTCACTCCCCTGGTACAAGGCCAGGAGGTGCAAAGTGCAACCGTTACTGCGGAGCAACCCGGCGTTGCTGGCAAAGATCCGGTGCCAAACAGCGCGGGTGCCGGGGCGCGCGGCCCCCTCGGCGTGGCGGGGGCTGGATGGGGATGGCCCGCGCTGCCGCTGGGAACAGATAGGGTCTCCATAACAGCGCCTGGCATTGCACCTCTAACAAGTTCCTGCAAACACTGAGTAATTACCCCCGGAGCTCTCCACCAATAAGTCCTAATTAATTGCCTCTGCCAAGCAGGTAAAGGATAATCGCCTGGGTTTGAGAGCCCGCTAGTGGCAGTCAGCCTGTGCCGTAGAAGCACACCTTTCTGAGCCACCGCTGCACCTTGACAGCCCGTCAGCCGCAGAGCCGCTTTATTAGATGGCAGTAAATCAAAGGTCACTGCGAACGGCAAGGCGCCGCACCACGCAAAGGCGCGTTGCTGCCTGCGTGTCCTGCAGGCTGGGAGCTCGCCAAAACTTCTGCACCCATTGCAGAGGAGGCTCGGATCTGCTCAGTTGGGCCTAGACCCATCTTCTGCCACCGTAAGCAGAATTTGAAGACTTACAGTAGCTGAAGGTTTCTGCTCCCACCCAGCCTGGCTGTGCCGATGGAGCATGCAGAGGTGTGCAGTCGGTCCTGGTGGGTCCCAGAAGTGCTGGGCCTTCTACACCGGGCAGCGTGCAGATCCTAAATCTGATTCTCACTGGGAAGTTTAGGTTTGCTTTGAACATGTCACGTGGTGCCTGCACACCAGGATGTCCTGGGCAGAAGTGCAATTGTGGGTGCTCTGGCAGTGGGAGACAAACGAAAGCGCAGTCTGCGTCCTGCCGGCAGTACGCATACGTACGTGTGCGTGCTGGGGACGGAAGGGCTACCTGCCAGCCCGGGCCAGCAGGGCGCTTGATCTCACCTGGAGGTCAGGCAAGCAGTATGCCTGAGTGGGAGGAGAAGGGTTATTCCAGTTTTGCAGCATAAACTTTGATTCCCTGGGACATGTTACTGACTGCCTCTCTCTTTGTCTCTCTAGTGAGGATGCAGCAGAGGCAATAGCAATAGACTCTAACAATCAGCCGAAGTCTCCACTGGAAAAGTTTATGGTCAGACTGTGTACACATCACCAGAAGCAATTCATTCGTGTGCTAAACGACATATACACTGAAGTACAACCAGACTCTGAAGGCCAGCAGTTGTCTGAATCCGAGAGCATGGAGGCCTCTACTTGTGGCTCTGGTTGTAGCCAGCGAAGCACTGAAAACCAGGATAAGGGTGCTACTTGTACTGAATCAAAGCCCCCTTATTCCTCGGACGCAGGACAGTCAGGGTCTGATGGCCCCCTGCATGTTACAGGACAAGCCCCGAAGCAGCCGGCGGAGCTGAAGTCTCTGGACAGAGCAGAGAGCTCCAGTCCCGCCTTGAGAAGGGACTTCTCCGAGCTCCCCGTCACCAGGCTTCGTTCTGCTAGTCCAAAGGATAGCTCCACCCAAGGATACCTCAGCACGTTGAACTCTTCCACTTTGAATTTCCATCATGCTGCAAAGAGCCTGGAAGGGCAGCAAGCTGCTGGACACGAGCAAGAAGCCGGTGTCAGAAAGTGTGAGGACAATAAAGAGCAGCTAGCAGGTAAGACTCTGGTGGAAGGTTATATCTCGGTCAAAGTGGCAAATGTGAACGGCAGCGAGGACAGCTTAGATGGCTGTCTGGGGTCCCAAAAGAGCTCTTTCAGAGCTCCGCCGGAAGAGTCCTGGGATCCCGGCTTTGCGGTGAGCCCCCCTCGCAGAGCCGACAAAGAGAACACGTTGCAATGCAGCTCGAAAGCATCTTTGCACCAGGACTTAGACGCAAAAGAACAAGACGCAAGACCAAAGCAAGAAAACCACCTGCACGCCGTGGCCAAGGGCAAGGCAGGCTGCCACCTGCACCTGGCCGACAAGGGCCCGCTCGACAAGTCCAAAGAGGGCTGGCTGCCCGCCGGTGCCGCGCCAGCCGCCCACCGGACCCCCGGCGGGCACCCCCGCGCCAAGGCAGCCTCCCTCAGATCCACGCGGAAGAGCAAGAAGGCGTCGGGGCTGAGGATCAACGACTACGACAACCAGTGCGACGTGGTCTACATCAGCCAGCCCATCACCGAGTGCCACTTCGAGAGCCAGCGGTCGGTGTCGTCCCGCAAGACGGCGAGGAAGAGCACGCGGGGGTACTACTTCAACGGGGAGTGCTGCGAGCTCCCCACTGTCCGCACGCTGGTGAAGAGCTCCCGGGCGGAGGAGCGGGGGGGCAGCCCGGCCCTGCGAACAGAGACCCTCGGAAGCGCTAAGCCGCCCCTGGTGCTCTCGGTGGGGGGGTCTGCGGGGGCAGAGCGGGAGGGCGAGAAGAGGGTTTCCCTCCGGCTCCTGGCTAAAGGGGCACCAACCAGCCGAGAAACGAAAGAGAGAGCCGAACCGGGCTCCATGCAGCCCCGGGACACCCGGGCGCTGCGGTCGAGGGAAGCCACCATGGCCGTGCCCTTCTTCTCCCTCTCTGCTCCACCCAGCCCCGAGAAAGAGGACAGCTCGGCCGGCTCGCCGCCCCCCGGCTCCCCTCCCGCCGAAGGAGGGGGGACGAGAGCGGGAGGCACCGTCCCCTGGGAGGCTGGCAGCAGCCTAGGCTCCCCCGGGGATGGCGGCGGTGGCGGGCAGGCTGCCGATTTTGCTGCCCTTCCCACCTCAGAAGCACCCAGCGGGGAGAAAGGTTGCCCAGGCTCTGACATACAAACTGATCCGGACCCCCCCGCCAGCCCGCAGCCAAAGTCCCCCTTGCAGCCCTCCGCCGCTGCGGACGCGGCGCCCCTGGCCCACGATGGTGACAGGGATCCTGCCCAGCTCCCCGGCGCGGGAGATGCGGAGCCCTGCGGGCTGCACCCAGCAGAGCCCTCCCCGCGCTCTCCGGGCCAGCAGGCTCCCGATGAGCCCCCTGGCACCGTGGATGGGGGGAGCCCCCCAGAGCCCCCCGCCGCCTTGCAGTGTGCGGATGTGAACAAAAGCATCGATGCTGAACCAGAAGCCGAATTACCGGGTGTGGCAGGTGACGGCTGCCTTGAGCAAGAGGAGGCTGTGCCGGCCAGCACAGCCCTCCCCGAAATCTCAGAAGGGGAGGCAGTGCCAAATAACAGCCCAGCAGGTGAAAAAGAGCCCATTGAAGGGGAAACGCTGCCTGAAGCTGACGGCTCAGACACTGCAGGGAAAGACTCTGTCTCTTCCAAAGACAGTCTAGACAAGAAGCGAAAGAAAGGCAGGAGAGTGCTTGTGGCATCGGACCGGCGTCTCCGAAGCCAGCAATCCCAGTCACCTGCCGAGGACAGTGCTGAGGACGCCGGTTCTTCCAGCTCTGCGCCGCTTCCTTGCCTTCAGATCAAACTCTCCAAGAGCCCTGGCGCTAAGCGATTCAAGAGAGAAGTGCACCTGGATGGAGCAGCATCCATGCGCTTCCCAAACGACTGCTTCCCCAACGCGCTGCTCAAAACCAGCGAGGGCCCAGGCACCGGCCAGGCTCCAGAGAGCACCACTGAGCAGCGGCCAGGTGAGGAGAACGGTGTCACCACCAGACAAGCCTACAAAAGCATCTTAGCAAAAGAGACTGCGGCAGAGGGACAAAGTTCCTCTGAAGACGACCCCCTTGCCAACGGCAGCCAAAGTCAACCGGGCGAGATGCTGGAAATCAGCGTCCAGGCTGATTCCGAGAGGCAAAGCATTCTCCTCCCTCCGGAGAGCAGCGTGCCTGCAGATGATGCCGAGCAAGTGGCTGTGGAACCAGGCGATGCCAGCGCGATGGATGAGGAGAGCTCTGACAGCGCCATGGACACGGGCAAGCTGGAGAGCTACGAGCCGGTGGCCAATTCGCCTCCGTGTCCCAGCAGCAGAGGTGGAAGCAAGCATCTTCCAGCAAAGGCTGCCAAGCATAAAAAGGTCGCCCTGCAGTTTTATAACTTAAGACACACCCCCACATCCATAGACACTGCAAAAAAGAGCACACCAGGGAAGGAGTCTATGCAAGCGATCCCCAAACTGAGGGACGAATGCAGTTCAGGGAATGACGACTCCCTGGCGTTGGAGGACATTGACATGGCTGACAGCAAACCAAAGTTCATGGAGTGGTGTGCTGAAGAGGAGAACCAGGAACTCATTGCCGAGTTCAACGCCCAGTACATGAAAGTTCAGAAGGGCTGGATTCAGCTGGAGAAGGAGGTGCAGCCAACCCCCAAGGTAAAGAACAAAGCCGACAAACTGAAAGAGATTTGGAAAAGCAAGAAAAGGACGCGGAAAAGTAGAGGCTCGCTGGAAGTGCAGAAGCTTTCTCCTGTCCAGATGCTGTTTATGAAGGCCTTTAAGCTGTCCGACATCTGCCAGTGGTTTCTGGAGACGACTGAAACCAGGTCTCTAGTGATCGTGAAGAAACTCAACACCCGTCTCCCAGGGGAGATCCCCCCCATCAAAGTCCCCATGCAGAAATATTCCTCTTCCAGTCTCTATCCCAGCTCACTGCAAGCCGAACGTTTGAAAAAACACCTCAAGAAGTTCGCCGCCACCACCCCGGCTCGGAATAACCTGAAGAACCAAAAGCTTTGGGCCAAAATTCGGGAGAACGCTGATAAAGCGGAGGCTGAAGAAGCCACCGCTCCCGGCCAGACGTCTCCCACCAACACCGGCGCCGAGGACCTGAGCGAAGACAAAACCATCCAGCCTGCCCCCAGCTTGCCCACGCAGGCCAGCACCAGGATCCTGCGCAAGTACTCCAACCTGCGGGGCAAGCTGCGAGCCCAGCACCGCGTGGTGAAGGCCGAGAAGAAGAGCGACGGCCCGGGGGACCACCCGTCCCTGGAGAGCAAGCAGAGCCGGAAGAGCGTGTGCATCAACCCCCTGATGTCTCCGAAGTTGGCCTTGCAGATCAAAGCAGACGCCTTTCCTGCTAAATCTCCATCGGTGGATGGGACGGGGAAGGGGCGGAAGGGGAAGGGCAGGTCCCAGGAGGAGCCCTTGCCCAAAGCTGACCTCCAGCTCAGCAGGAAGAAGAGGACGCTGAAGGAGAGCGGGAGCACCCAGGAGCGGTCCGGCTCCTCCGCCAAGGACAAGCTGCCTGCCAAGAAGGCCAGTAAAATAAAGCATTCGGAGGTTGGCGCGAAAGCTCCCGCCACCCGAAAGCAGGCTGCCATGGAGAGGAGCAATAAGCTGGCTAGAAAAATGGCTTTGAAGGAGAAGAGAGCCCCGAAAAGGCAGCTGGAGAAGGTGCGGCTCCCCATGCGGAAGGGCAAGGAGAACACGAGCAGGCGGGCCATGCTGCCCCCCGGCCACGAGGAGCTGGCCAAGTCCCCGAAGCAGAAGCCCCTCGGGGAGTCCTCCACGCGGTCGCAGAAGATGGCCAACAAGAAGCCCAGCGGTGGGAAGACCCTGACGAGGTCCATGAAGAAGATGCAGGAGAGCAGCGGGTCGCAGGGCAAGAGGAAGCTGAGGGCAAAAGTGGACTGTTCGCACAGCAAGCGCTCGCGACTGGATCCGAAATAGCGAAGAACCGGTAGCCATGTACAAAACTGATGTATAGTAGTAACCCTTTACCATGCATTAACTAAAGCTGCTTTTATAAGCTGTAGCAAGCCTTTAAAAATCCGCAGTTAAAGGATAACGCCCATGATGTGAGGCATCAGCAGATGTGTCTCGGACAGAGGAGAAGTCGGCCTGTCTGGCTCTGCTGTTCAGAAGGAAGTTTCTGCAGTTTGAACGTTCCGTGGGTTGTTTTTTTTTAAACTTGGAACCAGGCAGTTTTAGTTAAAAGTACAGTGCCTTATTTATCACTTTAAAAATAAAAATAAGAAGCTCGTCTGTGTGATTTGGAGGCTTGCGTTTTATACTTGAGGCACAAGCACTTGTACTGTAGCAGAAAGAAAACCACCTTCGTGCACGTGAAGTAGCTGTCGGCAGCCTTTGGGTGCACGCAAACGTTTCCCTTTCCTTCGGAGTCCTCCTTCTGTCTGTCTCCTTAGTGGCATTCGAAGCAAAACCAAAACCTTTTCCCATCACTGAGGGAGAGAAAGGCGAAGTCTGTCCTTTTGTCGGTTCGTTCGTAGCGGCTGCTGCTGTCCCAATACTGTTACCTGCGTAAAAGTATGACTTAGCTACTGGTGCGCGTACTGCTGATGGCTGCCCCGCTCCCCCCGGCGCAGCCCGCGGGGTGGGGAGGTCCCGCTCGGGCCGAGGAGATGCTGCGGGTGCCAGGCTGCCTGCATCCGTCTTTATTTCTTGCTGGCATTCAGGGATGAATGGGTCCTGCCGTGCCCTGCTTTCGGACAGGCCTCCTTCTCCCATTTTGCTGCGCTCGGGGTGGTTTCTGTAGTCTCTGACGGCAAAGCAGCTCCCGCAGCGCTTTGCTGAAGGCTGAGTCTCCCCCTTCGTACGGGCTCGAGCTCCTTCTGGTGTCGGTGCTCTGCAGCAGGGGAGACCCGGCCCTCGCCCTGGGCTCTTGTGCACGTCTTGCCTAGCACCCTCCTAACCCAGGATTTGCAGTTGGAATCGGGTTGAGAGAAGGGACTGACTTAAGTTTATTTTTTTACTGTAATTTGCATTTCATCCTTTTACTAGCAAGGTGCGGCTGGTTTGTCCTTGCCTGTGTCTGGTGCCGTGGAGGCTGAAGGCAGCCAAGGCTCTGCCCTGTCCTGCGTGACACCTTTGCAGGGCTCCTCTGCAAGCCCCTGCAGCACATTTAAAAGCCAGCTGGGGGTCTGCAGTGGCAGAGGAGGGTCACGGTGCCTAGCACCCCTGAGAAAAACCCGTCAGAGGTGCACAGAGCGCGTGGCTGTGCTGGCTCCGCCGGGGAGGGATGCTCCGAGGCTGAGACGGGGCGGCTGCGGTCTGCGCGCGGGGAGAGGACCCCGCTCAGCCACTGCATCTCCACGGCTTCGCTTTCGCGTTGCTGCACAAAGTCTGTTTGCATGGACCCCGATGCAAGCCTCCTCCCGTGCCGAAAGCAGCAATGCCCGAGAGGGCACTGCACGGGCTCTGGGGTCGCCAGACCCTCAGCTCAGCTCCTTGTCCCTGCTGAGGGCAAGGCTCCGGGGCCGGCCACGCGTTCGAGCGACACCGGCCGCAACTGGAATTGTTTTTCAGGGTTGGCATTGTACCCCAGATCCCAAAGCCCGTGGACTGGAGGTGGAGAGCAGATAACTGTCTTTAACTCTTCCACTGTACCCGTTTAGTGTAAGGGATGGAACAAGGCGCTTGAGATTCGCACGCCCTTCGCAGGGCACCTCTGGCTCTCTTGCAGGTTTTCCCTTCCCCCAGTGCTGACGCACACGAGGCTGCGGCACATTTTTCCCTTACTATGAAATGGCTGATTTAAAAAAAAAAAAAAATCCTTTACCTTTCCTTTGAATCATGCTAGAATAAGTTAACTCTCTGAACAGCTAGGAAGTGATTAAATCTAGCCTGTCAGTCCCTGTACAGATTAATATGAAGTTATCTATTACTTTAATTTTTACTGCATGCATTAAATATGTCAAACATTCCATCAGAAAAGATTTAAAAGCGTTTCAGGAGGGGTGTGAGGCGGGAGGGCACTGGTGGCAGTTCAATGACTGATCTGTACCTTTCTTACAGGCTGTCTTCCCCTCTTGCTCCTCCATCCCTCCTTAGGGTTCCTTCTCCCCCCTGCCTGGGGCAGCCTCTCCGCAGGCCTGGGATTTCCCCTCCTTGCCCAGCGTGGGTGTGAGCACCCCTCTTACCTCGCTCCCCTGCAGCACCCCCCCCTTTCCCCAGCCTTCGCCATCGCTCCTGAAGCGCCCGTGCCGGGCTGTGCGGTGCAGAGCCCTGCCAGGCACCGTGTGCCGGGCGCTCCGTCGGGCTTTCCCTCTCCCTTCATTTTTTTAGCTGCTGGTACATGCAGGCTGTCCCACTCTCTCCATCTTCCACACTTCTGGGAGTGGGAGCCTCCTTAGGAGAAAACCTCGACAGAGCCAAGTGGAGAGGGGCTTTCTGGAGGGGTTGCTGCTGCCCCAGCCTCCCGGCTGCCTTCCTGCGCCCCGGGGCTCCACCAGCTCCGGCGGGCTCAGCATGGCAAGGGCGGGCGATGGCAGGCGTCGCTCTGCTGGGGGTGCCAAGCAGCCTCTGGGCGTCTGTCCCAGCTCCGTGCACGTTGCTTGGTGGTGGGATCAGCATGCTGAGGTTCCTGGCAGTGTCCCTCCTGCCAGGCATCGACTCCGGAGAGGAACGGCCAGGACCCGTCATGGGGAGAAGTCAGAGATGCTAAAAGGAAAACTGTATTCCTCCCACTCCCTTAGACTTCCATTCTTGATCTCCAGCTTCCCGTTGCACTGCTGTGTTTCCGCTTGGTTTGATGGAGCTTTTCTGTGCCGAAGGCAGGTCCCTGTGGGATGAAGCCCTGTCAGCAGATGCTGCAGGAGTCACAGGGCTCCAGCAGGGAGCGAGGTGGCATTGGCCATGTTGGGCAGTGTGCAGGCAAGCTGGCCTGGGACCCAGAGTGCCTGCAGCTTGGCCCAGGGTCCCATCACCTTCAGGCAGCAGTTCTGTCCCTCCCTGGGGGATGACAGGGGTGTTCAGCAAGCCCTGGCCTTCCCGCGTTAGATCCAGCAAGTCCTGCGCAGAGTAACACTCATGAAATCTGTGCAAAGACCCTACTGATTTTTAATGGGAGCTGGGCTGTGCCCCGTAGGTGTAAATCTGAGTTTCTGCTCCCTTTGATGAGGAAAGGTGTGTTTTGTGTCAGGATGGGGCTGGAAAGAGGGTTCTGGGCTGGGCTGTGGATTGTTATTCTTGTCTTCAGAAAATTGATTAAGAGGAAGCAAATGTAATTCTGAGGTTTTTTTCAAAGAGAACCATTTTTAAATACATTTGCCCCAGCCTGCTGCTGGGACCAGCCCCGGCTGGGCATGTGCTGCCTGTCCCTCCTGGGCACCTGGCTCAGGGGGGCGCACGGCAGAGCAGCACCTTGGGCGTTCTAGGGACGGGGAGCAGTGGGTTTGCAGGACGGCCTGAGCCAGGCTGTCCCAGGGGATGAGATGGTCTGGGGTCTTGTCAGCAGCAGGGACCCCCCGGCTCCCTGCTCCTCTGTCCTTGGGTCCAGTCCCTGGCACCGCAGGCTCTGCGGGGCTCTCCCCGGCCGGGCACACAAACCCTGCTCAGGGCTGCTCTGCCTCCTCCTGTCCTCCCAACAACTCCCCCTTCTCTAAAATTTACAATTTTGAGGAAAACCGGGGTGACTGTTCTCTACATTGTGCTGTTTGCGAGGAGCTGCGGCGCTGGGCGGTGGGTTCCACTCGCGCGGGTCGTTTTTCTGGAGAGCGGGCTCGTTTGGCAAGGGAGGGGTAGGGTGGAGCCATCGCCCGTGGCTGAGTTATTGCACTTGGGGCATGACCTTGCCAGCCCACCTCAGGCTGGGAATATCGGTGCTTTAGTACAAGTTCTCCGAATTACAGAGCTGTGCAGTCCTTCGGGTTGCCCTGGGGCCAGGTAGGCCAGGGGGGGTCATCACCTCTAGGAAAGCATGAAGGCTTCCCCCAGCTCCTTGCCAGGCTCCTTCCCCTGCTGTCGCTGCTCCGGGAGGTGCCGTCCGTGGCCCCTCTGCCTCTCCTCTGTGTGCTCTCCACTTGGCGCCCGGAGCAGCTTCCAGGTCTTGCTGCCTACAAGACCTGCTTTCAATGTGCTTCACGCTTGCTTTTTGGAGTGTTTTATTTTGGGGCAGGAAGGAAGAATGCTGTAATTTGCTGGAAAGTTAAATTTCAATTTAATTTGCCAGCAAATTAAAGAGTCTGCATGTGAGGCGGTTGCGTGGCAGGGTGGCATTGCCTGGGTAGCTCCATTTCCTTACCAATGCTCAGATGTTTGAATGTTTTTCTTCTTTTCTTTTTTTCCCCGATCAGTCCTCGTGTTGCATTGCTGTCTTCCCAATTTACCTTACATTTTCCTCTCTCCACGCAGCCACGTTTCAGCTGTAACAGTGCACAGGAGATAAAAAAATGAATAGTGGTAATAGCAGATACACGGAACCTGTTGCTCCTTGTTAATGACTTGGGACACGCGCTGCTCGTCTCTCTCCGTCAGGGTGGTGCAGTGCCCCTGCTTTACAGCAGCCCATTCCCAAAAAATGCAGCCTCTACGCAGCGCAAGGCATGCCCAGGGAGCTGCGGACGAGCGTAATGAATGGAAGGAAATAAGCAACGCGATTTATTGCCTTATTCCAGGCGGGCATGGCGTGCGTTCCCGTGCGCTAGGGTGCAGAGCTGCCCACTGGCACTCCCACAGTGCCATCCTCAGCTCCGCAGCCTCATTGCGCTCCTCCTCCTCCTCCTCCTCCTCCTCCTCCTCCTCCTCGCCACCCCACAGCCCCCTGCTCTGCGTCCTCGGCCCCCATTTCAGCACAGGTGCTGCGTCCCACAAACCAGACCTCTCTTCTTTTGGTTACTTCGGCTTTCCTTGCTGGCTACTTTCTCATCCTGGGCTTGGAACTCACCCCCATCCCAGCGCCCCCGTCCACGCAGCAGGAGTAGCTCGGCCCCTCCGCAGATGTCCGTGCCGTCCCTCTGCTGCCAGCCCCTCTCTCTCGGTTGTGTGGTCACCTCTTCCCCTCTCGCCTTGTCATCAGCATCTCCAGGTCACTTCAGGTAGTCAGGAGCTCACCGCCTTACCTAACCTCTGGGAGGGGCCGAGCTCAGCGTCAAATTTTATCTGTCGGGGGGGGGGGGGTTGAGGGCTGCGACAAGAGCAGTTTGAGCCCAGGATGGCTCCTTCTGTCTGTGGCTGTTAGGGCATTGCCTAGCAATGCCAGCCCTAGGATGGGTTTCCCTGCTGACGGGGTGCGTGCAGTGGATCCAAGTCGTGCACGTGTTTATATTCATCACTAATTCATCACTAATGAGGTCCTTTTTGCTCGCGTTTGCTGTGTGCAGTGATGTTCCCGTGTTCGGCTGCCAGCACATCAGCAAGACGCATTTGCAGCAAACCTTCTCCAAAGAGCTCTTAAGCCGGGGCTGACGCTTTCAGCAAACTTTCTGCCGCGTTGCTGGTCGCCCTCCGTGGGCTGGCAGAGCGGGATGAACGCGTCCCCGCTGCTCTCCGTGTCCCCGTCCCCCCCGTGCCGGGGCCGAGCAGGCTGGCGAGATGCCCGAGCCGCTTTTTGCTGGCGTGCGGGCGAGCGAAGCTGCAGCCCAGCTCGCGTCCCGGCCGCTCGCGTGGCACCTCTGGAAACGCCGGTGTTTCCGAAAGCTCTGCCAGCCCCCTAGTAACCTCCCGGGAAATGGAGGCGCAGTCTCGGAAGGACACAGATGCACTGCTGCCCTACTTTAACTGACGGACAGTTTTTCTCTCCAGCTCATACCCTTTCAGCCCGACAACTGCGTTCCCAGTCGAAGGCGACTGGGAAAGCTGGGGTTCCCAGCCTCCCGCAGGCGTGGGCAGCGCTGGGGGCAGCGGGGAGGTCTGTGCTGCCATCCCTCCGGCTCCAGCTCTCACCTTTCCAAAACCGGCGGCTGCACCGGGGGAAGAGGGGCTGAGCCCCAGCCAAGGCGTCCCCGGGTCGGCGTCCGCAGGCTGTACGGCCCGGGAGCGAGGCGGGGGTGGGCTCCCCCCTGCCAAGGGAACGCCACCGCAGCTTTTCGCCTAGCGGTAGGTTTTTTGGGCAAACCACGAGGCTACGATGTCCCCGCGTCGCGCGCGTCCCCCTCCCCTCCGTGTGTCGTAGCGTCCGTTCGGCCCATCCTTTAGCTTGGTGGTTGTGAAATGAATCCATCTGTTCTAAGATGTTCTCAGGAGTTCTTGTTTGTATTAAGCTCACCTCTAGGCTTAGCAGAAATCACGGTCCCCGTCCTTCCTCCTCCCCTCCCCGCGGACAAGCCCCCCCTTTCACGAGCACTTCCACCCCCTCCCCGAACCCCGAAGGGCGGCGGGGGGCAGCTGGCGGTTTCGATTCAGGGCACGTTGGCAGCTTGGGGGCAGCCGGGGGAGCTGGGGTGCAGCCGGCCGGTGTTCGCCGCGTGGGTCCGGAGGCCGGGCGGCCCCTCGGGCTGCGTTGCTCGCCAATGTTTTCTAAGTCTGTTTGTAAGAGTATCATTTTAAAATGAAATGTGAATATATATATTATGTGTAGGTGCCATGTAAGATAGTGTTGTGCTAGGCGGCGGGATGCTAACCTACTTTTTAAGCTTTTTTGGGGCAGGAAAAAGCATTTTTCTCTCACTTCATGCTCACAGATCTAATATTGTAAATAGATTTTTTTTTTTTTAATATTTATTTCATGGGCTTTCCACAGGTTCTTGTTCTGACTGGTGTGTCGGTTGGTGGGGCCGTGTCGCCCAGCGTGCCGCAACCAAAGGGCTGGCTATCGCGTGGGGGGACGGGACGGGACGGGGTGGGGTGGGTGGTGGCGGTGGTTAGTTTGGGGGGGTTTTTTATGTCACATCAAAGTTGAAGCATTAACTCTTTCTCTTCATCTCATTTTTGACGATGTCAGACCTGGTCGATGGCCACAGTGCCCCCGGGGGCAGGGGGGGGCGGGCCGGGGTGGCCGTTCCCCGGGGCGGGGGGCAATGCAAGCAATAAGATTTGTAGTAATAATGTCTGCTTCGATGGCAGAGGCTCTCGGGGCTCAGGGCCGGGTGGGAATAACCCCGCTCCCAGCGGGGGCTCGGTCCAGCGTGGGATTGGGGGGGTGGGGGTGGTGTCTCTCTGCCTGGGGATGCCCAAGGAGAAGTCCCCAGGGATGTGGGAGGTGGGGGCTGCCACCAGGGAACACCCCCCCCCCCCAAAACGGCGGGGGGGGGGTAGGTAGTTACTGATAGCAAACTCCTGCTAGCGAAATTAGGGCAGCGAGCAGCCGCCTTGGAGGCTCCTGCGCTCTGGGTGGGCAGGGGCGACCCAGGGGAGCGCCCCGCTGCCGCCCTTCCAGTCCCAGTGCCGGCTCCAGAAGGGCGTTTGCTTATTTGCTTGCCGTTCTGTGATTTTTATTCTCCTTCTAGGGGGTCCGAGGTCATTCGGTTGTTTGTTCCTAAGTGGGTTTGGATTTTTCTTCTTTTGGTGGTTTGTTTTTTTGGGTTTTTTTAACCCCTTTTTGCCTGGAAGCGTTTGCTGGCTGTGCCCCTGCCAGCCCCGGCCGCCTGTGCGGGGCGGCGTCAGCAGGATCATTGCTGCTGGCGTGGTGATGGGTCCCCAACTTCGGAGGGTGGAGCGGGGAGCGCTCCGGTCCCGTCCCCGCAGGACCCCTCGCCAGACCCAGGCTTCCTTTGCTTTTGGAACAGGTGTGTAAAAAAAAAAAAAAAAAAGAAAGAAAGAAAAGGAAAAAAAGGCAACACCGCCACAGTAATTTTTTTCTTAAGATGCTCAATGTTTAAATATTGTGTCCACCCTGATGGCAAATGTTTTTTCCTTCATCTGTGTCTGCTTCCCTGGGAGAGTTTTGTTTCTCTGTTTGTTTCTATATGAATTTTAGACACTGAGCTGAAAAGTCCTCCTGTCCGGTACTGTATGTTTGAGCCTAAGCAATGTGAACTGTACAGACCAGTGGTGGGAAATGGGAGCCGGTGACGGCGGCCGGGAGAGCCGTGGCTTGGGCCGGCATTCCCAGTGGCTCCGGGGAGCGGGAAGTACTGCGCCGCGAGTTGGGAAAAATGAACTGTCTGCTGTGAATTCTGGGTTGGAAATGGGGAGAGGGGTTTCCATTAGATAATGTTTACATACCTCACCTGACGAACCTTTGAAAGTGTATATATTAAAAAAAAAAAAAAGAAAATAAGATTATATTAAGTTGCTTTAAATCAATATGTATAGCTATAAGAGCTGGGTCATTTGAACTTTTGACTATGTATCGCCTCTCTAAATGTTGACATTTTGTGAACTCTGTGCTCCTGTCTTTTATTTCACCCTAGCCTATGGAAGAAGTTGTGTTCTTGTTCCAGGTAAAACGTCCCTGGCTCAGACCTGAACTCCTCAAGGATTCCCACCACCTTGTTTTTCTTTTCTTCCTCCACTGTTGATATTCACCCTATGAGCTTTCTAAAGGTCCGTATTTTATTGCAGCTTATTAAACGTTTCTTTGATATCAGCGTTGGTTTGGTGTGATAACTGGGGAAGGGCAAAGGTGAGGGAGTGCAGGGGGCGGGGGGGGGGGGGGGGGGGCCCCCCCCGGGGGGGATTCCCCCCCCCACAGAGGGAGGCTATGAATGCCCGGGTGGGATCCGAGTGCTCCCACGCTGGTGTCTGAGCTGGTGGTGCCGCTTTCTGCAGCGGATTTATGGTTGTGGCACGACCAGTGCAGCCCCTCGGTGCTCCCGGGGACTGCTGCCCTGGCCCCCTCTCCCCTCCCACAACGAGTTACTGGTGCCCAGTCTCCCCCGCAGCCGGCACCGGGCCCTTCGGCCGCTCACGCTGCCCCACGCACGACCCAGGCGGTGTTGGCTCCTTTTGCGAGGCGTTGAACCCATAACCCCGGCTCTGCCCGGCGACGAGCCCTCAGCCCGGGGCTGCAGGTCCCTGCACCTTTTGGGCGATGCTCTGGCCAGAAGGGGTGGCCGGGGCTGCTCCGGGAGCAGCAGATCATCATCGCCCATGGCAGGAGCAACTCCCCCCAGCCCGTGCCACCCCCCCGTACGCCCAGCAGCCCCCGAGCACCAGCTGCCCCCTTCTCCCCCTCCAGGAAAGAAGAGGCCAAGCCTCTGAATGAATAAATGTCATGTTCACATGGAAGACAACATAGACAATACCAAACTTCTCCTAAAACAATACAGCCTCTGCCAGCGGAAGGATGCTCAGCGCCTCCCTCGCCAGCCTAGTACAAACCAGCGTCTTCAACAGTGACACACACAAACCCCACGGGCCAAACAAAGCCACCGTCATTTTTCCTGCCCAGTAGCATCTGTAAACAAAAAAGAAAACATCATTTGTTGACCCCGAACATATAAAAATACTATAACAAAATGAAATACAAATATATATTAGAATCTGTAAGTATTCTGTATAAAGAGATACTTTAGCGGTTAGCTTACAGCAAGAACAGAAACACAACACAACCAAGCCCCGGCCAGGCCACGGGCAAAATGAGACGTGTCCCGGCTCCTCCGAGGGGCAGAGGGGGCGCCCGTGGAGAGGGCGGCTGTGGCAGAAACCCGTCCCTGCGGCGGTGGGAATGTCCTGGATGCTGGTGGTGAGCAGGGGTGGTGACGGCACTCGTGGAGCTGGCTGCGCCCGGTGGAGATTCCCGGAGCCCGGCCGCAGCCGGTGGTGCAGACCTGAAGCTGAAGCGCTGGAGGGGTGCGATGGGGGGGGGGCTGCAGCCCTGCGATGACTTCGCTCACCCGGGTGGCATGGTGACGCACTGTCCAGCTGCGTGCCGTGTCCCGGGTCAGGCCCCCACCAACCATCCTCGGCCCCCATGGGCGTAGAAGCGATGCTGCTGCGGAGGTCGGGCGCGCGCAGTACCCGGCACGGGCTCCCTGTGCTGCCCCTGCTCCCACGCCAGCCCAGCGCACCCCCGGCACGGAGGGCTTTGGAGGGGTGCTGCCTGGGAAACGGCACCCGAGTCCAGGAGCTGGTGGGACCAGCCTCAGCAGCGGCGCCAGCTCCAGGCTTGCAGGCTTGGGCATCTTCAGCCTCTTCAGCCAGCCCCGGCACCCACAAGGCTGAAGCCCCGGTGGCGAGCACGGCAAACCCACACCCTGGCTGCCCCAGCCCAGCAGAGCCGCCCAGGGCTGAGCCTGGAGGAAAGGGGTTCCCGTGCTGCCCCACACAGCTCCCACCCCTGAGCAGAGCCGGGGGTATTTGGGGCCCCCTCTGCATTAACAGCACAGTGCTGGCCCCCATGGCACGGAGCAGGGCTGGCACTGGGACCCCCCCCAGTTGTCTGCACCCCACTGCCCGTGACCGACTCAGCACGCCTGGGACCACCCCGGTCCTGCTCCACCCAGCACGGCCCCGATGCCACCGCAATGGGCTGGAGCTGTGCCCGGGGGGAGGGGGGGGGGTGCGCGCCCCAGCGCCCGGCCAGCAAGCACAGCCCGGGGGTGCCACCCGTGGGTCAGGCTGCAGCCGTGGGGCTGGTGGCATTATTTGGGGCACTCTGGGCTCCAGCACCCCAGCTGTGGCACCGGGGAGCTGCTCACTGCACTGCCATCGGGGCGATGGCAGGTCCCCAGCAGGGAGGCCAGGGCTGGCGGAGGAGAGGACGGGGAACTGGGCTCCAGGCTCACCGGGACCACGGGATGCAGGATGCTCTGCCAGCCCCGGCTCGCCATGGCCCATGAGGCTCTGCCACATCGGGCCCCTCTGGCCCAGGCCCAGGTGATGGAAAAGCCCCAGGCTCACCCGGCTGGATGGAAGGGGCAGGGCTGCCGGGGAGGGGACACATGGGGGGGACACGGGCACTGCCCTCGGGGGGGCTGCGCTGGGGGGAAGGCAGAGCACCGCAGGGAGCAGCAAGCTCGCCCCATATCCACACATCTGTGTAGCTGCAGTTCTTAAAAAATTCTCTATCTACACATTTGCTTTGTTTGTGGGGTGGTTTTTTTTTTTTTTCCTTTCTTTTTTTTTTTTCCCAACCCTCTAGATGCAACAGCTCTACCCTCCGCCGGGCTGCGGTGCAGCTGCAGTTCAGGAGCGCCCGGATGGCAGTGCCGCAGCCACAGGGCAAAGCGAGGTCCTTGGCTCCAGGGGGGGGTCTCCCTGCCAGCCCCCCGGCTCTCCGGGGCCGGTGGCCGCTCACAGGCACTGGCTGCAGCCGCACTTGCTGGGCTTCTCCACCTCCTCCACGAAGGTTGCGCCATTGCTGCACTCGAAGGCGTATTTCCTGCGCCGGAGCCGCAGCCCGGTGCAGCAGCCGGTGCTGGGGCCGCCGCAGGCCCCCCGGCACTCCACCCAGGCCACCGGCCGCGTCGTCTGGCAGATGGCGTAGCCCCGCTGCACCTGGTGGTAGTCCCGCACTGGCTCCCCGTGGCACTCCAGCTCTGCAGGACAGCGATGCTCAGCCCGGCGTCCCGGCGTGGGGCTGCCCCCCTGGGCATCCACCTCCCCGGCTCCTACCTTGGTCGCAGAGGGCTCCGGCATAGCCACTGTGGCACTCACAGGCGGGCTGGCCGCCCGGGCTGAGGCGGCAGTGGCCGTGGACGCAGGGCTGGTGGCGGCAGGGGTCGGGCGGCTCGGCGGGCTGGTTGCAGAGGGCTCCTTGGTAGCCCTCGTGGCACTGGCAGCTGTAGGAGAGGGCGTCGAGGGGCAGGCACAGCCCGTGCACACACCTGCGGGCACCCAGCACCGTCAGGCACCTGCCGGCACGGCACGGCACGGCACCAGCATGGCACCAGCACAGAGCACGGCATGGCTCGGCACCAGCATGGCACCAGCACAGTATGGCAAGGGGAACAGCAGGGCACGGCACTGGCATGGCACAGCCGTGGTGGCATGGCACTGCCACAGCACTGGTGTGGCGCTGGCACGGCACCACCGGCACAGTACAGCCCTGGCACGACTCAGTGCTAATGGCACGGCACTGCCATGGCACCACCACGGCATGGCACCACCAGCATGGCATGGCACCACCATGGCCTGGCACCACCATGGCACGGCACTGCCACGGCACGGCACTGGGCAACTGGCAACCAATGGGGAGGGGTGGGCAGGGCAGGCGGTGAGGAGGGACGGCCAATGGAGAGGGCAGGGATGAGTGGGTGGCCACTGAGGGGCAGCCAATGACAAGGCAGCCGATGAGGAAGGGGCAGCCAACAAGCCAATGGAGTGAGGCAGTTGTGGTGGGGCAGCCAATGAAGTAGGGCGGACAAAGACCCAATGGGGGAGGTGGGTCACTGTGGGGCAGCCAATGGGGCAGCACTGTTGCTTCAGGACAGCCAATGGGGCACATGGGTCACCGTGAGGCAGCCAATGGGGCAGCGCTGTTGCTTCAGGACAGCCAATGGGGCACATGGGGCACTGTGGGGCAGCCAATGGGGCAGCGCTGTTGCTTCAGGACAGCCAATGGGGCACATGGGTCACCGTGAGGCAGCCAATGGGGCAGCGCTGTTGCTTCAGGACAGCCAATGGGGCACATGGGTCACTGTGAGGCAGCCAATGGGGCAGCGCTGTTGCTTCAGGACAGCCAATGGGGCACATGGGTCACCGTGGGGCAGCCAATGGGGCAGCGCTGTTGCTTCAGGACAGCCTATGGGGCACATGGGTCACTGTGGGGCAGCCAGGGGGGCGGGCGGGGGCACTCACTTGTGGCCCTGGCAGGGGCCGCCGCGGGGCTGGTCGCAGTGGGGCCCGTCCCAGCCGGGCTCGCAGTGGCAGACGGGGCCCTGGGCGCCGGCGGGCTGGCAGATGCCGTGCAGGCAGTAGAGCTTGCGGCAGGGCTCGCAGCCCGGCACCACCCCCGGCGTCATCCGCGTCTTGGTGAAGTCCTGCAGCTCGTTGTTGATGTAGAGGTTGCGGATGCACCCGTGGAAGCTGGTGCCGTTGAGGAGCTGCCAGAGGCGGAAGGCAGCCGAATTGACGTCCACGGGCATCCCTGGGGAGAACAGGGCTGTCAGCATGCCTGGCTGCCCCCCGCTGTCCCCCCAGCCCCTGTCCTACCTCCCACGTAGAGGGGGGCCTCGCTGTTCAGCGTGTAGTGCTTGCCCGAGTTGTCCATGGTCATGGGACTGCCGCCATCGATGGAGAGGTTCACCATCTGATCGAAGGTCACCAGCTCCACAGTGTGGAACTGCCCGTCATTGATGGTCTCGGCACTGGCAGAGAGGACTGGGTGTCACTGGGGACCCCCCCCAAGCCCGTGCAATGGGGGTGGTGGTCCCCAGTGAGCAGGGAAGGGGTGGCAGGTACCTGTAGATGGCCGAGCTGGGGTGGGTGCCAGGGTCGTAGCTGACCCTGACGTGACCCTGGTACAGCTCCACTGCCATGTGGTCGCTGTCACCGTTGTACAGCAGGATGCCATTGCCTTCAGCCGTTGAGACCTGGCAGGGAGAGAGGTGGGAGCCCACATCCCTGGGGCAGCACCCCCAATGCCACCCCTCTGATGCCCCCACGCACCCCCAATGCCACCCCTCCCATGCCCCCACGCACCCCCCCAGCCCTCACCTGCAGGGTGATATTGGCCCGGGGCCAGTCCTGCAGGTCGGTGAACTGCAGGTACGTGTCGCGGTCCACAAAGTTGACACTCAGCAGCTTCTCGCACTTGGGGCCGCCGAATCCGGGCAGGCACTGGCAGAGGGCGCGGGCGCCCCTCTCCACACACGGGGCCCCGTTCTGGCACTCGGCTCGCTCGCAGGGGCCAGGCTGGCCGGCAGCACGGGGC
Organism: Butorides virescens; assembly: GCA_017310255.1. Taxonomy (NCBI): domain Eukaryota; kingdom Metazoa; phylum Chordata; class Aves; order Pelecaniformes; family Ardeidae; genus Butorides; species Butorides virescens. The sequence goes on along the minus strand of JADKXX010007712.1, from coordinate 18,285 downwards.
GGCATCTCGCAGAGCTGGCCGCTGAGGGGCCAAGGGTGCTGCTGGGCATGGGGCTAGGAAAGCACCCTACCCCCTGCCCATTGCCCCATGGGGCTCTGACAGCACCCCCATTTTGCAGTCCTTGAGAAGGGTCTCCAGCCAGCAGCATCAGAGGGATGCCTGGATGCTGAGCCCCATCCTGGGGCCCTGCCCAGGGATGCTGGCTCCCTTCAGCCTCCACCCCTGGGAACCCACAGCCCCCGCCCCAATCCTTCTTCTTGCACTGGGATGGATGCATGGATGGATGCGTGGATGGATGGGTGGGTGGGTGGATGGCCGTGGTAGCCAGGACCGGTCCCTCCCGCACAGTGAGATGCAACCATTCCCCTTACCCCCTGGTGCCCCCCCATTTCCCTGGCGGTACCTGTAGCCCTCCGTGCAGAGGCAGGAGTACCCGTTCACCTCATCCAGGCAGCGGGCGTTGTTCTGGCACCGGTGGTCCTGGCAGTCGTCGAAGTCCTCGCTGCAGTTGCTCCCCACGTAGCCGGGCGCACACTCGCACCTGGGGCAGGCAGGGGGCTCACGGCTGCCCCTTCCTTCCCCCCTGTGCCGGTGGGCGCCTGCTCCTCCTGGCACCCCCCTCCCCATGCCCCCTTGCCAGCCTGTGAGCTGCAGCCCCCCCAAAAGCAAATCTCCCCCACCAGGCAGCCAAGAGAAAGCGGTTTGGGGAGAGGGGGGCTCACCTGGGTCCCTGGCTGGTGGAGATGCAGGTGGAGCCATGCTGGCACGGGCTGAGCTCGGCCGAGCAGAAATCGGGCGGCTGCTCACAGAAATCCCCTGCAGGGCAGAAGAGGGGGTGCCAGGGGGTCCCCAGCAGCTCCAGGAGCAGAGGGGCAGCCCCGTACCCCACAGGGCAGGGGGAGCCCATGGGGGGCTCAGCTCAAGGCAGGGAGCTGCCGAGCCCGCAGCTCGCACCTCCACGGGCGCAGGGCTCTGCCCTGCCACAGGCAGCTCTTGCCCCAGCCAGGTAGCGAGGGCATCCCAGGGTATGGGGGTTCTGCTGGGCATACCCAAACTCGAGACCCCCTGCCAGGCCCGCGAGGTTTGGGGCTGGCTAGCCCTCGTGCTGGGTACCTGTGTAGCGGGCAGGGCACAGGCAGGTGTAGTTGGTGGCACCGGGCACGCAGGAGCCCCCGTTCTTGCAGCCGTGGTCCTTGCAGGGGTCGCTGGCCGTGCGGCAGCTCGGGCCCTCGAAGCCCGCCGGGCACAGGCACCTGTGAGAAAGGGAGCGTTTCGGGGTGGTTCCCCCAAAAACACCACCACAGGATCTTGGCAGGGGAGCATGCATGCATGCAGAGAGGCTCAGAGGAGTGGGGTTCGGTGCCCCCCTGCCGAACACCAGGCGCAGGGGAGGGTACCAGCGCGCAGCCCCACGCAGAGCGCACGGCAAGGATGCTGAGTTGCCACGACAACGGGCTGAGAGGCCGCTCAGCGCCGGGGGGGGCCGGGCGGCAGTGCAGCCCACCGCCTCGCCCCCTGCCTGCCCTCTGTTTTCAGCAGCTAACTGCACCCCGGTTCCCGGAATGGCCTGAAGCATTCGGGGAAGCGAGGGCTGCACGGGGGGCACAGCAGCTCCGCAGGGAGCAGCAGCGACCCCAGGGCCGCATCCTGCCCTGTCCCACAGCCAGCCCCGCTGCAGCAGCCGGATCCCAGCCCTAAATCCTGCTGCCCTTTGTCTCCCCGTACCTCCCGCGGTGGTGGTGGTGGGACCCTCTCTTCCCCCCATGGCCTCAGCCCAGGAGCCTGCAGGGCTGGGGGGCCTGGGGAAGTGGAGCCAGCGCTCAGCCCTGCTGGTGCTGTGCTGGGCAGGGCTGCAGAGAGCAGGCAGCGTGGGATGGAGCTGCCGGGTGAACGCAATATCCCAGCTACGTGCCCAAGGGAGCATGCAGGAGGGGAAGGAAGCATTGGACTTTATCTCCATGGGATGCCAGGGCTCCACATCACTGCCCAAACACCCATCTTTTGTGGGTCCTCGTCCAGCGCTCACCTGAACCCGGCTCCTTCCCCCTCCTGAGGCTGGCAGGTCCCCCCGTTGGCACAGGGGTTGGAGGAGCAGCCGCTGAGTGCCACCTCGCAGTCCCTGCCCTGGGAAAGAAGGGAGAGTGGGAGCGAGGAGGGTGCCACAGCACCGTGCCCAGCAATCCCTGCCCCGTCCCGCTTGGCAGGGCACTGCAGCGTGCAGAGAAGGGGGGCAGTCCTGCAGGCAGCGAGCCCCAGGGGCACGGCAGAGCCCCCCGCGCTGCTCCCTTCCCCTCTGCAGGGACTCGTCCCCCTGCACTGGGGACCCCAGGACCAGCGTACCTTGTAGCCGCTGGGGCAGGCGCAGCGGTAGAAGCCGAGGGGGTCGTTGTGGCAGGTGCCCTGGTTCTGGCAGGGGCTGGAGAGGCAGGGGTTGCACTTGGCCTGGACGCTCAGGGAGGGTGGGCCTGCGGGACGGGAGGTGCGGAGGTGGCCCTCGGTGCGGGGAGCGATGGGGAGGCGTCCATCTGTGGGCACCCACAGAGCCTGCCCCGCCGAGGGGCTGTGCGCCAGGCAATGGGACAGCCACGTGCTTGCTTGGTCACCAGGGACGTGCCACCAGTCAGGTACGGGGACATCCAGCACCCCAGTCCCCTTCCTCCACAAGGCAGCTCAACAGATGCAATGCTGGAGCCTCCCAGACTCAGAGCATCGCTCTGCCGGGCGCGGGGCAGGAGGCAGCCCGACACCCCATGACGCCTGCTGCCCTGCCTGAGGAGGGCATGGATGGACAGACAGACAGCGCGGGCGCCTCTCACCTTGGCACTCAAACTTCTTGGCGGGGGTGGTGAGCAGCAGCTTGCCTTCCATGTCAGGGGGCCCAGCGCAGCGGGCGATGCCTGGCTCCTTGTACCCTGTCTTGACCCAGCTGGAGAGCCAGCGCAGGTTGCAGCTGCAGTACAGGGGGTTGGCCCCGATGGCTCTGCAGGGGAAGGAAAGCCAAAACTGCACCCACTGCCCTCGGCAGGGAACTGGGCCCAGAGACCTGGGAACGGGACAGGACTACGGTCGCTTGGCTGGGCTGCCATGGGAGGGGGCGACCCGGTGCTCCTCCGTTTCCAGACCAAGCAGAGATACTGCCCGCAGCGGGAGGACTGGGGCGCACGCTCAGCCCCGCACTGCTGCCCAGTTGGATGAACCTCCCTCCCCGTGGCACCGTGCTGGGGCTCTCCTCTGGCTGCCCACACAGGAATCCTTGGGGGTCCCTCTCCAGCACTAGGCCCGGTACAACCCAGGCAAAGCACCCTGAGCCTGTGCAGAAATAACAGGACCATTGCACGGGAGCTGCAGGGCCAGCCTGGGCTCTGCCGCACAAGCCTGCAGGGCAGGGACACAGGGGCAGGCTGCTGGGGACAAGCAGCAGGTCACGGCCGGAGCTCATGGGGACAGCACCAGGGCAGAGCAAGGAGAGAGGAGGAGGAGGAGGAGGAGGAGGAGGAGGGAGGGTCGCTCTGCCCCACAGCAGAGCAGGGCAGGGAGCAGCAGGCGACGTGGGAGGCCGAGGGGTCAGACGCCTCTCTGCATCCTCCTTCGCTGCAAAGGTCAGCAGTGACGGAGAGCCGGCGCGGCCGACGCCTGCGACAAAGGACGGAGACGGCGCAGCCCGGACGGCGGGCGGTAGGGACAGCAGATCTGCCGGGGCTGACAAAGCTGGTGCTACAGCACCGACAGCGCCGGCTGGTGACACGGCTCAGCCCTGCGGGAACCGGCAGCGCCGGCTGGCAGCGGCAAAGGCAGCACCACGCTTCGGCAAGGGAAAGCAGTGAAGAGCCAGGGAAGACCAAACTGAGCAGTGCTGCTCCCGAAAAACACAGGGAGGCCTCATTGGAAATCAAGACGCTCTCCGCAGGCTGGAGGAACAGCCTGAGACCCCCAGGATAGCAGGAGCAGGACCAGCCACCAGCAGGGGGTGGGAATGGCTTAGCAGGGACAGGGAAGGGACCGAAAAGTCACCGTGAGCAAAGCTGAACCCCTGCCCTGGGTGGTGGGTACAGCGCTGTGCTCCTGGGGTACAGGCTCCCTCAAAGAGGGGCTGAACCACCACACTGGCAGGAGGATGCATGTTGATAGATTTGGGGGGGCTGCTGCAGGGAAGTGCCCTGGCAGGAGGCTAACGACACGCTGGCGTGGATCAGAGCAGCCCCCACCAACCCACGGCCGTGCCAGCACCTTGTGTGGCTTGACCTATGTGTTAGGGGACCCCAGGGACCTGGCAGCGTGGGGGGCACCGCACACCACCTCCAGCAAGGGCGATAGGGCCGTGCCAGCAGCACTGAGAGGCTCTGCTGCATTGCCCAGACCTGGGGGCTGAGCACGGGGAGGGCAGGTACAGAACTGCACTGCCCCAAAAATGCTGGCCCAAGCACCAGTCCAGAGGAGAGGAGGCAGCTCAGCTCCCAGAGAAGCTGGGCTCAACCTCGTGGTTTTTAAAGATCTCCTGAGCCTGCGCCCAGCCCTGCACCGGGCGGAGTGGGCAATACTCACAGGTGGGACAGGGAGGTGACATCTGCGAAGATGCCCTCGGGGAGGCTGGAGATGTCATTGCCATGGAGAGACCTGCAGAGAACAGAGGGTCCTGCGATGCCCATGGCTCCGGGGTGGGCAGCAAGGGCTGCGGCCGGCCGGGCTGCCCCCACCCCACAGGTCCAGGCATGAGTGGCAGAGCCAGCCCCCACCACACTGTCACTGCCACAAATGCACCCCCTGCTGCAAGAGGCTGATGTACCTCCCCTTGCTCCTCCTGCAGTCTGTGCCCTGCCCGCCTGCCTGGACCAGCAGGCACAGGGGACACGGGGACAGGGCCAGCAGCAGAGAAGGGGCCGAGCGGGGCCGTGCGTAGGGCTGCGGGCAGGTACTTACAGCAGCCGGAGGGAGCGGAGGCCCTCGAAGGCCAGCGGAGGGATGCACTGCAGGGAGTTGTAGCTGAGGATCCTGCAGAAGAGAAGGAGGGAACACAGCACCATGAGCACCGCAGCGTGCTCCCCGCCCAGCCACCCCCTGCTACCCCAAATGTCAGCTCCAGCTCAAACCACAGCTTCACCCAGGCGGAGAGGGGAGACCCTGACATCCCCAGCAACCCCTGTCTTCGGGGTCCCCTAGGAACAGCACCGCAGGGACCGCACTTACAGGGTGGTGAGCTGGCTCATGTTGGTGAAGGAGGAGTTGCTCAGGGAGCTGATCTTGTTGTTGCTCAGGTCACTGGAAAAGAAGAAACCCCAGGGGTTGGAGCCGGCCAGGCCCCGTCCCCCCTCGCTGCCCCCAGCCTGCTCAGCTGCAATGGGGTGCAAACAGCAGCACAGCACGGCCTCCGAGGGAGCGGCAGGGCTGTCACACAGGGTGCCGCCAGCAATGCCACCGTCACCCCTCCGCCCCGTGCCCAGCCCCAGCAGAGGCTGTGAGCACCCCAGGGGCTGAGCACCGCTGCCAGCTAGCTGTGTCCCGGTGCAGAGGGGGGGCACAGAGGGCTGCCGGGGGTCCCTGCACACTGTCGGGCCCCTCCTCGGGATTGTGCACCACGGGGACAGCCCCATCCTCACCCACAGGTGCCAGCAGTGGGACCAGCTGCCTGGGCTCCTGCTCCTGGCTACTTACACAAGCTGCAGGTACTTGAAGGTGGAGAGCTGCCCCGGGACCTGAGTGAACTGGTTTCCATCCAGATAGCTGCAAGGGACAACGAAAGCGCCTCGGAGTGGTGAAGAAGCAGGGGCTCCCGCTCTCCACCCTCCCATTTCTCCCGCTCAGACACCCCTGTGGACTTTGGGCCAAGGATCATCTCCAGCATCACCTCCCTCTCGGCACCCAGGGTCTGTGGGGCTCTCGGGGGACCCCTTGGCTGGCAGGGAGCCGGCGTGTGAGCTCATTAGCACGCCTGGGGGTCTGCGTGCGGGCCCCCGAGGGCAGTTGCCCAGCAGCCTGCGTGTGCGAGCGCAGCCAGCCGTGTGCTGTGTTTACACATCCGACACGAGCGTGGGCGGCCGTAGCCATTCCCAAGGCACGTGTGAGAGAGAGCAGAGAATGTGGAGAGCAAAGGGGTGTGCCAGACAGCGCAGGGGTGCGAGGGGGTGGTATACATATGCATGTGCACAACCAGCGCCTACGCTCCCTGCACGCAGGGCTTGCATCCCAGATGGGTGCAGAGCCCAGATGCAATGAACATCACGATCCCGGCACATCCAGACCTGGCACGGCTGCCTGGGTATCTCCTGGACACCTACGTTGTCGGGTGGCTGACCTCAGGCAAATTGCATCCCTGTGTGCTGGGAGGCTGCGCTGCCAAGAGCTTCCCCGCAGCCACGGGGAGAGGTGACAGCAGAGGGGCCGGGGAAGCTGGCAGAGGCAGGGTGGCCCCATCCCTGGCGGTGTTGGCAGGACCGCAAAGCCCTGGGCTTCACGGCTGTGTGGGGACTGCAGCTGCAGGGGGCGGCTGTCCCGCGCTGCCCCCTCCCAAGGGCCGAAGAGCAGGGACCCAGCTGCTGCACATCACCCCTGGTAGCCAGGAATCAGCAGAGAGGCTCTCCCTGAGCCCCTCACCGGGGTTGGGGTTGGAGGGGGTTCCTTGGCTGGATGAGGGTCCTGCTCCCACTACCCGCCCAGGATGGGGGCATGGGAGGGAGCATCTCTGCCCCAACACCTGCAACCCCACAGCAGAGACCCCCCCACCCAGAGCCACGAAGTCGCTGGAGGTCGAGGGGAGAGCCTGGGCACTCGCCACTCACAGCTCCGTGACGTTCTTGGGGATCCCCTTGGGCAGGGCCTTGAGGTGCTTGTTGCTGCAGCGGACGACGGTGTCGAGGCAAGTGCACTCCTGCGGGCACTGGGGCCGGGGGATGCAGCTGGTCTCCTCCTGACCTGCGCCGGGCACAGAGAGCCACAAAGTCACCAGGGCCCAGCCTTCGGGCACTGCGTGAAGCTGGACTCGGCGCCCCGTGATCGCCTAGGACTGCTCCCTTCCCACGCCGACCATCTCCCCTTGCCTCCAAAACTGGGTGCTGCAGGCAGCCTGCATGCAGAGGATAGCCCCAGCCTGGCCGAGAGTCAGCGGTACAGGAATTGCTCCTGCGCCCAGGAACTGCCCTGCCCCACCAGGATGGATGCAACCAGCCAGCTCCAGGCTGCTCTGATTGTCACCATTTTCAAGCAAGAATGCAGGCCCAGGAACAGCAGAGAGGAGGGCACAGAGGAAGGGGCTCAGCCCTGCAAATCCTCCTGAAATAACCTTCAGACATCTCCCTGTGCCTGCGCCGAGCAGCCGGAGGAGCCGGTGCTGCTCCCCCTTCCCCGCTGCAGCGCTGGGCTCCTGTGGGAGAGGCGTCCCCGGGACGACCGTATGTTATCTCACACCACCAGGAAAGGCGCAGGATGCAACCCTTCAGTCTTTGACGTGGTGGAGGAGGGAAAGCAGAAGAAACGACGATTTGTTTGTAAATATTTTCCAGAGGCCTCAAAAAGCTGTTCTAAGTTAAAAAAATAAATTTAAAAAGGCTTTTCTCTCGACATGCGCACTCTCCGCCTGCTCCATCTGCCCGGCTCCAGCGCGTGTGCAGGGCGGGGAGGGGAAGGAGGGAAGGAGCAGGATGAATCCCAGCGGGCTTTGCCTACACGTCTGCCCTTGCCAGCACCCAGGGCACAGCGTTTGCCAGCACGGACCTGCCTACGTACAAGGGCCACGCAGTTTGGTGGGTGCAAACTCCTCTCACTTCAGAGCAGCCCGTGGGTATTTGAATGCAGCCCTAAGGGCTGGGTACCAGCAAGGGAAAGATGTGCACCCTTGGGGGGGGTGTTAACGGGCTGAGGGACCCCTCGAGCCACCAGTGTGCTGTGGGGCACTGCCGGACATCCCGGGAGCAGGGATGATGCTGGGACGGGGAGCGCAGTGCCGGCCCGGGAGGAACAGCCCAGTCCCCCCTCGCCGCAGGGCCCATGAGTTACCTTCCTCACACCTGAAGTCGGGGAAGGCCACGTCCTGGAGCGGAATCTGCCGGAGGAAGTCGGGGTTTTGGCAGCGCGGGTTCCCCGTCACGATCTTCCTCTTGCGCAGCCAGTCCCCCAGCCAGGCCAGCTGGCAGTTGCAGTTGAAGGGGTTGGCGAGCAGGTTCCTGCACACGGGAGGGAACACGAGGGCGTCACCTGAGCGGCTGCTGGGCCAGGGGACCGGCCGCAGCCCCGCCGCCATGATGGGGACCGCCTGAGAGCATCCGCCCCGGGGCCCGAGACGTACAGCGTGGAGAGGGACTGCAGCGTGTCGAAGGCACCGGGCGCGATGGTGCTGATCTGGTTGTCGTACAGGGAGAGCAGGCGGACGTTGCGCAGCCCCGTGAAGCTGTCGTTGTGGATGCAGCTGATGCGGTTGTTCCTCAGCATCCTGCGGAGGGAAGGGGACAAGGGCACCTAACGAACTGGGTGGGCGCCATGGGGGAAACCCACCTTGGCAGTGCCCGGGCTGTGCCCACCTCGCTGCCAGGCAGCAGGAGGAGCCCGAGCCAGTCCCTGAGCAGCAAAACCCCATTCCCCCCCCCCAGCTCTGGATACGGCCAGAGGATGGGCAAGGTGCTCCCGAGGTGGCCCCGCAGTGATGCAGACAGCGCCAACCCAGCAGCATGGGCAGGGCAGGGGAGCGAGGAGCAGGGACGTCCCCATCCCTGTGCCCACGGTGGAGTGTGTGGGGGACTCACAGGGTCCTCAGCCCATCCAGGCCCCTGAACATGCCGCTCCGCACCGACTCCAGCTGGTTGACGGTGAGGTGCAGCTCGCTGACGGAGGATGCCCCCTCAAATGCCCCGTCCTCGATCTCCGACACCTTGTTGTTGCTGAGGTTGCTGCGGAGAGGGGAAAGCAGGCTGGGATGGGGAACTCTGCCTCAACCTCATCCTGAACCCTGCCTCCCCCAGACCCCACCAAGCACCCTGTGATGCCCAGTCCCTCAGGGGACTGTTGGGTCAGGACGTGCCCCCCATTTCATGCCCCAGTGCTGCCCTGGCATCAGGACCCCCACGTGCCTTCCTAGCCCCCAAGCACTCTCAGGGGGGCTGTGCCTGCCCGATACTCACATTTTCTTCAGATGTGGGAGTTTCTTGAAGATGCCAGTGGCCTCCAAGACGGAGATTTCGTTGTTGTTCAGGCGCCTGGGGTGGGTGGCAGGGAAAAGAGCTCAGGAGATGGTTGCAAAGGGCCTGGCACAAACCAAACCCTGAGCCAAACCCCAGTGCTGGTGATGCTCCAGTTGCAGGAGGGAAAGCGGGATGGGAGGGAGGAGGTGCTTACAGCTCGGCCGTGGACTGTGGGATGCGCTCGGGGATCTTGGTGAGCTTCAGGTTGGAGCACTCAACCACGTTGGATTCGCAGCGGCACTTCGGGGGGCAGATCACGTCGCTGTTGCACTCGCTGTTCAGCTGGTAATCCTCCGTCCCTGCACACCAGCAAGGGCCACGTGGGGTCCCACAGGCAGAGGCACGGGGGGCTGCGCCTGCCCTCCCCTCCTCTGATCCTCTGAGACCCCCAGCCGGTCTCGGTCGCTTCCTCACCTACCCCCATCCCAGCCACATTACCCCTCCGTGTGCCCAAAGCAGGGGATATTTGTCCTGGGTACGTGGGGTGCTGCGCTGCCCACCACCCTCTCCCCTCCTGCGACCAGAGCTGGACCCTGGGGACGCCCCTGTGCCCATCCGAATAATGGCATGATGGGAGATGCTGCAACACATCCCAGTACCCAGCACTTTTGTTATCGCGGCACCTGGGAACGCAGCAACCAGAAATGATGGGAAATGCAGTGTGGTCCTGCCGGGCCAGACCACGGGGCTCTGGCATGACCCCCCCTGCAGGCAGCCTGGCCGAAAGGGCACTGCGCATGCAGCCATGCACACAGGCGTGCGGCTCTTCCTCTTACCTGGGATGAAATACTGCTCTTTGGCTGCGGAGAAAAAAATCACATCAGCACCCTGGGTGCGCAGACACCAGGCTGGGGCAGGGCTGAGGACAGCCGTGCCACAGGGCGCCCGTGACAGGGACAGGGACAGGGACGGCTCTCACCCGAGCAGCGAAACTTCTTGCTCTTGATCTGGCCGATGCGCTTGTTGGCCAGGCGCCGGGGGCTGGCACAGCGGGCGCCGCTGGTCTCGATGGGGTTGGCGCGGAGGAAGTCTGCCAGCCACTTCAGGTTGCAGTCGCAGACGAAGGGGTTCTGGGCCAGGTGCCTGCACCGGGGACAGCAGGTGACACACCGCCGGGGACAGCAGGTGACACACCGCCAGGGTGCTTCCCCCCAGGTGGCCGCCCACCCAGGCATCAGAGCCGGCGCGGGCACTCACAGGGTCTGGATGGCCCGCAGGGAGGTGAAGGTGCCCTTGGCCAAGCTCTGGATTTTGTTGTCGTAGAGGGAGAGCAGCGAGAGGTTCTGCAGGTCCTGGAAGGCGTCCGCCCGCACGCAGTTGATCTTGTTGGCATTGAGGAGCCTGGCAGAGAGGGAGGGAGGTGAGGCTGGGGACCCCCTTCACTGCATCACGGGCGTTGGAGACCTCAGCCCCAGGTCCCGGTGTCCCCGCAGGGCATCCCACCCAGCCACCGGTGCCTTACAGCAGCTGGAGGGCAAAAAGTCCCCCGAAGACACCCTTGGGGAGATCCGTGATCTTGTTGCCATACAGCACCCTGGGAGAGGAAGGCTGGTGTGAGAGGGATGGGGGGAGCAGTGTGGGGCACGGTTCAGCGGGCACAGCGTCCGCCCCACCTCACCCACACACCCCAGTGCAGGCACTTACAGGGAGTTCAGTGAGCGCAGTCCCTGGAAGGCGTCGGGGGCGATCTCTGAGATCTGGTTGTTGCTCAGGTCTCTGAAACCCAAAGGGAGAAGGTGGCCTGGACCCCTCTTCTCTCGCCCCATGCCCCCACCCTCCTGCTGGGTCCAGGGGACCACCCCCAGCAGACTATATACAGAACTGGGGGTGTCCCAGACCCCAGCCCAATGCTGCCATGTGGGGCACCCATGTCATGGCAAGTGCCCTGTGCCCCCGCGTGGGGGGCTGTAGGCTCGCGGCAGTGGACAGCAGGGTGAAGGGTGCTGGGGTTCGGGGTGAGCTGGTAGGGACCACACACTTACATCCTCCGCAGCTTCTTGTAGGGGGAGAAAGCGCCTGGAGGGATGGACTTGATGCCGTTGAGCTCCAGGCGTCTGCAAAGAGAAGGGGGAGAGATGAGGGCTGTAGTGTTGGCCGAGCCCCAGCACCCCACTGGCAGGGCTGGGGGGGCTGCAAGACCCCCAAGCTTGCAGTAAGTTACCCCACCAGCCTGGCACCATTCACCCCAGGGAAAACTTGCAGCCTGTGGCTGGGGCTTTCTCCATCAGGGAGGGGTGCCATGGGTGGGGGGGACCACTCTGGTTGGGGTGGGGGTACCACCTCCTCCCCCCAGCACTCTGGCTCTGGGGGCACCTGCTGCCTCCCATGTGCTCTCTGTGCCATCCCGGCGGGGGCTTTGCTCCATAATTGGATTCCCCTAAGGAGATTATTTCTCTATTTACATTTTTAATGCAGCTAAATCCAGGGCTAAATCTGGGCAGCACGGGAGAAGGGCAAGGCCTGCCGCCCCTGCACGATCTGAGGGGTGGCTGAGCCTTAGGGCTTGTGCCCACGTTCCCACTGCCTTGAGCCACCCAGAGCCCAGCGGTGACAGCACGGGGCTGTACTCACATCTCCGTCATGGTCTCAGGCAGGTTGGCAGGGATGGCCGTCAGCCCCTTGCCCCGACAGTCCACGATGCCGTTGCTGCAAGTGCACATGGCCGGGCAGGAGCCAGAGGACAAGCTGCAGAGCTGGGCACGTGCCGGGTCCGTTTGTCCTGCCGGGGAAGCGGCCAGCATGGGAATCGCAAAGAGCTGGGGCAGGCGGGTGGATGGCAGCGCCCCAAGGAAGGGACTCTGGTGACAGCTCAGCGTACCGGGACAGCTCATGGCACCCTTGAGTGGGTGCACAAGGTCCTGGTGCGCCCCAACCCCGTGCAAAAGGCACGCAGCTCCACGGGCACAGACTGATGCACCCCTTGTCACACTGATGGGGTGGCGGTGTCCCCATGTTGTACCCACACCGAGCCCACGGCGTGCATCCAGGCTCTGAGCTGGGGCACACGGCAGGGAGTGAAGGTGGGCTGCATCGATGGGACAGGCTTTGTCCCCCCCACCCGTGTCCCTGCCCTGGCACCCACCGCCTCCCCCCAGTCCTTCTCACCGGAGCAGCTGAACTCGTTCTTCTGGATCTCGGCCACGTTGAGGCCGCGGAGCTGGGCTGGAGCGGCGCACTGGGTGAAGAGCCCGATGGTGGGGCGCTGGCGCAGCCACTGTGACAGCCAGGCCAGGTGGCAGTCGCAGAAGAGGTGGTTGGAGTGGAGGCGGCTGCGGGGGGGACGGGGCAGTCAGCGGCCACGGGATGGCTCCTGCCCACCCCCCTGCCCTCCGGCTGCCCCAGCCTGGCTCATCCCAAAGGCCAGCGGCGTACAGAGGGGGACACAGAGGAGCCTGAGAGCATCTGTGCTGGCCGCAGAGGCCACCTTGCTCGGCAGTGCTTGGGGATGCTCTGCAGGGGCGTCCCCTCCATCCCCTCCCCACAGTGCTGTCCCAGCACTGCTGAGCTGCTGACACTGGCAGCAGAGCTGGGGACATCCCACGCCAGCCCGGGGGGTCTCTCCCACCGTCACGGTCCCAGCACTCACAACGTCCGCAGCTTGGGCATGTGGTTGAAGCTGGACACAGGGATGGAAGTGATATTGTTGTTATTCAGGGTCCTGCAGGAAGGCAGAGGGGGGCAGGTCAGGGCGGCGGTAAATGGGAGCATGAAATGGTCCAGGTGTCACCAAGCCCCTGGGAGCAACAGCACCCACCCACCCCCCAGCACACGGTGGACAGATGGAGAGGCGAGGGATGGCGACAGCCCAAACCCTCGGGCAGGGCTTGCTGCCCTTTCCAGGCTTCTCCCCGCCACAGCCAGCTGCAGGCAGATGGACCCTCTGGGGCAGGATCAGGCCCCAGAGCACAGCCCTGCAGGAGTGGTACCAGACCCCTGCTCGGCCCCTCCTCGGGGCCAGGGAGAGACAGCACGCTGGGGATGTCCCCGCAGTGCCTTGGTGAGCAGGGAGCACCCGGGGACATCCCCACCCTGCATGGGGCTCATGGGCTGGAGGCTCCAGCCGGCCCCTGGCCACTTACAGGACCTCCAGCCCCCGCAGGGCACGGAAAGCCCCATCCTCGATGCAGCTGATCTGGTTCTTGTCCAGTTGCCTGCGGGAGAAAGACGGAGGGAGCGTTGCTGGGACAGCCCAGGCAGAGAGCGACCAGTGGCTCCTGATGCCTCCTGCCACCGGATCTGATCCCAAACTCCCCTGTGGCACCCGTGCCCATCCCCACCGGGACTCACAGGTTCTTGAGGTCAGTGGCCCCACGGAAAGCCTTCCTGGGGATGGCCTGGATGAAGTTCTCGCTCAGGTCCCTGCAGAAGAAAGAGGAAGGAAAATGAGCGGTGCCTGCAAAACACGATGCTCCGTGGGACCAGGTCCACAGGCAGGGGCATGCCCCGGCACTCAGTGATCCCCAAGGGGCTCTCAGAAACCATAATTTGGCTTCAGGCCCTTGGTTGCCCGCTGCCCTGCTGTCCGTCCTGAGGCAAGTCCAGCTCCATCCATGGTGGCTACAAGTGGCCGGGGCTCCCTGGCTCTGATAAGCAGAGCAGCAGGGCACAGCTCTGGGAAAACCCTCCGTACTGAAATACCCTGTGACTGCCGTAATTACAGGTCCCTGCTGATTAACTGGTAATTACACTTAGTGGCTCCAGTAGGCATTCCCATGGAGCCTGCCCCGCACTTCAGAGGGCACAAATAATCGGGTCATTAATTACTCCATCACTACACGGCACCGTCCGTGTAATCACTGACTCTGCCGTGCCAGGCCGGCACGGGCTCTGTGTTTGCAAGGCTGGCAGCGGGTCAGACCCCCCGCTGGGCCAGGGCTGGCTTTTAACAACCATGAAGGCCAAAAATCTCACTGCAAAGTAGGGTCCGGGTGGACCGGCTCAGCTCACCGCGTCTTCAGGGGGACCCGCCTAGTGTTTTTGTGTCCCACAGCTCCCGTGCTGCCGTTCCCTCTCCCACCCTAAAGGCCAGGAGCTCCTCTGAGCCCAACAGGCGCCTGTATTGCCTGGCCCCAGCCCCATGCCAGCACAGCCCCGCTCCAGCCACCCACGGGGCAGGGGGCCAAGTCCCCAGCTCCCTCCTGGCACAGGGAAACTGAGGCACAGCGTGGCATTTGTCCTATGCAGCAAGCCCACGGGTGCGTGAGGAGCAGGACCAGGGCATCCCGCATGGATTAAGCACCCCCCAGAATTACACCGGCCACGCAGACACCCCCACCCCAGCCCTGAGAGGTGGTTTGGGGTGCCCCTGGATGCCAGAATTTCACACTCGGTGCTCGCTACCTCTGCTTCAACATAAGGAAGCCTGTTCACTACTGGCATCCCAGGGCAGTCGGGCTGGGTTAGGATGGGGGCACAGCATCCACACACCTCCCCGTGCCCCCATTTCCTCCAGAAAATGAGCTCAGCATGACCCACAGGCTGCCTGCAAAAGACCTGCAGGTCTCCAAAGCGGGACTTCACCCCAGCCGTTGTCCAGATGCATGGGGAGAAGGAAAACCCAGGGATGGTGGGCTTGCCCAGCCCTCCGGTGAGATGCCCAGCTGCCAAGCAGCTGCCATACGGTGCCAGAGCAATGCCATACGGTGCCAGAGCAATGCCATACGATGCCAGAGCGATGCACCAGCCCCTGCCCCGCCATGCACACGTGTGCGGGGCAGGGGCTGGTGCATCGCTCTGGGTCGCTCTTGGGGCACCAAACCCGGCTGGCAAAGTACCATTACTGGGGGAGAGGAATGGCCCAGGCTCCTGGGGACAATAAATCCCATGTCCCCTGCCAGCAGCCGGGCGTGCAGCAGGCGCAATTTCACCGCTACCCGCACGGCGGCACTGCCAGGCTGCCCTGCCTGCCCTGCCTGTCCTGCCTGCCCTGCCTTGCCCCGCTCAGGCAGCTCAAGCCCTTCCCCAGGGCTCTGTACAGAGCCCCCCCCTCCAAAAAAAAGGGATCAGGGTCGCCTCACACTCTCCAAAGGGGAAGGACCCGACACCACAGCACCCCTTCAGATGCAAACGCCCCTTGCCTATCCTCTGCTGGGGGTGCGATGAGCCTGGAGACGCCCAGGAATTGCAATGACCTTTCAGAAAAACGCAGCATCGCCCCAAATCCCCCTTTCCCCTTTGCCTCCTAGAAGAAGGAATCCCCTAGAAAACTCTCTGGGCACCCCCAGACGAAGTTCACTGCTCTTCCTAGCAATGCATTCAATGCACCGCGCTCCCTCTCGGAAGCTGCCTGCCCTCCAACATTAAACCGCTTGCAGCAGGGCCAAGCATGGGAGCACCCACCACGCTTCGGTGCTCTGCACTCCCCTCCCAGCCCCGGCACTGCCCACCCGGGCAGCCCCTGCCTGCCCCCCACGGAAGCATTTCTCCGCTCACAGCACATGGGAGTCCCACTGCACCCGGGGAGTAAACCCAAGCATCTGCCGGCAAGCTGCTCACTTACAGCTCGCGAGGGAAACGCCGCTAGAAGGTTGCAACCGACTTTGCGAGGCATCTCCCCTTCACAGCTTTTCGTGACAGTCACCAGTGAAGTGCTGCCGTTGGGGGGTACCGAAGCCAAGAGGGACAGACGCTGGATGCAAGGGTTTCAGCAAGGCCCCGGCACCAGGCTTACGTCGCCGGCACGGTTACACAGCTGACGACACCAGGACAAACACGTGCTTTGCCTGCGGGGTCCTCGGGCCCCAGCGTTGGAACAAGGCACAGCCCCTTCCCTCCTGGTGTTTCATAGCTCCCAGCTATGTTTGCTTTACACTTCAACGCCAAAGAAACAGCAGATGGCACGGCTTCTCGCTCCGCCGCGCGGCTCGTAGCACCCCCGGCGACTGCGCCAGTGCCACCTCGTGCCCCGCCAAATACAAGCGTGACGCTGCCATCACGCACAGCGTGCCAGCGGCGACCACGAGCGCCGACACGGCCAACAGCCCCTCTGGGGACTGGTTGGCGGACGGGCACGGATGCAGAAGGGGGAAAGCAAGCAGCCCCTGCCCACTGTCACAGCCCCCCTTTCCGTCTTTTCTGGTTTCACTTCCAGATATTTTCCTGAAGCTCCAAGTTTAAGAGTTCCTGGTTCCTGAGTCCAGAGGATGCCCAAGCTGCCAGCCCATCCCCAGCACCTCTGTCCTCCCATCCCCGCGCTGCAGGGACCATGCCGCTGGAGTTTCTTCCTGCACGGCACAGGGTGCAGGGGGCTCCGGTAGACCCGGGAATGCACGGGGGAGGAAGGACGATGAGGGGCGAGGAGGTGATGGGGGACATACAGCTTCTGCCCTGTGAGCGCCAGAGGACAGGGCCAGACGTCTGTGCGTGGGCAGACCCTGCGGGGAGGCTGCAGCACACGTGCGTGCCCCGGTGGGAAGCGCTGTCTGCAAAGCCAGGCCCCCACTTACTGCCCAGGAACCCACTGTCTTTCCATCCCTTCCTGGCCCAGCCCCAGCCCCAGCCCCTCCTGCCCCAGGCTCACCTCCCACAGGGGTTTCTGACCCAGCCCATTAATCAGCAGCAGCCAGCCCCAGCCCGCAGCTCTGCCCTGGGGAGAGGGAGGCTGCCCGCTTTGCTCCCACGTCCCCCAAAAGCCTTACGGCCAAGCTACATCATAGAATCATAGAATCGTTTAGGTTGGAAAAGACCTTTAAGATCATCAAGTCCAACCCTTAACCTAACCCTGCCATCCCACCACTAAACCATGTCCCTAAGCACCTCATCCATCCTTCTTTTAAATACCTCCAGGGATGGGGACTCCACCACCTCCCTGGGCAGCCCATTCCAGAGCCTGACAACCCTTTCTATGCAGAAATTTTTCCTAATGTCTAACCTAAACCTGCCCTGGTGCAACTTCAGACCATTTCCCCTCGTCCCTTCGCCCGTTACGAGGGAGAAGAGGCCGACCCCCCCGCCTCACTACCCCCTCCTGCCAGGCAGTTGTAGAGGGTGATAAGGTCTCCCCTCAGCCTCCTCTTCTCCAGGCTGAACACCCCCAGCTCCCTCAGCCGCTCCTCGTAAGCCTTGTGCTCCAGACCCCTCACCAGCTTGGTTGTTCTCCTCTGGACATGTTCCGGCAATGCAACGTCTTTCTTGTAGTGAGGGGCCCAAAACTGAACACAGTATTCGAGGTGCAGCCTTACCAGTGCCGAGTACAGGGGCACGATCACTTCCCTGCTCCTGCTGGCCACACTATTCCTGATACAAGCCAGGATGCCACTGGCCTTCTTGGCCACCTGGGCACACTGCTGGCTCATATTCAGCTGGCTGTCAACCAGTACCCCCAGGTCTTTTTCCACCAGGCAGCTCTCCAGCCACTCTCCCCCAAGCCTGTAGCGTTGCATGGGGTACATCACACGATCCCCCCCCAGCTGGGCAGCGTGGAGGACAGCGGTGGTCAGGGACTGGGATTTCGGAAGACTTCCCTGCTCAGATCTTGCACCCCGCTGCCCTGCCCCACTGTCTGCATGACGGTTGCCAGCGCAATCCGTGCCGCGGGTCGGGAGGTACCCCCGGGATGGGCTCTGCTGGCAGCCAGCAGCCCCCGCCCCACCGCTGCCGGCCCCTGGGGAGCCTCGGCGAGGAGCCAGGCTCGGGGGCCACGGCTCCCTCGGGGCTGGCAGGGGCTCTGCGGCAGGAGCCAACCCCCCAGCGCGCCGCCCTGCCTGGCGCTTAGCGGGGCGCCCGAGCAAAACTGTTCGACATGGCTTCCCAGTGGGGAGCCCACTCAGGCGAACAAACCCCGGCAGCCTTAATCTCCCCCGCCAGCGCCCGGCGGGCCGGAGGGCGGGTGGGAGGGAGGGGGCCGCAGCGGGGCTGCGGCGGCCGGGCGGGGAGGCCGGGGCTATTACCACGCTCTCATTCTTTCGGCTAATCCTGACTTCACACTTTAACCTGATTGAGCCTTGTTTGGCGAGCCGGCTCCTCGCGCGCCGTGTGAGGGGATTAGGGCCGGACGCAGCGGGGAGGTAATTGCTTCCCAGCGGCGCTGGCCCTGCGTCCTCCGAGCCCCCCGCTGCCTGCCAAGCGCGCCGGGACGGCCTGGCAGCCCTCCGGCATGGCGCTCCCCTGGCCAGGCAGCCCG